>JANRMT010062814.1:126595270-126626498 GCA_026402145.1 Polypterus bichir lapradei | reverse complement strand
CTATCTATCTATCTATCTATCTATCTATCTATCTATCTATCTATCTAATATGTCTATTTTAGATTTTTTATCTTGTGTACACAGTACAATTTCATTCCTATTGTAGGGACCAGAGGTGGGTAGTAACGAGTTACATTTACTCCGTTACATTTGCTTGAGTAACTTTTAAAAAAAATTGTACTTCTAAGAGTAGTTTTACTGCACCATACTTTTTACTTTTACTTGAGTACATTTGTGAAGAAGAAACACTACTCTTACTCCACTACATTGGGCAACACTCGACTTGTTACTTTTTCCATTTACACATTACACTATATTTTTGCCAGAGAGAAGTCGCCAGTGGATCTACTGCATGACTGTTTCACCAATCAGATGTAGCAACAATAATCACATGACTACGTTTCACCAATCAGACTTACCAACAATAATCACATGACTCTGTTTCACCAATCAGACGTAGCCATGCAGTCACATAACCATACACAAACTTCCTGCGTCTGCAGCCTGTGAGAGACTTTTTAGTCATGCGGTGCTAAACGGTCACAGCTTCACTGCAAGAACCTTGAGAGACAACTCTTGCTGAACTCTTCCCAACTCTTCCCTCAACTGAGTGAAGAAAAAGCAAGTTTTAACTAAACATGCACAGACAGTCATGGTAAAGTGAGACTTCTTGTACGTGCACAAGCTGCCTTGTTCGAATGTTATTTTCTATCAGCTGTGCTATTTGGAGGGCAAGTGTGTGATGATGCCGGTCCCCAACAGACTCCCTTTTTCCACATGGGAGTCTGCTGAACCCACACCATCGATAATTATGACCGAAATGAGCTGACATATGAGGATAGCTCAAGTGCTTTTATTAAAAAACAGTCAAAACAAAAGTAAAATCAAAAAAAGTGTCAATGTTGCAGTGTTCTAAAAAACAGTACATATATAAATCCATAAAAATCATTGTGAAAAGTAAGGACACAAAAATCAATAAATAAATCCGTTAAAAATCGGAGGTTAAAATGCAGACTAACTCCTCCTGATCTCAGCCCACCTCCTTCTCATTCTTCCCCGGTTCACCCATTGCTCACGTAGCCAGCGGAGACTCAGCAGCAATGAGCTCCTTTTGGCCGACCTCCATCTTGGCTGCCTCCAGGCATCATGGCCAGACCATCCGAGGTCGGCTTTCCTCCCTTCTTCCTTCCAGCTCATGTTGTCGCACCTCAGAAGCCTAGGGAGGGCACCTGCCTTGCCACACTCCACCCGAATGTTAAGTGGGGTGAACTAGCTGCTAGAGCACCACAGCTAATGCTCTTTCATGGGTCCCTAGCTCGCAGTACACCCTCCCTCCAGGTGGCAAGATCATCATTCCCAAGCCTGCTTTTCATGTCTTTTAACCTATTTTCTTTTCTCCTTTTCTTTGATTCCCCCTTCTTTTCTTTTGTGCTGACCTGTATATATACACTCCCGTCTCCGTGGGTCTTGAGAACGATTGCACCCGCATGTGCAGGTGTGACTCGCTCCAACTACCTCAATGACTCCCCGCGGTTGTGCAATTGTGCCCAAGGAGAGTGACATGGCTTTATGGATTTGAAACTGGCCTTTTTTTTTTTTTTTTGAAGCCGCGGACCTGCCACACCACAAAGTGAATATACAATATTATACTGTCACTGTACATTATATCTTGTCACTGTAAGTAGTTTGCACTTTTCAAACATACATGTTACCTACTGTAGGTACTGGCTTCAAAAGCTTTGTTGTGAAAAACTGAGATTTGGAACTTTGTTATTTGGGCATCTTTAGATGTTATTGTTTTTAATAAAGATGATATTTATTTTTACTCATTTTTTTATTTTATTATTTGGAAATAGCAGAACTTGCACATTATTTTATATTTTTGTCTGTCTTATTACAGCATTTCTAAAAAATAAATCATTTATTATGTTCAAACAGTTACTCAGTACTTAAGTAGTCTTTTCACCAAATACTTGAGTAATTTTTTGGATGACTACTTTTTACTTCTACTTGAGTAATATTATTCTGAAGTAATGCTACTCTTACTTGAGTACAATTTTTGGCTACTCTACCCACCTCTGGTAGGGACCCACCGTGTGGATACAGGAGAAAGAAGGACCATGTGGATTGTTAAAATAATAAAAAACAGAAAGGTTTGTTCTTCTTTAAAGTTAGATTTAAAGAAATGAAATAGTGTCTTTAAGCAATGTTACAGTAAGAAAAGAAATAAGCTGCAAATATTTACATCCCTGACTGCTACTTCTCCATTGTTATGGCCTTGGAGAATGCCCTCAAGGGGCATTCTCACTCAGCTCCAAAGCACATTGTCTCTCTATTGTGACTTGTACACTTTTGCTCCATTCAGTCCTGGTTGTTTCTTGTTGACTCCCGCAGTTTGCTCCGGCTCCTGTTTTTAATACTTTCATCTCTTTGTGTTGAGAGCCAAACCAGGACCTCTCCTGTGAATATCATTGGTTGCAGGGAGCACAGCCCTCAGTTTCTTTCAGTGGTTTTAATTTGCTTAGGCTGAAGTCCAGAACTTTGTACTGGCCGGAACCAAAAACAAATGCTGAATCAGCCACTTAAGTTTATAGATGTGCCACTTCACAGCTAAGGCACTACTCTATTTTGGCCACAAGCAGTGGTTGAAGTGAAATCAAATTACCGGGATTACTTTGTTTAGTCAGTATCTTGTTCCTTCTCCCAATTCGTTGCTACTTTTATAAGGTGTGTATATTATGTGTATATTAGTATGTGATATCGAGGGGATGGGTGGTCCCCTTGAAGCTTTGAGTGCTGCTGATTCTGGCCCACTTAAACAATTGGAGTCTGCAAACACCACAGCAGTGCTACAAATATACCTCTACTCTTCCCATTCAAACTTGTGTGTGAGGCACTGATCAGGCTGCCTTCCCTCAACTACAGCACACTCCTGCTAAATGAGCTAAGCACAGACATTTCACATGCCTAGCTCATTGAGAGTTAACTCCTGTTGAAGCTCCTGAGAGATTAAGGTGTTGAAATGTTGAACTGAAGTCTATGAACAGCATTCTAACATAAGTGTCTCTTTTGTCCAGATGGGACAGGGTCAGTGAAACAGTCTAGCCAATAGACAAATTGAACAGGGTCAACATTTGCAGACATTTCTCCAATGTGCCAAACAGCAGCCATCACTTTTTTTTATAAATCTCACATGCCTTATAAGTAAGAAAGCTCAAAGACACTCAATATTTACAGCAGGACAAAAGAGACACTTATGTTAGAACGCTGTTCATAGACTTCAGTTCAACATTTCAACACCTTAATCTCTCAGAAGCTTCAGCAGGAGTTGACTCTTAAGGTTCTTGCAGTGAAGCTATGACCATTTATATGGGGCGGAGTGGTGGCTCTGAGGCTAAGGTATCCAGAAGGTTGCCGGTTCGAATCTCCGTCATTGCCAAAAAGAGTTCTTACTCTGCTGGGCCCTTGAGCCAGGGGCACTGTACAATGGCTGACCCTGTGCTCTGACCCCAAGGGGTATGTGAAAACTAACAAATTCCTAATACAAGAAATTGTATAAAGTGAAACTAAGAACAACAACAAAAAAAAAAGTTCATAGGAAAGTTAAGTCTACTAGGCTGCAACATTTCCCTGTGCAACTGGATCATGGACATCCTGACAGAAAGACCCCAGACTGTCTGCATTGGAAACTCCACTTCCAGCACCATCACACTTTTTGATCACTTAACTTCTTATTTTCTATCTTATACATTATGGATCTATAATCAAAAGAGTTTGTGAAGTGGGGTTTCAGCCATTTCCTTTGAACTCAACACACCTCAATCAAATGTATTCCTCAAAAAATTTGATATGGTGACCAGAAGTAACTTTCTCAGGGTTTTCACAATTTCTAATATAACTGCTTTATTCCTGTACTGACTAGCAGCTAGTCAGAATATTTTTTTTTTATGAGTGGTCTAGAAGATAACCACAATCAGGAAAACAAAGCAAGATTGATCCTGGAAGATCAAGAAAACTTATTTGTCAAAACCAAAAGAACAGTCCTTGAGAAAGATTTACAGGGAAAGTAACAAAGTAAGAAAGTAAATTGCACAAATCACTACCAAACTCGAATAGCAAATAAAGCCTGAAGGTGTTCCCTTATACCGTTACACAACATGACATCAACAATCATGCATTTCTGATAGGCTCATGGAAAATTTTCACAGCATCAAAGTATGATAAATCTGAAATCCATGACTTGGGATTCCATTGCTGGTTATCATCTCTCCATTCTGTAAGCTTGTCTCAAAGACTTCTGTAGCTAATGTTTAACTCCCAAGATTGTTTTCTCAGAGCTGCTTTTTGCATCAAGCCTACACTGATTCTTCTATGCCATAATCATTCTATGGTTACAAATTTGGTGATACTATTATATTCATTCAGATATGTACTTTTATACTGTACTTTCTGACATATTGATGCTGGCTGAAAGGTTCAACTCATAATGTCCTATATCACCAAAATTGCAATAGTGCAACCTGTATAGCTTGAGAGTATGACAGTCCAGATTGGCCCCACAGTCCCTGGCAGCTTAAACCCAAAATCATCAATAATGTAACCTGGACATTCTAAGCAATGAGGGCACACACAGCAAGGGAAGGCGCAAGGTGCGTAGTGCTTTTATTATCAATCAAAAACTGTTCATAAAGTTCAGTGTGGTTCCATAATTAACAATAAATAAGGCCATAGAAATGTGGAATGGTCTTCCTGCTTCTATAAGAGATGCCCCTTCGGTCCCAGCCTTTAAATCCCGGCTGAAGACTCACTACTTCAGTTTAGCATATCCTGACTAGAGCTGCTGATTAACTGTACATACTGTATCTCTGTTGTTAGTCATTAGCACTAAAACATAAGTAACATGATTATTATAATTTGTTACTAACCCTCACCTATTCTGTTTCTGTTCTCGGTACTCAAATGTGGCAATTGGTGCCACGGCCAACCTGCCAAGTTGTTTGCCTGCCTATGGTAAAGTCATCCCTGATGGAGGATCACAGGAATCATGGGAAAGAGGGGTCCTTTCATCGGATTGGCTGGCTGAACAACGTTTCAGCCATGGAATGGCCAAATGGGGAGGCAGCTTGATGGATGAGGTCTCCAGGACTCTAAAAATATCCAAATCTTATTATGAGATATCATCTACTGTTAAATTCTGCTCTGTACTTCTAAAATTTTTATTATTATGCTGTATTAAGGATTTGTTCTGTTCTGTATACTTGTATTGAACCCCTTCTTTTGACACCCACTGCACGCCCAACCTACCTGGAAAGGGGTCTCTCTTTGAACTGCCTTTGAACTGCCTTTCTTCCATTTTTCCCTACAAGGTTTTTTTGGGAGTTTTTCCTTGTCTTTTCAGAAAGTCAAGGCTGGGGGGCTGTCAAGAGGCAGGGCCTGTTAAAGCCCATTGCGGCACTTCCTGTGTGATTTTGGGCTATACAAAAATAAACTGTATTGTAAACTGTATAGAAAGCAATATATAAATCCATAACAGATAAAAAAAGGAATCCATTAAAAAGTTCAAACTGGGTCCCACTCTCTCTCTCTCTTTCTCTCTAGCTCCAGTGGCTCTCTACTGTTTCTCTCAGCTCAAACTCACCTCTTATGAAATCTCAGTTGGAAGCTGAGACACTGGCATACACAGTCAACCTTTTATGCAGTTTGCACCCCAGCTACCTTCATCAGTCTCAGCCAGGGCACCCAAGCTTGGCTCCATCGTCCCACCATCATCCTCACACTGGCGTCTATAGAAAGATCCCTGAAGCCCTTCCAGTCACTCCTGCTGCTTGGAAGCTCAACAGGAAGCGACCTACTCCCAAAGTGTCATTCTCTCACTCCCAGTGTGGCCAACACTTATTCACCCTGCCTCCTGCCCTCTGCGCTAGCTCATTAGTCTGACATCCTTTCATGTTTCCCTGTCCTCTCAGTTTGCCTCTCCATCTTTTTATTGTTTTTTTTCTTTCTTTACTTCCTCTACTCCAGAGATCCTGCCGTTTTATACATCTGTGGGCATGGCGCTTCCTAAATACTCCACATGGAATGCCGATGTGAAACATTTGAGCTTACTAGGGGGCTCCACCTCCTGCTCACTTCGCTCACCCACCCCCGGGTTTGGTTTACTGGATATACAATTTAAAGAGATTGTTATTTTCATGGGAATTGTTACATATACATTATTTTCACATTTACTTTAAAACTTTTGTAAAAACAATATTTGTCCTTTATTTCCTGCTCTTTCTCTCAGGACGTATAACGCTGTTCGCATTGTTTGGGGGGGGCTGAACGCTAAGGAGTTGCGGTCGGATCACCTGCTGTCTTGCTGCTGCTGCTGCTGCTGGCGAGCTGCGTGTTCTGCTTGTCGTGCTTTGCGTCGCTCATTTAAAGGCCTGTACAGCAGCTGTCCTTTTGCCACTTCACGTCTCTGACAATCGTGTTGTGAATTAGGGGCTGAACGCATGCTAAGGAGATTCACTCAGATCATCTGCTGGCTTGCTGCAACTGCTGCTGGTGAGCTGCATGTTCTGCTTGTCATTGTTTTAAGAGCTGGGAGCACATGAAGTGTGTCTGCCAAAAACTTTCCAACAACTGTGAGGATAGATGTCCGTGAATTTGTTTTAAATTGTTTGTAAGTAGGGCGTGACGTGCAAAAATCAATGTATCAGGGGTTTTGCTTCCTAAGGTTGTAATGTCTAATCTCGCGTGTCGTCAAAGTGTCTCTCAGAGATGATCAACTCTCGTTCACTTCACTCAACCCCCCCGGAGGTGTGCTACGCTTCTGCCACTTCAAGTCTCTCCTGCTCGCGTTGTGAAGGGGGTGAGCTGTACGCACACTAAAGTGTTGTGGACGGATCAGCTGCTGACTTTGTTCTCCTGCTGCCAGGGGTGCGTGTTCTGCTTGTTTCGCTGTGTGTCGATCATTTAAAAGCCTGTACAGCAGCTGTCCTTCTGTCTTACTGCCTTATCTCATGTGACGTTAAAGTGTCTCTCGCGTGACATCAAATTGTCACCCGAGAAGATCACGTCTCGTCTCCCTGGTCTCCCTGCCAAGAATTTTTTTTATAATAGAGATATTTATAAGCAGATCACCACTCACACCAGATCCTGAGGGCAGCACAGCTTCTCAACTGCATCTATACCCACTAAGTCTGAGCATATGGTTTTTCTTAACCCACATGCCCATGTCTTACTCCAGGGAGATCCTTAGAAGTTTTATTTTTTGATGACAAGAATGGGATGAGCTTTGAGAATCAGATGCTATGAAGCATTTATGCCCTGTTTGAGCTACTTTTGTAACTGACTGCTGCTATATTGCTTCTTATGTTTGCTATGCTGTGCTGTTCCTAGTCTGTTACCATCTTGGATTTAATTTCCCATGGTACTTCTTTGCTGCGCATCTTCTGATACAATGGCCAGAATGGGCCTGGGTGTGCACATCACATAGAGATATTTGACAGGATTTTAATGCTTTATGTTTATTTGGATTTTTCTAGTTAGGCATATTGATGACAAAAATCAGAATTTTATTTTTAGAAGGGAACAATCATTTTTTTGATCTTCTAATAGTTGTCACACACGTGCGACTAGGAGGGAGCTGAGTGGACCCAGTGGAGGTAATTACCTGTCAGGCCAGGGGGTGGCAGGGTGCACTAATCCATCCATTTTTCAACCTGCTGAATCCGAACACAGGGTTACGGGGGTCTGCTGGAGCCAATCCTAGCCAACACAGGGCACAGGGCACAAGGCAGGAACCAATCCCAGACAGGGTGCCAACCCACCACAGGACACACACAAACACACACTAGGGCCAATTTAGAATCACCAGTCCACCTAACCTGCATGTCTTTGGACTAGGAGAGGAAACCAGAGTGCCTGGAGGAAACCCACACAGACACGGGGAGAACATGCAAACTCCACGCAGGGAGGACCCGGGAAGCGAACCCGGGTCTCCTAACTGCGAGGCAGCAGCGCTACCACTGCGCCACCCTGCACTAATCCTGCCTCTGTTATTTCTGCAGGCCAAATATGGGAAAACCCATAGACATAGAATTACTAAACGCTGCATGACCAGCAGTATTGTACGTCAACATTGTAGATTGTTGTTAACTGTTAACATTTCTCAAACTTTGAAGGTTTTCCAAAGAAATCCACCTCAGGAAGCAGTGGGAGGTAACCCTTAGACGGGCTTTTGAGAAAGCTGTCCTGTGATGTGTGTCGTGGTAGTTTGGTAACAGATGCTGTACTGGTATCATATGATCAAAGCTACCACTTGCTCACATTAAAATACAAAGGAGGTTTGATGATTCCTTCTGAGGGTACAGTCAAGGTGGTCAAAGTAGCTGAGCGTGTTATCCCACAGCCGACATTAGGGCAAGCTGTCAGTGTATCTTCGATCAATCAGTTTATTTGGGCTGAGATTGGTTCAGATGATATGTTTTTTCTCAAGGAGCACATTGAGGAAACACAGTTTGAAATTGACAACCATCATTTTATGCTCATGTCTTTAGTTGTGTCTGTCTTCCAAAAACTAAGGCTGCACCATACTGCCAGACTGAATACTCTCAAATTATAGGATCTGAGTGAACGAGAGGGAGTGTAAGTCTGTTGGAGATCAGTGAGGTAGGGGGGAGCAAGACTGTGGAGAGCTTTAAATGTTAAGAGCAGTATTTTGTATTGTATTCAGTAGTAAACAGGGAGACAGTGAAGTTCAGAGAGAATCGGTGTAATATGTTCAGTGGATTTAGAACAGGTTATTATCCTAGCAGCAGAATTTTGAAGAAGTTGTAAACGATGGATACGTTTTTGTGGGATGCCAGATAGAATAGCATTACAGCAATGTATACATGAGGTGACTAGGGCATTAACCAATACTTCAGTACTGGGTTGCATAGGAACAGGACAAAGTCTAGAAATATTTCAGAGATGGAAGAAGGCAGTCCGAGAAATGTTACTTATATGGGAGAAATTATTTACTAACTAGCAAAATACCCGCGCTTCGCAGCGGAGAAGTAGTGTGTTAAAAAAGTAATGAAAAAGAAAAGGAAGCATTTTGAAAATAACGTAACATGATTGTCAATGTAATTGTTTTGTCACTGTTATGAGTGTTGCTGTCATATATATATATATATATATATATATATATACACACATACATACATACATACACACACACATTATATATACAGTATATATACAGTGGGTACGGAAGGTATTCAGACCCCCTTCAATATTTCACTCTTTGTTATATTGCAGCCATTTGCTAAAATCATTTAAATTAATTTTTTTCCTCATTAATGTACACACAGCACCCCATATTGACAGACAAAAAAAAGATTTTTTGAAATTGTTGCAGATTTATTAAAAAAGAAAAACTGAAATATCACATGGTCCTAAGTATTCAGACCCTTTGCTGTGACACTCAAATATTTAACTCTATTTAAGAAATGCTTTCCATTTCTTCAGATCATCCTTGAGATCACCTTCATTTGAGTCCAGCTGTGTTTGATTATACTGGTTGAACTTGATTAGGAAAGCCACACACCTGTCTATATAAGACCTTACAGCTCACAATGCATGTCAGAGCAAATGAGAATCATGAGGTCAAAGGAACTGCCTGAAGAGCTCAGAGACAGAATTGTGGCAAGGCACAGATCTGGCCAAGGTTACGAAAAAATTTCTGCTGCACTTAAGGTTCCCAAGAGCACAGTGGCCTCCATAATCCTTAAATGGAAGACATTTGGGACGACCAGAACCCTTCCTAGAGCTGGTCGTCTGGCCAAGCTGAGCTACCGGGGGAGAAGAGCCTTGGTGAGAGAGGTAAAGAAGAACCCAAAGATCACTTTGGCTGAGCTCCAGAGATGCAGTCAGGAGATGGGAGAAAGTTGTAGAAAGTCAACCATCACTGCAGCCCTCCTCCAGTCAGGGCTTTATGGCAAAGTGGCCTGTCGGCGGAAGCCTCTCCTCAGTGCAAGACACATGACAGCCCGTATGGAGTTTGCTAAGACACTCTGTAAGATTCTCTGGTCTGATGAGACCAAGACAGAACTTTTTGGCGTTAATTCTAAGCGGTATGTGTGGAGACAACCAGGCACTGCTCATCACTTGTCCAATACAGTCCCCACAGTGAAGCATGGCAGTGGCAGCATCATGCTGTGGGGGTGTTTTTCAGCTGCAGGGACAGAACGACTGGTTGCAATCGAGGGAAAGATGAATGCGGCCAAGTACAGGGATATCCTGGACAAAAACTTTCTCCAGAGTGCTAAGAACCTCAGACTGGGCCGAAGGTTTACCTTCCAACAAGACAATGACCCTAAGCACACAGCTAAAATAACGAAGAAGTGGCTTCACAACAACTCTGTGACTGTTCTTGAATGGCCAGCCAGAGCCCTGACTTAAGCCCAATTGAGCATCTCTGGAGAGACCTAAAAATGGCTGTCCACCAACGTTTACCATCCAACCTGACAGAACTGGAAAGGATCTGCAAGGAGGAATGGCAGAGGATCCCCAAATCCAGTTGTGAAAAACTTGTTACATCTTTCCCAAGAAGACTCATGGCTGTATTAGCTCAAAAGGGTGCTTCTACTAAATACCGAGCAAAGGGTCTGAATACTTAGGACCATGTGATATTTCAGTTTTTCTTTTTTAATAAATCTGCAACAATTTCAAAAATTCTTTTTTTTGTCTGTCAATATGGGATGCTGTGTGTACATTAATGAGGGAAAAAAATAATTTAAATGATTTTAGCAAATGGCTGCAATATAACAAAGAGTGAAAAATTAAAGGGGGTCTGAATACTTTCCGTACCCACTGTATGTATATCTAATATCTATATATATATCTATATATATCTATATCTATATCTCTCTCTATATATATATACACATACATACTGTACATACATACACACAAACACACACATTATATCTATATCTATATCTATATCGCAAAATACCCGCGCTTTGCAGCGGCGAAGTAGTGCCTTAAAAGTTTTATTAAGAAGAAAATTAAACCTTTTTAAACTGAGGGAAAATATACCAATAATTATTTGTTAAGGATCTCTTTGTATACCACATTGTGAGTTCGGCCCTCCGGTTGTAATATAACCAAGCTGTGCGCTGAGCTTACTCTTAAGCATGCAACATACAGTTGGCCATGTGAACAGTAATCTTGTTTCAAATCTCACAGCTTGGATTGCTGCTGTCATAATCGGTTTGAGTTTCATGGTTTGTTTCAATTACAACAGTATTTGTAGGACATGTGTTGAAGAGACATTCGGCATCTGTCAAGCGTTGTAAGTATACAACCAGTTTCATCGATAAATCACATCCAGCTTTTGAAAGTTTAAACATTCATAAACATCAAAGTGTCCACTACTGAAATCGTCACCTGTGAATCTAAGATGTTTAAGAGGCATTGGCGGTTGTCCAAAGGTGTAAAATATTTGGCCATTTCGGTACACTCGAAAGCGACAACCTAACAATTCAGCGGCAGCCATCAACTCACATGCAGATGCATAGGTGAAGGGCTTAAGCATTTTACTCTTATAGTGCTCCTGTGTAGTATAATTATCTCCTGTACCGTCATCAGTCCACACCTTGAACCTGTCCCAGTCATTCAATACATAAGACACAATGTTCCTCCGGATATCAAGAGTGAGCCTGATATGGCTGTGCAATATGTAACAAAGAGAATGGAAAAGGCAGGTGCAATCTCTGGGCATGGAAACCACTCGGTAAGTGACAGTTCTTTGATCGATGGTGATCACCTCGATAGACATGTTAATGGGGGTACGGTTGGAATGATAAAGGAAATGGTTAACTGAACAATGTAAAGTAAGTCTAAAATACCTACACAATAACTATAATCGTAATAAATGAACAATAAAACAGCGGAGAAGCCGTGAAATAAAAGTAAATAAAAAGGCTGTAGTTATCAGCAGGGAGACGTGAATCCTGTGGTGAAGCAAGGAAGGGAATGTAGAGACTGGAGCGATGGACGGCCTTATATAGGCAGGCAGCCAACAACGTGGAAGGCGTTGGGATGGGGGACTCATATATGTACGTAAGTAGGATTCAGTTAGCGTTTGGAACCCGCGTACCAAATTTCTTGAAGATGGGCCCATAAATAACAAAGACTGTTGAAAAGTTCAATATGGCAGCCGACAGTGGCATCATACCACCGAAATAAGTACCAAATTTCAGCCTTCTACCCACACGGGAAGTTGGAGAATTAGTGACATTGGAAAGTTCAATATGACGGCTAATAGTGGCATCATACCACCGAAATAAGTACGTACATTGGTTTCGGATAGCGCAGGGAAGCCGCCTACCAAATTTCGTGAAGATGGGGCCATGAATAAGAAAGTTCAACATGGCGGACGTTGTTGACCGTTATGACCGTTATACGTAGAATTTCGAAATGACACCTGCTTAACTTTTGTAAGTAAGCTGTAAGGAATGAGACTGCGAAATTTCAGCCTTCTACCTACACAGGAAGTTGGAGAATTAGTGACATTGGAAACTTCAATATGACTGCCGACAGTGGCATCATACCACTGAAATAAGTACGTACATCGGTTTTGGTTAGTGCAGGGAAGCCACCTACCAAATTTCGTGAAGTTGGAGCCATAAATAAGAAAGTTCAACATGGTGAACGTTGTCAACCGTTATGACCGTTACACGTAGAATTTCGAAATGAAACCTGCTTAACTTTTGTATGTAAGCTGTAAGGAATGAGCCTGCGAAATTTCAGCCTTCTACCTACACGGGAAGTTGGAGAATTAGTGACGTTGGAAAGTTCAATATGGCAGCTGACAGTGGCGTCATACCACCGAAATAAGTACGTACATCGGTTTTGGTTAGTGCAGGGAAGCCACCTACCAAATTTCGTGAAGATGGGGTCAGCCTTCTACCTACACTGGAAGTTGGAAAATTAGTGACGTTGGAAAGTTCAATATGGCAGCCGACAGTGGCGTCATACCACCGAAATAAGTACGTACATCGGTTTTGGTTAGTGCAGGGAAGCCACCTACCAAATTTCGTGAAGATGGGACCATAAATAAGAAAGTTCAACATGGCGGACGTTGTTGACCGTTATCGACCGTTATGACCGTTACGTGTAGAATTTCGAAACGAAACCTGCTTAACTTTTGTAAGTAAGCTGTAAGAAATATGCCTGCCAAATATCAGCCTTCTACCTGCACGGGAAGTTGAAGAATTAGTGATGAGTGAGTGAGTGAGTGAGTCAGTGAGGGCTTTGCCTTTTATTAGTATAGATAATAATTATTATTATTATTTAATAATTGCCATTATTAGTGTATAAATTGATATAAATAATTGCATTTAAATGATTCGCCAAAATCTTTTTATGTAAACGATACTGTTTTAAACATTATTGTTTTATAATCAGAAAACACGGTTTCCACGTCTACCTGTATTAGTTTAAATGGCGCTTTTGCCACTCGCAATATGGCGGATGAGCTGACGTATCGTGTCAACTGGGCAACACAGTGAATGCAGCGTCTATCTATATATGTTTATGGGAAAACCTGCCTGATTCAACACATCTTCCGATTCCAGTGCCCAGACTGACATCATTTCCACTTCTGGCCAAATGACATCATCCGCTTTTCAGCTTATAATGCCACAATCTTTTCTTAACCTCATCAGTTCAGGACTCAACTCAAAACAATGCACATGAGTGCTCTTTCAAAACCCTTTTGCAGCCAGGGTGGCTACCCCAAACCTTTTATTGTGAGTTGAGGCCATTCATTTTACACAGTGAAAACTACTTTTTCCTATGGTTGCTTTGAAAATATCATGGCATGAAATGATGCAGCTGCTGTCATATAAATCAGCAAAGAAGAGTGCAGCAGTGGCATCTTTGGTCTAGTTTTGAGCTTGTGGAAGAACTCACAATTCCAAGAATCCCAAAACATTGATCCTTGGGCTTTGAATTCCCTCTGTCTCAAAATATTATTGAAATATTATAAAACACACTAAACTGTAATCATTGATGTCTTTTATTTAGCAATATCAGAGTTTACAGATTTAACAGAAATCCATGATACGCCTGAAGGAGCCGATCCTAGGGTTCATGCCTCCCCAGTCACTATATCTCCTGTACTCTCCGGGTCTCAGGAAGTACTGGCGTCCTCTGTAGTGGGGCTGCTCATACATGATCCAGTAGCCGTCCACGTGGCAGGAGTGAATTTCTGGATAGTTGAAGCGGTCCTGAACAGACTCACAGTCATCCATGAACTCCATCATATGACCTCCAAAGTTTTCTCGCTCGTAAATTCTCATGCGGTATGATCCTCTGTACTGTTGAAAGAAATTGTTAATAATTTTAAAAAGAGGGAAGAATTGTATTTAATTATTTATGAGTAATTAAAAAATTAGAGGTACATGCAGAGTTGGTTAATGCAGTAGAAAACTGCCCAGGGAGCTGTCATCTGAAAGTAAAATTGTACATGCTCTGTACACCCAGGGGAGCGCGCCCCTTAAAGCCCGTCATATATGCACAATTGGGCACCATTCCATCCATCCATCATCCAACCCGCTGTTTTCTAACTACAGGGTCATGGGGGTCTGCTGGAGCCAATCCCAGCCAACACAGGACGCAAGGCAGTAAACAAACCCCAGGCAGGGCGCCAGCCCACCGCAGGGAAAACACACACACACACCAAGCACACACTAGGGACAATTTAGGATCACCAATGCACCTAACCTGCATGTCTTTGGACTGTGGGAGTAAACTGGAGCACCAGGAGGAAATCCATGCAGACACGGGGAGAACATGCAAACTCCACGCAAGGAGGACTCGGGAAGCGAACCCAGGTCTCCTAACTGCGAGGCACATATTCCAGACACCAAGAGGAACACCCACAGGTCATCTAGTAATAGTGTAATACTCACTATAATATAATATTTACAGTCTAATGATGCCAACTATCCGCTAAGGACACCAAGGGGCGACGTCCCTGAATATTGATCACACAGACAACAATGAGCTTCTGCAGAAATTCATAAGAATGTAGGAAATGTGATTATGGGAATCTGCTCCATTTTATGCTACAGTCAAGAACAGGGTGTATGAATTGAAGATGGGGAGAGAGTCATGGATGAATGCCCCCATAGTGGCAGGATGACAATAATTGCCATAGTAGATCTTATGAACAAAATTCATGACATATTTGCAAGACAGCAAAGACTACAAAAAGCTCAGTCAATTGTAAAAGAGATCTGCCCCTCCTCACACTTTTGCATTTATTCTTCCAGGCATGGTCAACGGGTTTGTTTCCAGGTATTCAGAACAGTAGCGGAATCATGAAACAACAGCCACACTAGTGCCCTTTGTGTTCAAATTCCAACCAACAAGCAACATTTAGTAAGACCTCCCTCCACAGTCATCCTATTGACTATTATCTTTTCCCTCATTTGTGTAGAGTCACATTTCCAAGTGATGACTACTGTAAAAAGAGTGGATTTAGAGCCAAGTGAAGTACTTTTATTGTAAAGGATCAAAATGTTACAACATTGTTTGAGCAAATATATGGTGCTTAAGGGTGAAAATTTAAAATATATAATGCTCCAAAGGATTTGTTTCTTTATGAGGAGTAATCATCAATTATATTCTGGAAAATATTTTGCGAATTCAAGTTTTTATTTTTTATTTTTTCCTGAACCAAAATTGTTCTGAATTTGTTTATGTAGCAAATATGACAGACATACTGTGGGGCTGAGCTGCTGAAGTCGGTAATATTACTATGGAGTTTATAGGGTCTTTTTCTGTGTAATCTATCCTGCACTGCGTATGTATTTTTGAAAGGGTCAGATATTTTCTTTTAAATTCCCACTCTTTTTCAATAAAGGAAACATGGAATACAAACTGTAAGCACTGCTTATGGAAATGCAAGAGGACAAAAATACAAGGAAAGTGTAGAATTTTGGAATATAATATATTCCAATATTTTCTGCATTATTTTATTGGTATGTAGAAATCTGTCTACATTTTCTTTCATTATCATCTCTTCCAGCACTAATAATTTAATGCACTTTTTTAATATTTTGTAAAACTTACCTGAGGGATCATGCGGCAGGACCTGATGCTGTCACTGTAGCCCATCCAGCGCTGGTAGTCAGGATACTCGCCTCTTCTCAGAAAGTACTGGTAGCCCATGTAGTTGGGGCGCTCATAGACCATCCAGCAGCCGCTCTCTACCCGGATGGAGTTACAGTGACTGAAGTAGTTTTGAAGGTCAGCACAGTCGCTGCTACATTCATAGTAGCGGCCCTGAAAATTTCTTTCTTCATAAAAAATTATCTGAAAAAAAGGCAAATAGCAATTATTTATTTAAACAAAGTTTTCCTTTTCATATTTGTGGTGAAAGAGAATTTTAAAGACCATCTCACTTTGCTCATGTTGGCGATTCAGTGATGAGACAGACTCTGAAACTCGACAGTGTTCACAGGCTTTTATATTCTAAAGCAGTACAAAAGTGTTTTGTTATTCTAATGTACAGACCTGATGAATCAGCTGTGTTCCAGTTTAAGTGGTACCTAGAAGTTACCTCCATTTGTAAAGTTATTTTAATGAGACTCATTACAGTTTAAAATACCATTTTGTGTCCTTTAGTTTATTGGAAAAAATAGGCAGATTTGTTAGTATTGCTAAATACAGTTACCATGTTGTTCATCATAAGGTTAAGAAAATTATACGATAATCAACCCTTCAGTGCTGTAATTCCAGATAAACAGAAAGAAATTGATTACACCAATTCCTGCTTTTTATGTGTGTGCTACATGCTCTGAAAATCATTATTCAGGTGCAAAAAAATGAGAGACTGGTTGGGAGCATGAAATTATCCCTCAGGACACTACAGAGGGATGTAGGGGACGTTTGGCCCCTTTTGCTAAAAGAAAGTGTGACCAGAACTGAACAAGATCAGAACTCTCTTGGCCACTTGATGGTAAATGCTCCTAGATAGATTAAAGGACTATGTTGTCACTAACATGTTTCTGTCTGCCTGGGGGACATGAACCTTAAATTGTAACTAAAAGCTCAGGAGTGTAAGAACACTGAGGGTCAACAGAAAGAGATTTCTAGCCTGGTATCCCTGGGGCAAATTTAGGTATGTTCTTGGGATTCAAAATCACTTCATGGCTAAACAAGTATTGGTTCTGGAGTCAAGAAGAAAGGCTCAGCTAGCAGGAGGAAGAAAGACCAGTATGGATAGAAAAACAGACACAAGAAGTCAAGAAACAATGCTTTGCAGGATCTTAGAGGCAAGTAATTGGCAACAACTCTTTGTCCTGCCTAGAAAGAACCAGGAGGCAGGTGGGAAAGTTTTGAGACCAGAAGATAAAATGTAGTAAAAAAAAAAGTCTAAATCAAAGATCCTTTGGATCGTTCACAAAGCCCAGATAGAAACCAAAATTCATAGTCAACAGTTAAAGACCAAAATCTGTACACGAAATTCAGTTTTATCTTCACACTCAACCTTTACCAACCACCAAAGCCACAAAAATCTTGATGCCCATGAGAAAAAAAACAGGGTTGGAAAACCTGCATAAATAAATTGCTGACATTAAAAATGACTCAAAAGAAAAAAAAACAAAATTTTGAATTGTGATAGATGGTTCACAGCTTTGGGTGGATTTGAAATAAATAATCGTGTCCCACAACATGCAGAATCCAATCGGTGGGTGGGTGTGTATGATTACGCTGTCTGATTGAGTATGCACAGGCAAGTGCGAATGCCGCCCAGATGCCTCATTATTGCTGCAGAAGGAGCGCTGTCTAAGGGCTCGTTTATACTTCAAGCTCAGAACGCGTATGTGCACACATCATGGCTGCCACGCGTTCCCAGCTTTCATTTGACACATCTTCTGAGCAGGTCCTCAGGAATGAACATGCGCAAGTTGCAGTACCAGCAAAAAGTCGGGGGCCACAGTGTGATAAAAGTTGGAATGTGATGTCAGAGTCTCTGGTTACTATCTACATGTGACAGAAAGCGGCTTTGAGGATCCTACGAGATCGATGTGCACGCTTTGATGTTTGATGAATGGTTCGATGTGGTGAAGCAAAATGCCGATATACTGATGCATTCGTGGTGCTTTTATATTCAAGCATCACATATTCCCAATCGTAATGACACGTCTCACATACCATCTTTTGTGCCGTCTTTTTTTCTGGGGCTTCCTCCTGACCTGACAGCAGCGGCAAACAGCAATAGATCACTACATAGAACGCATTAAATGTATGATATTCCAACTCTCTGCACATTTAGAATCCTTAGATTTATACTTGATATCACTTTCATGATGAAATGCAGATTTGGTGACACTAAAATGACTCCAGTGTATGTGTGTGCTTGTATTCACCTTGCGATGAGCTGATGCCCCGTCTAAGGATTGTTTCGGCCTCGTGCCCAATGCTAGCTGGAATGGGCACATCCCTGGATTGATAGATTTAATCATTACACATCCTTTCAGAGATATCGCAGTAAGGAGTCATTGGACTTTAATGGATGTTCCAGGCAATTCACAACACAACCAAATCTGTTCTCACTGTGATAATATCTCACACTCACATTCTTCCATATTTACCTAAAGTACGCACACAAGTATAAACAGTAAAACGCTTGTGTAGCAGGAGCGTCTGCTGGAGCATGCGTTGTGTCACATGAAGTATAAACCTGACCTAACACCTGTGCTCTCTTAGGAGAGCCAGCATATAAGGAGCCTGCAAGGGACAGAAAGGGAGGCAGAAAAAGGACAGAGAGAGCAGAAACAGAAAGCCATAAGAACAGCATCGGGTGGAGAGTCAGGACGAGCCAGCCAACCGGTGTGTGAGAGGCAGCGCAGTTGTTAGCCCAGTGACGGATCTGCACTCTAGCTGAATATTTGTAGAGGAGTGGGTTCAGTTGTGGCTCAGTCCTTTCCAGGGATCCAAGGCCCACCAGCAGAGTGAGAAGGATAATGGGAGGACAACTGACCCTGTGCAGTTTGGCTGATGCTACTTGAGGCAGATAACATGGGGGTCGGGTGATGAGGACCACAGCTGCAGGTGTCTCCACTGGCTGCACGAGCAATAGGTGAGCCGGGGATACGAACATGGAGTTGTGTTGTGTCCGTCTGACAAAACATTAGGGATCCAATGACTGTGTTGGTTTTATTCTCATTTTGATTCTCAATTTTAAACTCACACACCGTCACTATTTTAATGGATTATTGATTTGTTTATATTTGAAGAGAACACTGTACTATTTGAACACTGTTTCTTTGATTTTGCTTTTTTTAAATAAAAGCACTGCGCACTGTTACACCTACCCCTTGCTATGTGAGTGTCCTCATTTGCCCAGCTCATCCTCAGTTACGTTATTGACGGTAGCAAGTTCAAGAGGGTCCCAAATAGGAGTGGGAGCATGGAGCCAACTCGCACCTTCATAGGACTTGAATTCCTTCTACATCAAACTCTAGAAATAGCATTATGTTTACATATAAGAGGAAAATTAACAAATACTGATTGTAACGCACTGGTGCCTGGTAGACAAGGCACATAACTTGTATACTCAAGTCCAGAGAGGCTTCAGGTTTGGTGTTTTGCTTCATGTTTATTCATAATTTTTACTCTCCCATTAATGTATTCCTTTCATGAGTGTTATTCGTATTACAGGCACCATTTTGTGGCCTTCTTGGTTTCTTGTTGTTTGTCTAAAGTGGAAGAGTAGCCATGTTCAAATTTATATTTAACTTTGGCATTTGTTTAATGATTATTTACCTAAAAATCTAAAGACAACACAGTACCACATTATTGTTATTACACAATTTTCAGGGCATACCATCCATATGTTATCACTACATATGACAGACCACATCTAAGCTAAGAGCAGGAAATTTTAACATCATAAACAGATGGCTGTTGTGACCTTAATATGCTCATTGACTCCTGTGTGACTTCTTGGATTATTTTTTATGAGAATGTATACATCCCACAATAATCCACCTTAATATACAGGTACAACAACAACATGCCCTGGCTTAACACAGAAGTAGACTCTGGGAATTTGAGAACTGATTTTTAAAGGAGATGACACTAAATTCAGATTACTAAAAATGAATTCTAATACTGCATGGCAGCACTCCGGTCCCAGTTTGAGGCGGATTATCCAGGTAGGCACGTAGAACGTCTTGTCTTTCTGGCATGATGATCACCTTCCTCTGCTGTCGGAGGTGCTTCGTAAACTCCACATTTCAGTGGCGGCACTCTCTGAGGTGTGCAGACCTGGGATTGGCCAGATCTCTGTACATGGGTACACCTTTTAGTGATCTGGTTGTTCTGATGGCTGTTATACTCAGGGTGTAGCTGTTGCTGTTGCGGATCGACACCTTCCAATGGTGTTTGATGTCACTCCTTTCAATAAGCATATTATGACATAGATTAAGGCACTCTCTGGGTGCCTTGTCTGTTGTCTCAGTGTAACCAACCGTGGTAAGTGATACAGTATCTCGGTGAAGGAGACATTTTATTCACAACTTCACTCTGTGGTGACACTCCTCTGGTAATGGGTGATATTCGTTCAACCATTGACACTGACGGGGCTGGCTATGAGGATTGTGTCAGTCCTCATGGGTCTGACAACTGTGGTGAAAGTGGCTCCATGTTCCTTGACTTTGAAAAAAATCAGGGGCTGTGGATTGTTGTTGCAATACAAACCTTGTAAAATTCCTGAGTTGGCAATGTCTCCACTGAACTACAGGTAGGTAGACAAAGAGAGTCTGCCAAGTGATGAAAAACTAAACATACTAATGTGCTTTAGTATTTATGCTACATTTATTAGTTTATCTTTTTTACTTAATACTAGCTGATTGCCCAGTGGCTTCGCTCACTGAGTGCAAGGGAAAAAAAATAAAATGTAGTATATAAATTATTAAACAGTAAAACATTAACATGTAAGAAGTAAAGATACATTGAGCAGTACTGGAGTGCTTTCGGGTAAAGTACATTTTAAAGGTGCTGTAACACAACAGGTAAGTAGCAGTAACAGCAGCTTAAATGTATTTGGATCATCTCTCGGTAGCAGATCCCTTGTGAAAGGCACTACACGATCGTTGTGGTATAGAAATTACATTTTCTATGCGATCTGCAAATTTCTGCCTGACAAACTTGCACTACATGCCTGTGATTTAAGAGAAAAATTATTCTGAGAAATGTGCACGCTGCCCTCCCATGCTTAACGGGCAGAAGGTCCAAACAATTCCCAAGTCCAAAACTTAACATGAAGAGTTCAGTACATCTTCTTAGATGTAAACACTCCATCGTCTTGAAAGAATTCATCACAAAAGCAACCTTGAATGTTGCGGTGTTTTAGTGACCTGAACTCACCTTAAGGGACAGTAAGTAGTCGTGCAGCACAATTTACAAAGAGAGTTTTGCTTCGATTGCACCGATCACACTCATTCGCAAAGATTTACAGTCTCCCAGGAGCCGAGGGGGACTCGAAGTGTCACAAACAGTGTGAGAAGAGAGGACGGCGCCCAAAACTGCGAAGCTCTTGACCCGACGGAGCAGCCCGACATTCTGCGCCTCCCAACGTCCAGCGACGTGGGGCGCATTTCTATGGGATAGATCGCCATGTTTGTGTTTTAATTCTTTTCAATATTAGTAAAATAACTCTCACGCAAATAATAACAATTTGTAAAGACGATATAAAAATGGCGTCCACAAACAAAGTGATTAGTTCCTGTATTACAATGTGTTCTGTGGTCATACGTAATTTTCGTTTCAAACGCGAAAAGAATTATATATATATATATAGATTCACAGTTCAAAATACCTGATATTGTGAAAATAATCCAGTAGCAGAAGTATGTTTTAAAATATCTGTCCGAATGTTTTCAATGTTTCTCTCTCACAAAATAGATAGTTGAAATATCATATTATTTTTGTTCGTAACATCAGCCATATCATAAGAGATAGTTGAAATATCATATTATTTTTGTTCGTAACATCAGCCATATCATAAGAGATAGTTGAAATATCATATTATTTTTGTTCGTAACATCAGCCATATCATACATATTGCATACCAGGGATTTTTCCTGTCTTGCATCCAAACCTGCTTGGGTAGGCTCCAGGTTTCCTGTGATCTTGCTCTGGATAAACCGGTTTAGATAATGTAAACTAATCTCAGATGCTGTCTCTGTAATTTTGTGTTCCTCCATACTCCTATTACCTACTCTTCCTCTGCTCATTATGGGTTTACTCTTCTTATGGTGGGTTATTCAAGTCTCACTGCCCCTAACCTTGACACTGCATGCTTGTTTTTCTTTGTTTCCCTCAATACAGCTAGGTGGTGTCTGCACACAGATTCAAGCCTAAGAGCCTTGTTCTTCCTAAGCCCCCATGATTTTCATGGTCACACCTGTCAGAACACAGTAGATTCTGTTTTCTAATTTTTTTATATCTTTTCAGGCCTCCAGATGGCAAAATTATGTCTATAAATTGCTTTTGCCTGAGATGGAATCAGAGATCAATATGGCTTGTAGGAAATAACAAAGCCCAGTATTTGAGATTTTTGAATGCAATATGGAAGGCATTCATTATAAGCACATTGTCGTTGGAACAGGATATGTTGTGTGCTGTAGACATTTAGAGTAAAAAGCCCTCACACCTTAAAATTCACCTAAATGTCATTACAAATTGGCCCTTTCTGGGCAATACAAGGAAAAGAAAAAAAAAGTGCCAACATGCAGTGCAGATTTCTTCAGCACAAATAACATAGAAGATATTTTAAAAATGATAAAATTGTGTAAAATTGTTCATATTCAGTATCTGGTTTTGATTATGCCTGTTTTTATCAGACAAAAACAAAACCAAATAGTAAAGTGTGTCATGTAGTGTAGTAAGCTTTCATTAACATTAAACTCATATTATATCCAGACCCGTTAAGTGTAGAGTTCTGTCTCATTGTGACACAAAAACTAAATACTCCATAGTAGCTCTTTAACCATATTATAATTGCTAAAACTGAAACTAATATATATAAAAATAAAATAGAAATGTCTTTGTAAAATAAAAACTAAATTAAAACTACAAATACACTATGAAGGAAAACAAAAACCAAACAGAATTTCCAAGTAAGGACAGAAAAAATATAGAAATAAAAACTAATATAAAAAGGAAAAATAATAACCTTGAGGCCCAGAAGGAGGTGTTTCATCTTGTAGGGCACCCCGGATATCATCAAGTTGCAGTGCAAGACTTGATGGCAACTATGGTCTGCCCTGTTTGCATTGCAAGCAATCTTACTTCCTTTTGGGAAAAGGGCATCATCCCAAATGAATGGAAAACGGGACTTGTCATCCCTATCTAGAAGGGGAAGGGTGATCGCCTGGATTGCGGCAAGTGCATAGGGTGTTCATGTTTGTCTCAAAAACAGCACAAATCTCTGCTGTCCTGGGTTCTTCTTGGATTACTCTATTCAAAATCATTTTACTGTGTTGCATGATTTTTGGACTGTATTAGGATGAAGTCTGACTCTTGGACTTTTCAGCTGCTGTTTTCAGAAAAAGAGACTATTTGCCTAACGAACTGTTATATCTCAGCAAAACTGGCTGGAGCAGTATTACTCTTTTTACAACAATCGCTTTTCTTCTGGAGTGGTTTTACCACATATCCTCATTGCTAAATCTTCTCGTTTTCAGTGGCATAATGTGAGACAATGGGTAATAGCATGTCCAGATTGGGAGTATGTGGGACCTAACATTTAATGCACCCAGATAGATCTGTTAAGAAAATAGCAGTAGAACTAGTTGTACCTGTAACCCGATCCGTTATGTCATTTATCTTTCACTTCTCCACCTAAACCCATGCTGTTTACCCTTAAAACACTGGATCCAGTGGCTGCTACAATCCCGGCCTGTTTGAAAGCAGCTGATGCAATAACAGAGGCCATATTAGCATGCGCAGATGTTGTTCTCATGAGTTTATTAACTGTTAAGGTACCACATGCTGTACATTCCATCTTAGTACAGACAAAAACATCTCATTTGACAGGTGCGCTTGCGGTAGTGAAGTGTCAAGCTCACACAGGGAAGACGAATCCAGTAAGTGAGGGAAATGCGCAAGCAGACATGTGGGCAAAGAAAGCCGCCCAGGATCCTACTTCACCACTAACTTCTTTATTTCTATAACAGAACCATCAAAACTGGCAATAGTTAAATGCCAAGCCCATATTGGGAAACAAAACCCAGTCAGCCAAGGAAATGAACTGGCTGACCATTTTGCTAAACAGGCCGCTTATCATATTACACCAGTCTCTTTATTCCAACAGAAGGATGACAAAGACCCTGATAATCAAATTATTTCTTTACAGAGCGCTGCCACTGACCAAGAAAGGATAAAGTGGTCCCGAGAAGGATCCCTCTCTGCTGGGGTCTGGACCCATAAGCAAACTAACAAACCTTTCCTCCCAAAAGCTTCTTTTCCAGGAATGGCAAAAATCGCACACGGCCAGGATCATGCAGGAAAAGAGACTATGACTCAGGATGTTGAGTGGCATTGGGAAACCACAGGGTTCTCTACATATGCTGAACAATTCTGCCGACGATGTGCACTATGCCAAAGGTTTAATGTAGGTAAAGGTACTCAGGTAAGCCCCGCCGTCACTCCTAACCCAATGGGTCCCTTTGAACACCTGCAAATGGATTTCATTGAGTGAACACCACCTAAAGGCTACCGTTATTGCTTGGTAATTGTCGATGTGTTCTCCCGATGGGTGGAAGCTTTCCCTTCTAAACATGCAGATGCCAAAACTGTGGCTAAAGCTCTAATAAAAGAAATTATTCCAAGATGGGGAATACCACAGAAACTGCAGACCGATAATGGTACCCATTTTGTGAATTCTGCAATAAATGAGCTGACTACTTGGCTCCAGATAAATGTGCATCATTACTGCAATACCATCCCCAAAGTAGAGGTATTGTAGAAAGGTGCAATGGTACCCTAAAATCAAAATTGGCAAAAATCTGTGAGCAGACAAACTTAACCTGGCCAGATGCTCTACCCCTGGCCTTGATGGGGTTGAGAGGAAGAACACATCGGCAGTTGGGACTGTCACCATTTGAAATTTTAACTGGACGCCCCATACCCGTTGGCATGGTTATCGGAAATGTTACTCTGCATACTGTGGACAATGATCTTCTCTCTAGTCTTGCAGGTCTCCGAGCCTCCCTGAAGGAAGTCCACGAACAAGTTAACAAGGCTTGGCAGACCGGTCCCCCACCAACGGAGTTCCAGATCCCCCTTGGAACCTGGATACTGGTCAGAGACACCCGAAGAAAACATTGGCATCAACCTAGCTGGAGGGGAACCATTCCAGGTGCTGCTATCTGCACCCCACATGCCGTGATGGTTGAAGGACTCTTTTCTTGAATGCACATCTCTCACTGTAAAAAGTGGACTAAATCATTAAGCTGTTGCTATTTTTGGACTTTCTATGTTGGGACTCTGTCAAGGGATTATTCCCTTTGTTTTAGGGGATAATCTGTGATATAAGTGGTTGAAGGTTACTATTACACAATTAAGAATAGATTCTTGTTATGCATGTGCCACTGCTAAACCCAATCTCCTAGTTGTATCCCTTCCCAATAATCTACCCGTGCTTTAGCTGGCTTTACCTCCCTATCTATCTAATTAGCAGAACACTCAGGAACACCTGACTCTTTTCTTTTAACTCTTCCAAAGATTAGTTCAGTTCTTGAAAATTATTCTCATAACTGTCCTTATTTCTCTGGCAGTTTTCATGTTCTTGGGTTGCTGTCTAATCCCGTGCGTCTGAGCCCTTCTACAAAGGTTTATTAACGCTTCCATTACTAAGGCTTATCTCCTCAGTGCTGACCCTGACTCCCAGTACAAACCTTTACTTCCATCCCCAACCCTTTCCTGAGCTCTGATGATGCAGAAGTCTTATTATTAATGTGCACATTTTATGTGCAAAGGGGGGACACATATTTCCACGGTACCTCATACCCTAGCATACGCAAGTTCTCCACTCAGTTTTGCAGACTGGCGGCACCTAGCGTCAAAGCAGTGCTACTGTTCCTATGTGGTTATCCTTTCTTTTTCAGATCCACATCCCTGATGCGGCTTTATAAATAAATTGAAATTAACCGCATATTGTTTATTAGTTGAATGCATCTGATTGTAATTAACCAGTAACAGTATACTGGTGGTACAATATAATGGTCCACGGAATAGTCAAACTATTCTAAATACAATAGCTGCTTTAGCGTTGTTACTCTAACTGCACCTTCCTTTTCTTCTTCTTTCAGCTGCTCCCGTTAGGGGTTGCCACAGCGGATCATCTTTTTCCATATTACTCTCACTGCACTACTCAGAGTATTAATATCACTGTATCTGAGTGGGGAATCAAAGATCTACAGAATCTGAGAAAGAGAATTATCGGTATACAGCATCAAGCACACGCTGCCTTAGCCATGCTGTCTATTGAACTGCTCTCACACGGCAAACATTTCAAAGCCTTTCCTACGGACCTTGCGGTTCAGAAACAGTTTCATCCCAAGAACTATAAACACACTCAATCAAGTGCTCCTTGTAGTACTGTTTGTACTTGTAAGTAGAATTACCTCACTGTGAACTTGCACTACAGTTATAATATTGCACAACCTGAGCCACTTTATAAAGCGCGTATTTAAATATGACGACAATATCATTTTTAAGATGAAATGCAGCAAAATATGTTTATTATATTATACAAATAAAACTTTAACTTCATTTAAAAAATCTATATTGGAGCCAATCCCAGCCAACACAGGGCGCAAGGCAGGAAACAAACCTCGGGCAGGGCGCCAGCCCACCTCAGTAATCTATATTGTTAATAATTAAACATTCCAGGACACGGTGCTGCAGCGCTAGCTAGGAGCTTGTGCTCCATTCACAGATCGTGCCTGCCTTGCGCTGTATTCTTGCTTTTGCTGGCGCAACACTGGAAGGATAGATGGATAGAATAATTAAACACGTACTATGAAGATATTTCAATGTTCCTTAAAAGTTTTGAAGAATCATTGTTGCAAGCTTACAGATGGCTTAACATCTATTACAGAGCTGATTGTATGGCAATTGGGTATTTGGAGAAAGAAAAGTAAGGATAGGAATTGGGGGTTAGTACGTTTGAAAGAGACAGTACTGCTACAATAAAGTATTTCATCGAAGGTCGTGCATGGTGCAGCAAACATCTTGCATGAGACATGAACAATCACTGCGCCGTGTTCCCATGTTTAATAACATGATTTAACTCCTATCATCATGAAAATGATATCACGTATACATCTCAGTATTTTAATTATTCAGAGAGCTGTAATATCATAAATGTAATGGATTCTGTCTCCTGTCGGAGGAAGAGAAAACCCAGAAGCACGTAGTGATTCACACACATAGAGCACATAGAAGATCAAATACAAAACAAAGCATTTAACGTACTACTTTAGTTAGGATGGGATTTGAGAAACTAGTAAATTAAACGATTTTAAGATGAAGTTTATGATGTTCTACTTTAATGACAAAATAAACAATGTGATTAAAGGGGAAATTTCGAGATTAAAGTTGACATTTAGAGCTTATTTCCCACTGTGTGCCTATTTTTCTATCTGTACCCTAATAAGCTTTTATATGACACTCAGACGGTGGGCTACGACTCGCCTTTTCACGGCGACTTTGATATCTGATAACTTCTTTTTTATTTCGGGCACTGTGTGACTTTGTGAACTTGAGCTTTCGAGTTTCTCTGACACTCTGTCACTTGATCAACTTCCTTTTGTTAATTATACCACTGTTTAAACCAACAAATAGTATGTTTTTCTTTGCCTCCACTTGGTATTCGCTGAAATTCTTATATTTTCCCCCGTGCTTTTCCCATTGTCTTTTCACAGACTATGTGTCTGCTATGGGGGGTTGCTAACCAGGATCCCAAGCTGTTTTGGGATGTTTTCACCCAAGCTGTTTTTGCTGAGTTGGGTGCGGCAACGCACTGTACCAGTGCATGCTCCCCAACCTAACTTGACCTGATCTAACCTGACCTGTAATCCAACATTAACTAAAAAGGGCCTGTCAGGAATTTGTAGATCATTCTAAGCTAATTTTTGGATGTATTTTTGTTATTTCTTTTATTGTTGTTTGTTATCATCATCCTTTGTTGTGAGTTCATCATGGAACCATTTTGTAAAAGTTTTTTTTTTTACTAGAGTCACCATTTTCTGCAGTACGTTAATTGGCCTAACCATTGGATGTTGGTGTCCATATAATTATTGCATGTAATGCCATACCTTTTATAAAAGATGGTGGTGCACTTCACGCTTCGAATCGTAGGCCAAACCTTGAAGGAAAGGCAGCCAGCTTAGGGTTTGGATTTTGACTTCTGATTGTTTATTGATTTGTGATGGTGCAGATTCAGCTTCATGCTCCCAGTTCTATTTGGGAGCCTCTTGAACCAGGCACCACCAAAACCATAACTGAGATGAGCTGGGCAGATGAGGACACACACATAGTAACAAGGGGTTAAGAAGGTGCCAAATTGCTTCTATTAAACTTCAAAAACAAATCAGTGTCCAAACAATGCAGTGCTCCAAATCCATTAAATAAATAAATAAAAATAGTATTTGTGTAGGTTAAACACCTATAAATAAATCCATAAAAACGAGGTTAAAACATGCCAGGAATCTTTTCTAAAAATCTCAGCCCCTAATTCTTCCCTTTAAAACTGATGTTTCTTCATGCTGTGAGACCCAACCGGCACAGACAATCTACCGGTCTGCTTGTGTCCCCGCCACTCATCCCATGTGATCCACAGGACACAACTGAGCCTCCACCCTTTCAACTGCCATCTCTGCCCTTACGGGGCAGTCCTCCGGAGTATTGTTTTTGCTCCTGTTCTCATGTTCAACAGGAGCAACCCCTAGCTCACTTGAGTACCAACTACATGCTCGTCTCTCGGGGCTCACATTCCCATCCACCTCCTTCCTTCCCTTTTGCACTAGCTCTCTCTCACTCCTGCCATTAACCTCTGTATCTATCTTTCATATTACGTTTGTTTCCTTTCATCCTGTGCAAGCTCATATTTTCCGCTGTTGTCTGATTGGGCACAGGTGCAAGACGCTGCCTGCTCCACTGGCATCATTGAGGTGCCTGACCAATCTGCCCACCTCTGCACATGTATGTGGCGTGGTCAGCCAGGTATCCCAATTAACCGCGGAGCAAAATGCACTCACGCACACCTGTGCCCACTTGGTGCCTCCACCTTCTTGGGGTGCCATTATTTATATAAAAAGAAGCACCTATTGTTTAGCCAAGTACCTGATTTCAATTTTTGTTTTTATTCCAGTATTTGGTATTCCTTCTTAGACATGTTTTGAACCCTGTGCCTGACTTATAATTCTTCTTCTGTATTGTCCTTTAAAAGGCAGTCAATTCCAGGTTTTAAACTTTATTCCTCTTGTTCTTTTGGATTTGCCTTTGCCTTCAGGGGGCGCTCCAGCTGCCTAAACCCAACCCAAACAGACGCAAGGCACAATTAGAACACAGCACACAGGTGTTATTAATTGAGAAATGCTGGTCAGTTGTTTCCCACAGCACAGTAGTAATAAATCACAGTCACAAAAAGCACAAAGCAGCACACTCTGCAGCCCTTTGTCTTCCCTTTCTCTCTTCTTCCTCTGTTTCTTTCAGCCGTCATTCCTCCTCCAGCAAGGTTTTTTCACCTTCCTCCCAACTCTGATTCCTGGAGCAGTAGCAGTTTGCTCCTTTTATCTTGTACCAGGGAGCACTTCCAGTGGCCCATGAGTATGGTCTGAAAGCACTTCTGGGTGAGGAGGAAGCCCAACGTAGTAGGACTCCGCAGCCTCTGCAGCTCCCATGGAACCCAACAGGACTGTGCTGCACTTCAACTCCCATGAAGCCCTGTGGGAATCCGTTGTGCTGCAGCAACCCAGGAGGGCTGCCACCTAGCACTCCAGTGGAGGTAGTGCCCTGTGCTTATTCATTCTCCAGGTCCTTCCTCTACAGAGGCATTCTAGCCACGTAAGGGCCCTTGGCCATTTGTCACACCTTATTGCCAGATATACATAACAGTTCAAAAGCTGAATATAGGAGCAAGTGAGAAAATAAAACCAATAACTATCAAGGTGTCTGACAAAGTCTTCAGTAAATTTTTGCCTCCAACTGTGTCACACACGTGAGCATGACAGGCAGCTAGAAGGACCAGGGAATAGCTGGGTGCAATAACCCTTTCTGTTTTGTCCATACAAACCAAACATGAGAAATTCTGCCTGGGACTGCTGACATCAATTCCGATTCCAGGCCTGTTGACATCACTTCCAGTTCCGGGCCCGCTGATATCACTTCCCTTGACCTGCCTTAAAACCTAGCCAACTTCCTTCTGTGAATTAGTTCTGTTTTGGACTCAATTTGTACACTACTGTGTATCCAATTTGGACTTTTGCAGCCGTTATTAGAGTTTACGGGTGGCTGCCCTAAACCTTTTTACGCGTCAAGGTGTATTATTTTTACAATGGGAATAAGATTAAGCAGCAGAATAAACAGCAGCAACAAGATATGTGACTTCAGCTCCCCTTTATTATTCAGGAGCCTTTTTTACCCTACCTATATAACATACCAAACAATAGGAGAGGAAGTTTTCAGAACATAGCTTTGTTAAGAATGTTACAAACCTATGTCATACATTTTTAGAGAGAAATGTAAAAAGGGAAAGAATTATTTATGCAAGATAGATATACAGTACAGGCCAAACGTTTGGACACACCTCCTCATTCAATGTGTTTACAGCACTCCATCACTCTCCTTCTTGGTCAAATAGCCCTTACACAGCCTGGAGGTGTGTTTGAGGTCATTGTCCTGTTGAAAAATAAATGATCGTCCAACTAACCTGACTTCTGCACGACACAACTGCTGGTCCCAACCCCATTGATAAAGCAAGAAATTCCACTAAATAACCCTGATAAGGCACACCTGTGAAGTGAAAACCATTTCAGGTGACTACCTGTTGAAGCTCATCGAGAGAATGCCAAGAGTGTGCAAAGCAGTAATCAGAGCAAAGGGTGGTCATTTTGAAGAAACTAGAATATAAAACATGTTTTCAGTTATTTCACCTTTTTTT
>JANRMT010062814.1:126574399-126590270 GCA_026402145.1 Polypterus bichir lapradei | reverse complement strand
TTTTAAATAGAAGGAATTTTTATTTAGTCGACAGAAATATCTTTGGTAGGAATGGTAAAAACAGACAGGAATATTATTCCTGAATAAATCAACTCAAACCTTAAATAACTTATAATATTTTGCTCTCCATAAAAATATATCCTGTCTAAATTATACAAGTTAGAAATAAAGTAAATGTTAAAAGAACAAACATTCAAATTTCTTTACTCTTATGTAATTTTATATAAAAAATAAACTTAGATTTTAAATATCCCAAAAGATTTTGCTCTCCATAAAAATATATCCTGTCAAAATTATATAAATTCAAATATGAACATGCTGCATAACAAAACCTGGAAATATACATAAAATGTGTTCTTTTCAGTAATAACAAATCAAATCATTCAGTTGTCTTTGCTCATATGTCATTTTAGAGCTGGATGCCTGGTATCTTTTTTTGGCAACAAGTTCGTTTATGTTTGGTGTGAGGTTCTGTGTTGTGGAGATTCTCAAGATGGACTGCATGTGCTCATCAGTGAGGCGACTCCTGTGTGCTGTTTTGTTAGTCTTCATCACTGAGAAGAGCTTCTCACACAGATATGTGCTACCAAACATGCACAAGGTTCGAGCCGCATGTAGATGGAGCTGGAGCATTTCTGCGGTAATGGAGTGAATAAACTGTGCGGGCCCTGCAGTATCGTACTTTGCCTTCAGTGTGCCATTACACTGCAGCTCAATCACCTCCATCTGAATCTGCACAAGTGCAGTTTCCACATCGACGGGGGTTGCGAAACAAGTCAAAATTCTTTTTTTGTTCTTCAAAGTCACCAAAGCGCTGTGCGAACTCAGTGCGCAGTGCGCTCAGTTTATCAGCAAAGTGCGTATTTGGGAACACCGTTGTGCCGAATTGGTTCAACATTACTTGGCAACAGGGAAAGTGGGGCAAGTTGCACTGGTGCATTTGTGTCTCCCATAAAAGCAGCTTCACTTGAAATCACTTTGTGATTGTGCACGGGTAAAAACGTCTGCTGAAGTGTCAGATTCTTCTTTAACTCTTCTGCTTTCTGTATCTTCTGCATTGCATTCAGGTCTTTCAGGTTATCCTGATGTTTTGTCTCATAGTGCTGTCTTAGATTAAATTCTGTAATTACAGCCACATTAGCTCCACAAATGAGACAGACAGGTTTAACGGCAATGTCAGTAAACATATACTCAGCCTCCCATCGGTTTTTAAAGGCTCTATTTTCAGAATCAACTTTTCTCTTCAGCATCGTGTGGGCTAGCTTTGCAATAACTTGCAGCATCATAAGGTAGACTTGATTAACGCGGTAAGTGTTTGGCAAGGCAGCTGAAGCGCTGCATTATGGAATCTGTAGTTTATTGTGTTACCAGCGCTTTATATACCCGGGCCATTAATAATAAAATACATTATATAAAATGATCTCGCGGGCCGGATATAATTACACGCCGGACCGGATGTGGCCCGCGGCCCTTGAGTTTGACACATATGGACTAAATAGAACTTGAAAAGATATATTTTTTCATACATCGAGCCCGCGTGCTATTGTGGTTTTGCCTGCATGCCTCAATAAGTCACCCTCCCCTCGCTCTTACTTTTTTACCGTTCATCTAATGAATACACTGAGTATGGCTTTACCAAAACAATCATTGATGGCGAATAAAGTATCCATTATTCGAGTATGTAGATCGGGGTATATATACATATATATATACCCGCGTATCGCAGCGGAGAAGTAGTGTGTTAAAGAAGCTATGAAAAAGAAAAGGGAACATTTTAATAATAACGTAACATGACTGTCAATATACAGTAATTGTTTTGTGAGTGTTATTGAGTGTTGCTGTCATCAAGGACTTGATAATCATTATTTCTTTCAATCAGGTTCGTATTTGTAGGATGTGTTGTGTTCAAGTTACATTCCGTGTTTGTCAATCGTTGTAAAGATAATAGGTTTCATTCATCGATTCGTTTCTTACTGCATCAATAAACAGCTCATCTTCTTCTTTATCTGAGACCTGACACACTGCATGCACGGGTTTTTTTTTTACACTGTCTTCCTTTAGCGGGACATTGACTTTTTCCACCGTGTGCTTTGTTTCCGCAGTAGCTGCACTTATGAATATGCTTGTATGTATCAGACGCTTCATATTTTTTTGCTGCCTTTTCAATTGTGTAATTCGGTTTTTGTTCAGCGCTCTTTAGAACTGTTGCTTTTTGTCTGTGCACTGCGTCAGTTCACGTGAGCCGCTCGGTGTTCTTGCATCGAAGTTTCCCAGCTATGCTGGTGCCATGTCGTGCTATGTCCATGGCTGTATTTAATGTTACCGAAGTCCCGGCACTTTCTCTCGCAGTTTCGCTGAATTTGTGCCAAACACTACCCTGACCATCTCATCTTCCTCTGCATAAGCACAGTCCTTCACCCGTGAATATTTAGTGGCAGTGTTTCTATTGGATTGCCGCTGACGGACGGCCTTATATGGGCAGGCACTAAATTACAAACGCCAGCAGCAGCCTGTCTATGAACTTAATTTAAAGTTTAGGTTTACACTGTGCTTTGTTTCCGTAGTAGCAGAACTCATGAATATGGTTGTATATCACTCGCTCGCTTCTTATTGTTTCGCTGCCTTCTCAATTATATAATGCATGTTTTCTTCAGCGCTTTTTGGAGGTCTTCCTGGTTTTCTATGTACTGTGTGATTACGTGGGAGGCGTGATGATGTCACACGAAACTCCGCCCCCACGGCTTTCGCGCTCATCTCCATTACAGTAAATGGAGAAAAACAGCTTCCAGTTATGACCATTACACGTAGAATTTCGAAATGAAACCTGTTTAACTTTTGTAAGTGAGTTGTAAGGAATGAGCCTGCCAAATTTCAGCCTTCTACCTACACGGGAAGTTGGAGAATTAGTGATGAGTGAGTGAGTGAGTGAGTGAGTGAGTGATTGAGTGAGTGAGTGAGTGAGTGAGTTAGTGAGTGAGTCAGTCAGTGAGGGCTTTGCCTTTTATTAGTATAGATATATATTTTCTTTTCATTTGTTAAGAATATATAATTATAAAATTAGAATTTTTTTTGTATAAAGCTATGTGTATTGTAAATAGTTTTCTTTGGAAAATTGGAGTCATTTTTTTGTAAATAGTTTTATATGTAATGCGTTTGTATAAAAACGCGAGAAGCGTGGTGGACGCTGTAGGGGCAGAAGGAAGAAGACGTGTATGTGACGCTCTGTCTATTTCTTTCCTTTTGTTTTGCAAAGGGGTTTACTGAAAGAGGAAAATAAAAGCTTGTGTTCTAACCCAACGTGCCTACTTGATAATTATTTACACAACGCAGGAAAAAGCAGAGTCGAGTCGGTTACATACTGATCGATACATGAGATATCACTAATACACAACCTAGAGAGCTATGATAAGTAGTCCTACTGAGCACTACTAGGGAGTAGGAGCATCCTGTTACACGGTGTCTCCCAAGTATGCCAAAGGACTAGAAGTGGGAGATGGGTGTAAAACTTGGTGTGTTGCCCCACGGATGCCAGAGGCCTGACAATGGGGACCTGAGCTAGGATATTGAAAATTGAATGTTCCTGTCGGTTGGGCATCTCCTCTGCTTATCCCAAACGAGATCTTTTAGCAGCACTCAGTGAAGGGCGCTATACAAAAACTAGCTGAAACCTGAATGTTGTTATTGTTGTCTCAAGGGAACATCATTAAAAACACTGAACTTGCAAATTACTTGAATAATTTTATTTTAAAAACAACAAATGCTAGATATTATAATGAAAGATTCAGCAGATATCCATAATGCGTCTGAAGGAGCCAATCCTGGGGTTCATGCCTCCCCAGTCACTGTATCTCCTGTACTCTCCAGGCCTCAGAAAGTACTGGCGTCCTCTGTAGTGGGGCTGCTCATACATGATCCAGTAGCCATCCACGTGGCAGGAGTGAATATCTGGATATCTGAAGCGGTCCTGGACAGACTCACAGTCATCCATGAACTCCATCATCTGACCACCAAAGTTCTCCCGCTCATAAATCCTCATGCGGTATGATCCTCTGTGCTGATTGATTGGAAAAAAAGGATTTATTGAATAATCATTGGTAGAAAAAAAGTAGTAGTATTAATGTCTATTGATGTCTAATGATACTGCATATCTATTGATCTTATGTTTTGCACAGATTCCTATCACTAGGGGCGTTTTCGAACTCATTGTCCGTTTGCTTTGTTCTGAATCAGGGGACATTTCATTACTTTGCTTCAATTTCCAGTTAGTTAGGTTGCATTTCACACTGTAAACTTTCAAGCAAACTAAACATACCAATAAGCATCTCGTAAGTGTGTCCTGGACTTCTTTATTGGGTAGAAATGTTTTTCCCTTGGAAAAACTATCATGGTGGGATTTGCGCATTGCTGCATTTTCCATAATTATTAACTGGAAAATAATTTGAAAATGATGCATTACTAAGATTATGTGCTGAAGGACACATTTTAAATAGCCAAGTATACAAAAGAATAACAGAAGCCGATGACTGTTAATGGTAAATATTTCAGTTTTGTGACAGTAGACTTATCACTTAATTTTCATTTAACTGAATAATGTTTCATATTTACTCTCTAGGGGCCACAATATGAATGTAATTTCAGTTAGTCTATTTCAGTGTCTACTGTCTTTTAACTCTTGTACATATTTGTTAATAATGTTTATTTTGGAACGTTTGATTATGTGCGCATTGAGAAGATGCCCCACCGGCATGTATGGCGTATTCATGGTGTAAGATTAGGACGTCCGATTGGCAGTTTCGCAGGGCAATACTGTTCACTTCTTGCCATTTCTCTGTGTGTTCTAATTGAACCAATCACAAGTAAAATTTTTTTTAAACAACTTCTTTCTGATCGCACACTTGAATTGCTCTGAGACTGAATCAGGTTCTGCTCTAACTGAGCGAGTCATTTTATACAAATTGTGTTGTATTTGTACCTGTGTGAATATTTATTTATTTTACCTTTTTGTTGTTTTTAATCTTCCCTGTTAATAACCCAGCCACAGGGGATGCACAAACCAGTGTGTTTCTTTGTGCCGGTCCCAAGCCGGGATAAATGGGGAGGGTTACATCAGGAAGGGCATCTGGTGTAAAATGTTGCCAAATCAATATGCGGACAACAACACAAGTTTCCATACCGGATCGATCAAGCCCCGGGTTAACAACGACCGCCACCAGTACTGTTAGCCAAGAGGGTGCTGGCAGAAACTGGGCTACTGTTGGCCAAAGAAGAAGAAGGAGAAGAAGAGGGGGGAGACGTGTCCGGAGGCAGGAGGAGAGGAGGAAAGTAAAGAGAGTGAAATTGAGGGAAGGAACTTTGAATGTTGGCAGTATGACTGGTAAGACGAGAGAGTTAGCAGATATGATGGAGAGAAGGAAAGTTGATATAGAGTATTGTGCATGCAAGAGACTAAATGGAAGGGGAGTAAGGCCAGGTGGATCAGAGGTTGATTCAAATTGTTCTACCATGGTGTGGATAGGAGGAGAAATGGGGTAGGAGTTATTCTGAAGGAACATTATGTCAAGAGTGTTTTGGAGGTGAAAAGAGTGTCAGGCAGAGTAATGATTATGAAGCTGGAAATTGGAGGTGTGATGATGTATGTTGTTAGTGCATATGCACCGCAAGTTGGGTGAGCAATGGGTGAGAAAGAAGATTTTTGGAATAAGTTGGAAGAAGTGATGAACAGTGTACCCAAGGGACAGAAAGTGGTGATTGCAGTGGATTTCAATGGGCATGTTAGTGAAGGGAACAGTGGAGACGAGGAGGTGATGGGTAGGTATGGTGTAAAGGAGAGGAATGAATAAGGTCAGAGGATAGTAGATTTTGACAAAAGGATTGATATGGCTGTGGTGAATATGTATTTTAAGAAGAGGGAGGAACATAGGGTTATGTAGAAGAGTGGAGGAAGATGCACACAGGTAGATTAAATCCTATGCAGAAGAGATAATCTGAAGGAGATTGAATACTGCAAAGTGGTGGCAGGGGAAAGTGTAGCTAAGCAGCATAGGATGGTGGTCTATATGATGATGTTGGAGATCGAGAAGAGGAAGAGAGTGAGGGCAGAGCCAAGAATCAAATGGTAGAAGTTGAAAAAGGAAGACTGCAAGGTTGAGTTTAGGGAGGAGGTGAGACAGGCACTGGGAGGCAGTGAAGAGTTACCAGACAGCTGGGAAACTGCAGCAGATGTAGTAAGGGTGACAGCAAGAAGGGTGCTTGGCATGACATCTGGAAAGAGGAAGGAGGAAAAGGAAACCAGGTGGTGGAATGAGGAAATACAGGAGAGTATACAGAGGAAGAGGATGGCAAAGAAAAAGTGGGATAGTCAGAGAGATGCAGAAAGTAGACAATAGTACAAGGAGTTAAGGCACAAGGTGAAGAGAGAGGTGGTGAAGGCTAAAGAAAAGGCGTATGATGAGTTGTATGAGATGTTGGACACGAAGGAAGGAGAAAGAGGGCAAGTTGAGGAGACCTAGGAGAGATGGAGATATGCTCTAGAGAGGAGAGGAATGAAGGTCAGTAGGAACAAGACAGAATACATGTGTGTAAATGAGCGGGAGGTCAGTGGAATGGTGAGGATGCAAGGAGTAGAGTTAGCGAAGGTGGATGAGTTTAAATACTTGTGATCAACAGTACAGAGTAATGGGGATTGTGGAAGTTAGGTGAAAAAGAGAGTGCAGGCAGGGTGGAATGGGTGGAGAAGAGTGTCAGGAGTAATTTGTGACAAACGGGTTTCAGCAAGAGTGAAAGGGAAGGTCTACAGGACGGTAGTGAGACTAGCTATGTTATATAGGTTGGAGACGGTGACACTGACCAGAAAGCAGGAGACAGAGCTGGAGGTGGCAGAGTTAAAGATGCTAAGATTTGCACTGTTTGTGATGAGGATGGATAGGATTAGAAATGAGTACATTAGAGGGTCAGCTCAAGTTGGACGGTTGGGGGACAAAGTCAGAGAGGCAAGATTGTGTTGGTTTGGACATGTGCAGAGGAGAGATAATAATAATAATACATTGTATTTATATAGCGCCATTCCCATGATGCTGGGTATTTTGGGAGAAGGAAGCTAAGGATAGACCTGCCAGGGAAGAGGAAAAGAGGAAAGCCTAAGCGAAGGTGTATGGATGTGTTGATAGAGGACATGCAGGTGATAGGTGTAACAGAACAAGATGCAGAGGACAGAAAGATATGGAAAAAGATGATCCGCTGTGGTGACTCCTAACAGGAACAGCCAAAAGAAGAAGAATGCACCCTGTTAATCATCAACTCATTATGCTGTGAATGATATTCCACAATTACCGACAGAAGGCACTCAGAGTGACTGCCACAGCACACAAAATGTCATAGATAATGCACAGTATTTCATGTAGTAAATCAGTCCCATGCAGGATCACATTCAGACCCCATACAAACCATTCCAGGGTTCAATTGGCACTGCACCTAAAACAACTTTTCCAATGGGTCTCGGTACTGTTGTTTCAGTTTACACTTGAGTGCGATTGGCGTGTTCACATCTACCTAACCAAACCAGGATTTCAGGGAAATCACCTCGGAGTTTGAAAAACCTTCTTAAATGAACTAGGTGTGAAAACATATGGTCAGCACTGTAGCACAGATGCCTAATGGATCTTGTGCCCTGGTATTGAATTCTATGTTCAGTCACTGTCTGAGTGGAGTCAGCATAGCCTTCCTGTGCCTGCATGAGATTTTTTTCCTCCTATACCCAAAAGATTACCAACCCATTTAAAGTTGGCCCAGTGTGAGTGAGTGAACTGTGCAATAGATTGTCCTACACACAATGGCTGCCACATTAGGCTCCAAACTGTCCTAGTCCACAGATTGATAAGTGGCTTTGAAAACTTTATGCTATTTTAAGTAATGTTGTGTTGTGTTATTTCATAACACTAATCCATACATATGAACCCTTTAGCAAACATGCTAGTACATTCTAAAAATAAAAAAATTTGTAGTACCATACAATTATGCACATTGAAGCTTCAATGTAGGTTGAAATCCTTTTTTTGCGACAGAAAAGGTGTAGTTTTATGCAAAGTATTACAACATTACAATATACACCAAATAATCTACTTCCTTCTATTGACAGTTTGACCCACACATGAGTGGCAGTGGAAGTAAAAAACACTCAGCTGTGAGACATTCAAAAATGCAAAAATCTGTGACATTCATGGGAAATGCACTTGAAATACACGACAAATAAAAGCAACACAAAATCCTAGCACCATGTTGCCAACTAATATAAAACGAGATACCACCATAAATTAGTCCACTACTTTTAATACTTTTTAAAATATAAAACTTACTTGAGGAACCATACGGCAGGACCTGATATAGTCATTGTTACCCATCCAGCGCTGGTAGTCAGGATACTCTCCCCTTCTTAGGAAGTACTGGTAGCCCATGTAGTTGGGGCGCTCGTAGACCATCCAGCAGCCGCTCTCCACCCGGATGGAGTTACAACGACTGAAGTAGGAGTGCAGGTCAGTGCAGTCGCTGCTACTTTCATAGTAGCGACCCTGGAAATTCCTGTCTTCATAGAAAATGATCTGTAAGATAAGAACAAAATAGTAAAAGCAAAATTTCACTTTTGATAATTCAAGAACTACAAAACTGTAAAAAATGTCCTACCTTGCCCATTTCTGAGTTTCACAAACTGACAACTGAAAGTCTAGTACACAGTAAGGTTTTTATACTTTAACACTGTACAAAAGAGTTTTGTTATTCTAATGTATGGATCTGATGAATCAGCTATGTGCTGCTTTACAATGTTCCTAGAATCTACTTTCATTTGTACAGCCATTGTAAGGAGGGTCAGTGTTCATTGTATCCTAATTTCACTTGTCATGTATGGCTAACAGACTACATTCTTTCCATTGCCAGACGTTTTAACCTATAGTCTATTGTTTTCTTTGCCATTCTGTCTGTAGAGTGTGTGCTTAACAGGCTCTACATTCTTCTTAAAGAATGATTTTTTTTTTTTTATCAAAGTATTCTTTAGAAATTTTCTTTCAACTTATCCCAATGTTTTTTCTGATTTTTTTTAAAATATGACAATAATCTCCACAATGTTTTGAAGTATACATACATAATAATTCAGTCAGAGCCAAACTCCCTATTAAAGTAATATTGCTTGAGAAGATGATAGTTGAGTGTGCTGCTGAGTGTTCCATTTGATAATTATCTTTCATAAACTGACCACAGACAATGGGTGCCTTACTCTGCTAATGGTAAAAGATGTGCGTGAGCCAGTGTTCACAATTTTACCTTAAAAAAAAGATCTTTGTTTGTTCTATTTTAACAAAAAGTGCATGTCAAAACATCTTAAAAGGACCCGTAGCCCAACTCAGCAGTATTATTATAATCGACTCAATTCAGTTCAGTTTATTTTTGGCTCTTTACTGGGTGTAAGCTCAGAGTGCTGTGACAAGTATATTACATTAGAAACACTACAAGTTATTAATTACATAATGCACACACATAAAGATATAGACTTGTTTAAACACAAAATAAAACAAACCAATTACAAACTGTTCAACATAAATTGATCTTTAACAATATACAAGGTTGGGCAAAACTAGGTTTACAGTTATGAATATGTGAGGCCAGCAATTTAAGCATTTACGAGATTGTACCTAAGTGTATTGAGCCGTTGTGACATTCTTTTGAGTTAATGAAGTTAATAAAGCTATTAAGTTATTAAAGCTATTGTATTAATCATAACCTACATGTCATTTTCTGTATACAAACAACTATAAACCTACTTTGCCCACCCCTTCATATCCATTATGATTATTCCAGACAGTAGTATCCCTGGAGAAAATGAATCTCTGGGGGGGGTCTGTGGTCAGCTTTAACATAAAAAGTCAAAATCAGACACAGTTACAGTCTTGGAGTAACAGGCAGTAAGGTGGCCACCTGAAATATCATATTGAATGGTGCAGCTTCATAACACACACGGAGAGATGATTTTGGTTTATTTTCCAGGGGATTGTGCCATCCACCTTTAATTTTCAAACAGTTACCACTTCTTCAGTTAAAGACAGGTACATGCCAGCTTTTTAACTTTTCCAACTGCGCTTCTTCCATCGTTCAAGAACTGGACTTTCTTTCTTTTTCTTGCACCTTCTTTTTATTTATCTTTGTGATTTTTTTGTTTTATATGGGTGGGGGTTGTTGTATTTGGTGGGTGAAAAAAAAAAAAGAAAATACAGGAAAAGGTTTGGGGCACATTCCTGTAATGGAAATAAATAAAAGCTTTAATGGTCCTTTTTACAAAGGGGAAAGTGATGTTTTTTCAGATGGGAGTCAAATACAGAACTCATTTAAAATGGCCGAACTTCCAGTTATATGGCTTCCAGGCAGGAAGGGGAGGATCCAGGAGGGCGGACAACAGAAGTGACGTCTGAGGTGGAACAGCCATCAATTTTCCATTCTGCAGATGGAGGAAGAGAGAAGGCATTAGAACACAGTGCCAACCCCAGGTACGGCAGGTAATTACCATCACCAGAGCCCTTACCCTTTAAATTCAGCCCAATTATTTTGGACCCGCCGCTGGAATTGAGCAATAATACAAAATATTTAAAAAACACTCATTTTCTAATTTTTATAATTAAACTACAGTGTTTTTCCATTACAATGCCGTATTGTATATCCCGATACCACGTTGCAATATTTTTCTTTCTTCTTTCAAAGATGGCCTAATTGTTGTATTATGACAGCACAGGCCCCCAATTGTACCCCATTCCTTTCTTGTATATCCTCATTCAATTGCATACAATTTGATGGACAGACTATTATTTATTAACTGAGGCAGGTGTTTCAACTATCAAATGAGGCCATTTTCCACCCTATATGTTTTCTGCTTTCTATATGTAACCCCCTTGCACAGCCTTTCCTTCTCAAGCAGTGTGAGAGGCCCTGAGTTCTTTAGTTTGGTGTCGCCACTCAATAGTTAAATTTACCTTCAACCATTTAGCTCATCTGGCTCGTAACAAATCACACCTTTCACTCAGTTCAAAGAATAGAAAACTTTTCTCTTTACATGAAACCAAGAAACAGTCATCCAAACATTTGCATAGTATAACTATGTACAACACGATAAAAAAAAACAATGATAACCTATTTACAAAGCTATACACTGTCCTTTCAACACTACTGGTGAGCTCACTGTTAGTATCTATACACTTTAAGAGCAATTAGTCACTTTGTTGGGGGCCCCAAACCTAGCTCGGGTGTGTAGTGGCCAACAAACAAAACAGTACTGGCCCCTTCACTTGAGCTTTACCTCAAGTCACATAAATCAAACAGATAACTAAAAAAGCTTTCTACTTATAGCTGTGTCTCACTTCAGCGTTCCACTAAAGTTATTCTTTCTCTCTTAATGGCATTCAACTCCACGTGTGTTCTCTCTCCCCTCTTTTACTTCTGTGTTCCTCCAGCCTTCTCATTTTTCTCCAATCCCGTCCCTGTATCAAACTGACACAGCCTGTGGATGGACCAATGAGGGAGCACTAACAGGTTTTAAGCTAGGTTTTATGCCTCTGCTCTGTTTTGGGGTACAATTGGCAACCACACTTATTTCAATTATGACATTAATTTTATTAATAAAATACATTTTGCAAAATCTACCCTGGTTGCATATATATTTTTGATTTTTTTTCCTTTTGTAAAGATCTTTTTGAATGTTGCAACTATTAGTGTTGTAATTTAGATAAACAGTATAGTTTTTTTTACCAACCATATATGTATTCTGACAAAATGATACATGGGCCTTCAATAATGGATATGTACGTTATAGACACTTATTTGAAAACAGTAAAAGTGGAGAAAAAGAATTCTGGTTTTTGTACTGCTACTTAACAGACAATCTAGACATTTTACTTATAGATATTTCATAACAATGTTTTCCTGGGTGTTCACTAACACTTTTATAGTGTTTGGAAGTTCATTCCTGTTATTCCTAATACCTGTGAAAATAGGAATAACATTCAAAGTGCATTTTTTGGTAAAAATGTTACTGAAGTTTACAACTTATTCTGCGTACAACGTAATAACTAACGCTTCTGATGTAAAAATTATGAAAGAGAAATGTCTGACCTTTATTTTGTGCAGTAGAATATGAATATTGAGTAAAGAATGAAGTTATAGCCAGTGTATAAGAAGAAGTCTCAAAACAAAAAAAAGGTTTGGGTCAGCTACCCATATATTGTCCCTGGCTGCAAAAAGGCAAAGAGAATAACAATGACGTGCTCTGTTTGAGTTCTAAAACTGAACTGATCTCGTTAGGAAAAGATGGTGGATTTTTAAGCCGAAAGTAGAAGTGATGTCATCTAGCTGAAACCAGAAGTGGTGTCAGTCTGGGCACCGGAACTGGAAGTGACATTGAATTAGGCAGGATTTCCCGTGTTTGGCCTGCAGAGATAACAGAGATAGGTTTAGTGCACCCTGCCACCCCCTGGCCTGGTGGGTAATCACCTCTACCTGGGATACAGTTTCAGTGCTCATTTGAAGGTCATTTTCCACCAATCCAGTGAGTGGTGCTGTGTAATAATGCTCCCTTTTTTCCTGTCTGTACAGAACAGAAGACTGACAGCTCTTCTCCAATGATGCCACTTCCGGTGTCCACCCACCGGGACCCGCCTCTTCCTGCCTGGCAGTCATAAAATCAGGAAAAACCGCCATCTTCAACAGCTGGAATAGGACTCTGGTCTAAGAAGAATTATTTTGCTTGTTTCTATTTATTTCATTTCAAAGTTATAATTATACAGGGTTGGTCTCAAAGTGTCCCAAAACTTTGACTTTGAAGGGTTAAGCTGTATTCCAAGCGCATACACGTAACATGGGGAATCCAATTTGTTTTCTGCATTCTTATTGTCTCATACGGCCTGGTTATTTGAATGCTTCTTTCTTTTGAATATATTTATGTTTTGTTTGATGTCTTTTACTTAATTTAATATTCTCCTAATTTTCTACTTTCATTCTATAAATTATTGTTTTTCTTGAATTACCACGTTCACAATTTATTAATGTAATTTGTGTTGCAACCATCTTCATAATAAAGGATAAATGAGTTTAGACTTGTCCTGACCACTTTTTAGATTCAACCACTACTTATTTTGAGTGGAAATAATATTATATGAGCTTATAATCACTACACTTACAGGATCAAAAGCAATTAAAAAGACAAAGACAAAACTTAAAATCATGCAGCTTTCTTGGTCTAAACCATAGAAATGTTGTTTGTTTTTTTTTTTAGCTTTGTGCACTCCCTCATAGACCTATTGTCTATGGGGGAGGAGTGAAGGCTTTAGATTTTTTTTCATTTTATTAATTTTATTGTAATCATTCCATACAAATAGATATATTTTTACAAAAAAATAGGATTGAAAACAAATTGCCACCCACCCCTGAGAGAGAGAACATGGCCAATAGAGTAAAACTTAAGGGTTGTAAACATATCTAAATTGATGAGTTTAATAGGGCAATAGAGATGAATGGAGAAGAAAAAGAAATTTGGAGATAATTGCTTCCTCGGTGTATTAAGAGCTTATTCTATAATATTATTGATTCGATCCTGCCAGGTTTTAAAAAAAATCTGTACAGATCCTCCTTTCAAATAGTATAAAACATTGGTTTCCCACTGACTTAAAAGGGGAGATATAGGATTCTTTCAGTTTAGCAAAATATGTCTGCGTGCCATTTCATCTTTACTCAGAAGTTAAACACGCACCGGTTCGGCCAGTATACCTGGATGGGAGACTGCCTGGGATCCCCAAGTGGTGTAAGCTTTTTTTTCATTACAAGCAAAGTCAAACTGGGCTTCAGTGTATGGCTGGGAAATACATGTTTATGCTTTCCATTGCAAGCGTGCTCCCCCGATCTTCAGTGTTTAACCAGCATGAAGGGGCGCAGCTTAAGCTTACGGCCATACCATTGTGAATGCGCTCGATTTCATCTGAAGTCGGAAGTTAAACACACATGGGCTCGGTCAGTATACATGGATTTTAGACTGCCTGTGAACCCTGTGTGCTCTACGCTTTTTTTTTCCATTAAAAACGAAGTCAAATTGGGGAACAGTATATGGCTGGGAAATGCATCTTTATGCTTTCCATTGCAAGCGTGCTCCCCCGATCTTCAGTATTTAACCAGCATGAAGGAGCGCGGGTTTCGCTAACGACAACACCTGTGAGAATGCGATTGATTTCATCTGAACTCGGAAGTTAAACACGCACTGGCTCAGCCAGTATACATCGATGGGAGATGGCTTGGGAACCCTGAGTGCTGTAAGTTTTTTTTCAATTACAAAAGGACTCAATTTGGGCAACAGTATATGGCTGGGAAATGCATCTTTATGCTTTCCATTGCAAGCAGGCTCCCCCGATCTTCAGTATTTAACCAGCATGAAGGAGCATGGCTTTTGCTTACCGCAACACCTGTAAGAATGCGATCGATTTCATCTTTACTCAGAAGTTAAACACGCACCGGTTTGGCCAGTATATGTGGATGGGAGACTGACTGGGATCCACAAGTGCTGTAAGCTCTTTTTTCATTACAAGCGAAGTCAAACTGGGCTTCAGTGTATGGCTGGGAAATGCATCTTTATGCTTTCCATTGCAAGCGGGCTCCCCCGATCTTCAGTATTTAACCAGCATGAAGGAGCGCGGGTTTCGCTAATGGCAACACCTGTGAGAATGCGATTGATTTCATCTGAAGTCGGAAGTTAAACACGCATGGGCTCGGCCAGTATACATGGATTTTAGACTGCCTGGGAATCCCGTGTGCTGTACGCTTCTTTTCCATTAAAAGCGAAGTCAATTTGGGAAACAGTATATGGCTGGGAAATGCAGCTTTATGCTTTCCATTGCAAGCGTGCTCCCCCGATCTTCAGTATTTAACCAGCATGAAGGAGCGTGGCTTTTGCTTACCGCAACACCTGTAAGAATGCGATCGATTTCATCTTTACTCAGAAGTTAAACACGCACCGGTTTGGCCAGTATACGTGGATGGGAGACTGCCTGGGATCCCCAAGTGCTGTAAGCTTTTTTTTCATTATAAGCAAAGTCAAACTGGGCTTCAGTGTATGGCTGGGAAATGCATGTTTATGCTTTCCATTGCAAGTGTGCTACCCAGATCTTCAGTGTTTAACCAGCATGAAGGGGCGCAGCTTACGCTTACTGCCATACCATTGTGAATGCGCTCGATTTCATCTGAAGTCGGAAGTTAAAAACGCATGTTAAATATTAAATTAACAACTTCACAAAAGGTACAAATATAACAGAACAAGTATGCTTTTATTTAAAAATATAACTGCAGGAAAAAAGCCGCATTAACATGCCACATTGACACAAACATATCTCAACTGCCATGGTAGCGTAATGGTATCAGCTGCTGACTAGTAACCAAAAGGTCATGAGTTTGATCCTGCACGATTCTCTTTTGAAAAGTAAACTGCTCTTATTCTTACTATTTTAAAATAAAAACATACATTTGATTTCAGTGTGTAACAGCCAGTGTAATTTATGATACTTGTAAAGGTTAGTTTTTTTTTTTTATTCACTTTTCATTCTCTCAGTCGTGTTCAAGATCCTTCCCTACCTCACCCCAGGCCCCCCCCCAATCTGAAGACGCTTTATAGCTCTGCAGCGTACTTGTGACTGCATTCTTGTACCAATGTTTTTGCGAACTGCTGTGCCTGTGTGCACTTTTCGTGGTATTACACGTCTATTTTTTTTGAGCGTACCCGGGTCGCTCAAAACAGGAACATCTGTTGTTTACAAGTATAACAAAACAAGTGCACTTTTATTCTAGACTATAAGTGAAGAAA
>JANRMT010062814.1:126555566-126574299 GCA_026402145.1 Polypterus bichir lapradei | reverse complement strand
TTCTGTTATATTTGTACCTTTTGTGAAGTTGTTAATTTGATATTTGGACTTCAGGCTTCATACATTATATAGTTTATGCCTACATTTTGTCATTTACTAGTACAATATGAAAAACGTTTCTGTTTTAAAAATGTGTTTACACGGATTACTGTAGAAACAGAACACACGTGAAATACGTGTATTCCAAATAATGATTTGTTATTTCCACTCTAAAACTCCACTTCACTCCTAGATAATCAATCAAGGCATGAGCTGGGAGAAGTTTGTGCACTTTCTAAGTCGATGGGGGGATGGAATAGCCGGCTACTTGCAACTTTTCTTTATCAACACATTTAGATTAACAAAAGACGCTGGCGGAGAGGTGAGAACAGTTTTAAGAAGCGATTTAAGGTGAGACGGATCTAAGAGTTTTTTCGTAGGCTCTGGTAATTGTAGTGTTTAATGGACTATTCGCTGTAAGTGGTGACTTTATTTATTTATTTATTTTTATGAAATTTGTTTGGGGTAGTTTACAGATTATTTCCCAGTTTAGTTTTTTATTGGCCGTTTTGAAAATCACTGGCAGCACCAGCAGCGGTCAGATATAACTTTAGATAACTTAATGGTCTGTTTACCAAGTCTGGAGTTAACATTACAGCTTACTGTCACTGTCACAAACTCACAATGTCACTCCTCTTTTAATCAAAAAGACGCTTTGCAGCAAAATATAATTTATCAGTATATTAAATGGAAATAGGTAAAATACACCGTAATGTAAAATACTGTACATAGCCTGCATTTGTATTCCGTACCTACAATGATCGGTATAGATAAATTACAGACGTACCGTGTCTTTAAGGATTGTTAACCCAGATAGCACACACACGTTGCGGAGACGTCACAAACCAGGTTTCCATCCAAGGAGTTTTTGCGAAAAAATATTTAGCGCTTCAAATTTAAGCTGATGGAAATGCTAATTATAAAATAAAATGTTGTACATGTCGACATAATATTTTTCCGTTTAACTTTAGCGCATAAATTCCATATCGATACTTCAGATGTCGCAAAAACTACATTGGAAACACTTTTTGTCGGAAAAAAAGGGCTTTAACGCAAATAAATGTGTCACATGATACATTTTCATCACGTGAAATCAAAACGGGAATAGCGGAGTGGTTCGCATGGTCTGATGAAGAGACTCGTTATTTCTCGTGATGAGCCAATGCAGTAGCGGATAGGCAGGGTCTCCTGCTACTAAAAGGGGTACCTGAACTCCCTCCACATCAACTGTAGCCTGGGGGTGTCTCACAGGATGTCTACATAATACAAAAACCGCAAAAGTAATTTACTGTGCCAGTCAAAATATTTAACAAACCGTATGTTTCATTATCTAAACATGTTTTTCTTATTATTAAATGGCAGATGTTTTGGCATATATGAGAAATTCTCTCGTTAATATTAACTTTAGCTTTTTTTGATTAAACGTCGTTATTTTGTATTAATTCAAATTTCAGTTTTAATTAAAAACCTTAAGGGAAGCAGGTTACAGTACTAATTCAGTTGTTATCGCACTGAGAAGGGATGTTGAAAGGTGGGCTCACCTGTACAGATCCGATGCTGCAAACACAGCTGCATCAAGGGCATTTCCAGGAGTGCCAACGCAAATGTCTCGTATCATGCACCTGTCATCAACAAGGGCCTGGAGAACAATAGATGGCCACTCTTTGCGATTAATGTAATCGCGGTAGCCTTCCGTCGGGGGAAGAATAGGCACATGCGTGCCATCCAGCGCACCGTAAATCTGTGGCACAAGATGCACCAAGGAATTGCGGTATGCAATTTCATTGGCCTCCGCTACAGTCGGAAGTCTGATATAACGCCGCATTAATTTTTCTTTAATAGCGGTGCACACAGCATATACACATCGATGGACGGTAATTTTACTAACCCCGAAAGTTTCTCCAACTACTCTATACTCAGCGCAGGTTGCCAGCTTGTAAAGGGCAATGGCAATCTGCTTTTGGGTTGGAACAAGTGGTCTGTGGCAACCTCTGATGGGCGCAACATCAGGACTGATGAATCCACACAACATCTCAAAAGTCGGCCGTGTCATTCTAAAATGTTGCAGCCAGAGATTTTCTGTGAAGTGTCTCTCCACCACCTCCTCCCAGAAGGTCTTATTCCGTCGTCTCTCACATACCCGTGGGTTCCGTCACACTGGGGTACTTTCTTCGAGCTCTAGGGCTATCAGACAAGCAACTGCTTCATTCTGCTGTCATCTTCGGATATTATGTACAATTCCAATTATTTGTGTAACTGAAATAACAGTAAGCTGGCAAATTTCAAAAAACTGTCTAACTAATCTCTCCATTTCTTTGTTTAGTGGAGGGGGTGTAACGTGGAAAACAAAAGGTAGATAATTTGCGACATACACAAAATTATGTATGGAAACGGCTCAAGGGCAGATTTTTTTCGCGATACAACAAAACTTATGCGACAGTTCATTTTGGGGGGGTTGACGTCATCACGCACACCATTTTATCGATAAAAAGCCAGTTGGATGGAAACAGGCTGGAGACAGCAAATTTCGCACATTTTTTTTACGTATATTCTGTTTGTCGATAACAAAACGTCGCAAAAAACTGGATGGAAACTTGGCTTAAGCGACGTCATCTTTTTCATCTGGCAGATGTCTGGCAGAGGGCGTATGTCTTTAAGGATTATTAAGGATGTCTTAAAAAATATTTTACTAACTAGTTTTCTCGACATTTCCACTTTATTCTCGACATTTATGTCGAGATTAAAGTCGACATGTTGACTTTATTCTCGACATTTCCACTTTATTCTCGACATTTACGTCGAGATTAAAGTCGACATTTCCACTTTATTCTAATAGTTTATTTTGTCAGTAGAATGTCGCAAACTAAACTTCATCTTAAAATGAATGTTTAATTTACTAGATTTTCTCAAACCCCGTCATTAATTAATGTAGCACATTAAATGCTTTATATTAAGTGTTCCTCGACCCAGTTGTTAATCTCTATGCGCTTCTTAAACTGACTTCCTCTTGCACTGAGAGGCGCAGACAGCGATTGCCGTACATCGACTTCATGATAATCCTGCTCTAAGAACATTCAGAATACTAAGAGAAATACTTGATATCTTCTTTACGATGAAATGCATTAAAGCATGTATTAAACATGGGTGGCGGGGGGCACGGTGGCGTGGCTATAGAGCTGCACCCTTGCATTAAGGGGTCCCCAGTTGTATGTTCAGTGTAGTGAACTTTATGGCAGGTGTGACAAGGCTCCAAAAATCTGGATACATGAATGGGTATCGCACAGGTTTAACTTAAATATTGTGTAAATATTGGGCTTGTGATGTGGTGGTTGGAGACACGAACGCAGAATTCAATGGATGTTCTTCTGAGCGGGCTTTCTTGATTGCATGCGTGCTGTCTCTATCTGAAGTACTAGACCTCCAGTTCCTATCCTTTCTTTTTCTTTCTGCACATAACCAATCACCACACGATAAACGTCTTTGTGAAATTAAAACAAGTTATAAACTTAGACCTTGGAGTTTTCAGAACTTGAAATTATTAAAGCATGTGGGGGCACGGTGCTTGCTGGGATGGAGTTTTCAGAAATTAAAAAAAAATCTTCATTATACATGTTTAATTATGCCATCCATTCAGGGTTGCGCCCATCCCAGCAAGCATCTTGTGTGAGGCAGGAGTAAATCCTGAAGGAGGTGCCAACACATCGCAGGGTGAATACGTGGAACACATAAAGTAGCAGGGTCAATAATACATAACAAAACCCCACAACCTACACGTCTTTGAAAGGAAACTGAAGCACGCCGAGTAGACCCACCAGAAAAAAACATGCAAACTCAAGACAGGGAACACCCGGGACCCCCTTGCTGCGAAGCAGCAGTGCAACCACCATGCCACCGTGCCCCCACATGCTTTAATACATTTTAAGTTCTGTACATTTTAAGCTCTGAAAACTCTGATGTCTAAGTTTATAACTTGTTTTAATTTCACAAAGACGTTTATCGTGTGGTGATTGGTTATGTGCAGAAAGAAAAAGCAAGGATAGGAACTGGAGGTTTAGTACGTCAGATAGATACAGCGCGCATGCAATAAAGAAAGCCCGCTCAGAAGAACATCCATTGAATTCTGCGTTCATGTCTCCATCCACCACATCACGAAGCCAACATTTACACGATATTCCAGTTAAACCAGTGCGATACCCATTCATGTATCCAGTTTTTTGGAGCCTCCTCACACCTGTCATAAAGTTCAATACACTGAACATACAACTGGGGACCCCGTAATGCAAGGGAGCAGCACTACAGCCACGCCACAGTGCCCCCCGCCACCCGTGTTTAATACATGCTTTAATTCATTTCATCGTGAAGAAGATATCATGCACTGTATGTTAATATTCTGAATGTTCATAGAGCAGGAATATCATGAAGTCAATGTGCGGCGATCGCTGTCTGCTGTCTGTGTGCAAGAGGAAGTCAGTTTAAGAAGCGCATAGAGATTAAAAACTGGGTCGGGGAACAGTTAATATAAAGCATTTAATGTGCTACATTAACTTATGACGGGGGTTTGAGAAAATCTAGTAAATTAAACATTCATTTTAAGATGAAGTTCAGTTTGCGACATTCTATTGACAAAATAAACTACTAGAATAAAGTGGAAATGTCGACTTTAATCTCGACATAAATGGCGAGAATAAAGTGGAAATGTCGAGAATAAAGTCAACATGTCGACTTTAATCTCGACGTAAATGGCGAGAATAAAGTGGAAATGTCGAGAATAAAGTCAACATGTCGACTTTAATCTTGACATTTTGATTGTTTTTTCTTTACTGTGTCCGTATTTTTTTTTTTCACCGTGGCCCTAATACGCTTCCGTATCATCATGGGTTGTGTATTGAGTGATTTAACAAATCTGTTTTATTAATCGGTTTGTTGTTGTTTTTTTTACCACGTCATCTATTTATGAAACTACAGTATGTTGACAATACAAGAACTGCCTGTACAGTATATTAAAGATACGGTATAGGGCTTCCTGGACACTGCAGTTAACTGAAGCAGTCAATGCTCCATCTGGCGGGATTATACAGCATTGCAACCATCTTTTTAGAAAGCGCATGGGGGCGTTTATGGGGCGGGGCATCGCTAACTGAGTCATCGCGGGGGATCACATTCCGTGCACGGATCGTGCATGGTCCTGTCATGCTCCTGTCATGGACCTGTCATGCTCCAGGCGGCTGTTTGACGTGGCTCCCACTGTACGTGGATGGGAGAGTGCCTGGGATTCCCAAGTGATGTAAACCTTTTTTTCATTACAAGCGAAGTCAAACTGGGCTTCAGTGCATGGCTGGGAAATGCATGTTTATGCTTTCCATTGCAAGTTTGCTCCCCCGATCTTCAGTGTTTAACCAGCATGAAGGGGCGCAGCTTACGCTTACGGCCGTACCATTGTGAATGCGCTCGATTTCATTTGAAGTCGGAAGTTAAACACGCATGGGCTCGGCCAGTATACATGGATTTTAGACTGCCTGGGAACCCTGTGTGCTCTACGCTTTTTTTTCATTACAAGCGAAGCCAAACTGGGCTGCAGTGTATGGCTGGGAAGTGCCTGTTTATGCTTTCCATTGCAAGCGTGCTCCCCCGTTCTTCAGTATTTAAACAGCATGAAGGAGCGCGGGTTTCGCGAATGGCAACACCTGTGAGAATGCGATTGATTTCATCTGAAGTCGGAAGTTAAAAACGCATGGGCTCGGCCAGTATACATGGATTTTAGACTGCCTGTGAACCCCGTGTGCTCTACGCTTTTTTTCCATTAAAAGCGAAGTCAATTTGGGGAACAGTATATGACTGGGAAATGCATCTTTATGCTTTCCATTGCAAGCGTGCTCCCCCGATCTTCAGCATTTAACCAGCATGAAGGAGCGTGGGTTTCGCTAACGGCAACAACTGTGAGAATGCGATTGATTTCTTCTGAACTCAGAAGTTAAACACGCACTGGTTCGGCAAGTATACGTGGATTGGAGACTGCCTGGGATCGACAAGTGCTGTAAGCTTTTTTTTCATTACAAGCGAAGTCAAACTGAGCTGCAGTTTATGGCTGGGAAGTGCCTGTTTATGCTTTCCATTGCAAGCGTGCTCCCCCGTTCTTCAGTGTTTAACCAGCAAGAAGGGGCGCAGCTTAGGCTTACGGCCATACCATTGTGAATGCGCTCGATTTCATCTGAAGTCGGAAGTTAAAAACGCATGGGCTCGGCCAGTATACATGGATTTTAGACTGCCTGTGAACCCCGTGTGCTCTACGCTTTTTTTCCATTAAAAGCAAAGTCAATTTGGGGAACAGTATATGACTGGGAAATGCATCTTTATATTTTCCATTGCAAGCGTGCTCCCCCGATCTTCAGTATTTAACCAGCATGAAGGAGCGCGGGTTTCGCTAATGGCAACACCTGTGAGAATGCGATTGATTTCATCTGAACTCGGAAGTTAAACACGCACTGGCTCAGCCAGTATACATAGGTGGGAGAAGGCTTGGAAACTTCGAGTGCTGTAAGCTTTTTTTCAATTACAAATGAAGTCAATTTGGGAAACAGTATATGGCTGGGAAATGCATCTTTATGCTTTCCATTGCAAGCGGGCTCCCCCGATTTTCAGTATTTAACCAGCATGAAGGAGCGCGGGTTTCGCTAACGGCAACACCTGTAAGAATGCGATCTATTTCATCTTTACTCAGAAGTTAAACACGCACCGGTTCGGCAAGTATACGTGGATGGGAGACTGCCTGGAATCCACAAGTGCTGTAAGCTTTTTTTTCATTACAAGCGAAGTCAAACTGGGCTTCAGTGTATGGCTGGGAAATGCATCTTTATGCTTTTCATTGCCAGCGTTCTCCCCCGATTATCAGTATTTAACCACACTGTACAAAATTTGACTGTAAATTTACAGTAAATTACTGGATACTAGTTGCATTACTTTTACAGTATTTTACTGTATCATATTACAGTACATTACAATACAATTACAATACCACACTGTGACTTCACAGTAAACTGGGTAAGAAAATTACTGTGATGTAGCAGTATGTTGCTGTTGAATTACAATAATTAACCATTTTCAATTTACATTAATCTACTGTATTTTTACATGCCAACTGTAAAAGTAATGCAGCTCAGTAGCCAGTAATTTACTGTAAATTTACAGTTGCAATAACAACATTAAATACTGTAAAGGACATTAAAACAACCTTGATCACCCATCCTATTTACCAAATTTCCCCAAATTTACATCAAGTTAAGTTCTGAAGGTCTCTAAAGTCCCCTTGTCCACCTCACTACTTGTTCTCTTGTTCCTTGCATTTGTGGTTTTCTGTATGATGTTTGTACAAAATATGTTTCCATCAGTGTCCCTATAGTCAGGATTAGACTTTTACCAGTCACTTTACAACACAAATAATGTTTAAATTATTGAAAATTAATAAAGTTAAACAAAAATAAAAACAAAAACACATTGTGTTTTGCATATTTATTCAGCAGTGTTTCTTCAAAAGTTAAATGCACAGAATACCTCAAGTATACACTTTTAAATTCAATAAAAGTCTTAACAGGCAGTTCAACTTTTTTTTTTTTTTAAATTGCACAAACAAAATGACCTAAACCTCACATACAGTAAGTATATGTACAATAAACAAAAACACATTTTTTATTTTACTGTATATCTAATATCATCTGTAGTAAACAACTTGCCACATACTGTACCACAGTGCCCGCAGTTATTATTGGCTGTCTAGTAGTTATCTAGTAGTGAATACTGTATTATTTGTAAATATATGCTACTTTCTCCAGATATGCAGACATCTGAAAGGGTCAAGTGCAGAAAATCAATCAATAATTCTGAAACCATGTCTCCTTTTAAAAGGTATATTTTAAGAAATTAAATTAAAGACATAAAACTTCAGTGTTTAACATTTAAACAATAATGTTAAAAAACAAAAATGTAATTACAAAGCAGTCTAACATTTTTAAAGACAGCACGATAGAAATTCAAATGAGGCAAAACAGGGGATTATAACACTTTAAATCAATTTGAATTATTAGGAGTCCTTTCAGAAAATAATCTCTACTTTGACATCCATTCAAAATCAATTAGTTTCCTCAAAAGTGTGCAGACTTCTTGGTTGATGTGTCCATGTTTCCTTTTTGATTTTGAGCCCGACTCTGGGTTAATACCCAAAAAACACCTGGAAACAAAATATAGAAGCTATCAGTTTTATTTGAGCTTTTTCACACTGTTTTTCAAAATACATTAAATGTTGTTCCTTTCTACAGAATACAGTACTGATGCCTAACACTCCTCCTAAGTAGGAAAGCCAAACATGATTTCTCTGCCATTTTAACAATGTTGTGGTGATTTACTAGTCTCACTATTACCCTTGCTAGTGTTATCTACAATGTTAGTGTGTTAGTTTACCTTTGGATAAACTCCAATGTGGATGGGGCATCTTCAGGATACTGCAAGTTAAGGTTGTAATAACTTGCGAAGATTGTAGCAATACCATTGACAAAGTCATGATGTGGTCCCATGACCACTTGTCCTTCAATTGACAACATCCAGGCTTTAGGCTTCATCATGTCATCTGAAATAAAAAAGATATTCATCGTGTACTTATGCAAAGAAGTGGAATTCTTAATGAACAACAGTGTGAAAGGAATGGGTTGCTAACACAGGGTCTTAGATTACAACTATTAAAGTAATAGAAATATTACTCATAAAAGCAGAAAGGAGTCATAGGTCTGCACACTGTTCTTGTGGTCTTTGCAAAGTAAAGAGCAGCTGCACAGACCTTCAAAACATATATGAGAAGGTAATACAGGTTTACATACTACTATAGTTGCTGACACTATAAGCTACATGTGTTGTTAACATTACCTTGTATAATCAAGCGGGGTGTGCTTGGTAGCATCATTGTCCAATGAACAACTCTGACCTTTGAGCGTCTGTGGCACATGTCTGTAAAATACAGTAATACATAACTTTAACATATGCTGGATATATGTACAGTACAGTGTATACTGTATATCCCTTAGTGAAGAGTAAAAATGATGGCAGAAGAAAATCCTTTGACCCCAGTTATTGTCTACCCGAGTTCCAGCATTGGCACTTGCCTTTTTTACTCTTGGTCAGGTTGAGTTGAGCCATCATAGTCATCTCATTGTTTCTATCAAACTAGTTCTTCATATAGAATACTGAACATTTACTGCTATATAAAAATCAAGCACATCCAGCACTCCTCAGGATACCATATTAATTTTCTAAAATTTCAAGGCATTGATTTTAGAAAAATATAAAAACTAAAATCAACTCTAAAGCATTTTCAATGCCAGTTGGGTTCCTGGTCTATTGTAAGCAAAACTCAGTTTTCTATCTGTAAAACAATTACTTACATCTGCTTGAAGTAGGATTGCATCCTTGGGCTCTTTAAAGTATGCCATCAGGAGGAGAAGGACACATGCAGCCTTAACTGAAACCTCTGGTTCAAACTTAGACAGGACATCCTTAATTCCTGAATGATGACTTAGTTCCTGGCAGAACTTTATAATTGTACTGCCTTTATTGTCCAGTGCCTCTTGCAGCTTGCTGAGGATACAGATGTCTGTTAGAAGCCTAAAGTGGGGGTAAAGACATCTTTGAGAGAAAAGGAAAGGCCATTCCTTCTGAACTTGTGCAATGTGTGGTGCAGGCACTCCATTAAGGTATCGGCGCTGGAGGATGTAGGTCTTCTCCATAAGGGGTTCAGCTTTCTCTGCTCCACTCATCCCTAACTCTGAGAAGATTTTAAGTAACTGCATTTTCATGTCATCTAATGATGCCTCCGTTTCCCCAGCTGGCAGTTCTACAGGACACCACCTCACACATCCATACTGATCTACAGGGCCTCTTGCCTCCCCTGCTGCATTAGTGTGGGACCTTCTTTCTCTGCGTCACCTTGCAAGAGTATTTTTTCTGTTTTTATATTCCACTCTTGTTTTAATTTGCTGAAGAAGAGAGTGTCAGCCCTCTCCAACCATGTCTCCTTTTTTCCAACATCCGCAAAACTTTTTGGGTATTCCCTTACAATTCCTCAGACTACGCTGTGACACATTGCTCTAGTTGGGTTAAGATCATGTTCAAGCATCTGATCCACCACTGCTTTCACCATATCTTTTCTGTCCCCTGGTGATGTTGTTTGGTCTTGTTTGATTTGCCACTGCCTTTTGAATTGCTGCTGGCATCCTATTCCAATTGACTTGGAACTCTGCATACCATGGCCTGCCAGGATGTGGGGACAAAGAAACAGAGGAGTTTGAACTGCTTGAGGAGTTAGAAGATATGATGAGTGGAGTGCTCATGGGGCTTAATGAGAGGGATGAAGAGGCAGTAGCATCCAGTTCACTTTGAACTGTTACAAGTCCTAGAAATGATAGCAAAAAAGATCAGTGGAAGAAAGACAAAGAAGCAGCACACTAAATTAATTTATGATAAATTACATTCTTCCTGTTCAATATATTATATTGGTAGCCATTGGAAAGAAACAGAATGAAGGACACTAGTAAGAGAAATACATGATTGTGTTTTTCAGGTCAATGAATTCGCCCTTCAATAATCTTTGAACTTCAGTGTTATTTGTTCAGCTTACCAATGGCAGTTATCAAAATATATATTTACCTTCATTTTTAATGCTGTTTAACAGTTTGCGACACTGGATTGGCCTAATGTATTTCTCCAGATCCTTCTCTTGTACAAAAGCAAGGTCTTCCCTGCTTTCCACACCAAGCTCTTCTAACCGTTCAAGAAGAGATGTTAAGGATTCATTTGAGAGGTTTGGCAAGATAGATAGCACCACTTCCCTTATGTCTTGACTAATTTTCTAAAAGAGAGTTTGGAGCAGACAGTCAAATATTAACCAATTAATTCATGAAACCCCTTGATTATTTGTTTATTATCAGTAATGCGTTATTTTCTACAATTTTATGTCTGTATGATTTTATGCTTTATTAAGGCACTAGTGAGTACTCAAAGAAGTGAAAGCATTCACAAACTACAGACTATCCCTATCTCAGTTTGATTTCAATTGCATTAGAAAATTTAACTCTTCATTTATAGATAAATGTGCTGGGATCTTCAAAGGCAATTTCTGAATCATATAGTTACCTTCTACAATACTTTCACCACAATACAAAGATGTTATTTAAAAGACAAAGTCCTATATACCTGTATGTGTTCTTTACAGAACCTCACAGACTCTTCCTACTCCATTATTTATCTATCCTTTCTACTTACACAATTTCTAAAAAAGAGTGATGAAGAACAATTAGCAGTAGGTCACACACATTATAAGCTGGAAGTGGGTAGTAGTCAAGCAAATCATCTTGCTTTATACAAACATAATCCTTTTGGACTACTCCTAATTTACAATAGACACCTATATCTCTCAACTTCACAAAGGTATACTTCTCTGCAACAAAGTATGCAGAATCAAGGACAGTAAGAACAAGAATAATCTTCCCAACATAAAGTTCTTCATCACTACTTCCAAGCAAAACAAACATTCCTTTCCTGTATGCTGTGCCTTTCACAGTCACTTCATTGCATGCCACAGTGGACTGCAACTCAAAATTATAACTGGCAACAGATTCTCTGATTTTGTCATTATAATCATTCACAAAAAACTGTGTACCCTTGTGTACCTGTACAACTGGAGGGAACAGGCTGCCTCCACTCAAGTAAGCCTGAAGAAGCTGGTGTCTTTCTGCCAGTGTTTTGCACAGATTTTTAAAGTTGTGTAGCTTTCTGGAGTGGAGTATAAGTTCAGGATAATGGCACATATAATGATGCTTAGGTCTTAAAGGGTGATTAGGGAAAAGCTTTTTCCTACTGTGTAGATATTCTTCAGTTATGACTTTGATATATGCTACTTGGCCTGCTGCAATAGCTGGTGCACAGACAAGCTCCACTATCTCTCTCAGTTGTAAAAGGAGTTGCCATACCTCGTTTTCACAGGGATCTTGAATTCTGTCACCTATCAAGAGAGGTAACAATCTAAGAAAACACCAATTTTGAACTGCATGTCCATTTAGTCGTTCACTACCAGGAGAAACATCTGCAGGTTTGTCATTGCCATCATTTCCTTGATATTTGAATTGGTTCTTACATCTGTTTAATTGCAAGTGCTTCTCATGTATTAAATGACCAACAAACAAAGCAAGGTCATACGACACAATACCTTCAAACAAGTCATGGGCTAGACACGGTGGGAGCCCAGGCTGGCAAACATGAAAATAAGAAAGTTGGTTAAAAGGAGAGTCACACTTGATACCTGATACAGCAGGGTCTAAACCCTGACCATGACATTTATATGATTGTATTGTCCTCACAGCACCACACAAGTATGGTTCTTTAATAAATTTTGCTTTATCTATTTCACAGTAGCGGCAAAAATGATCAGCCCGACTGAAGTTTTCCAGAAAACCTCCAATACAATGGGATCCCAAGTTGTCTCCTGAAATGGCAATCAGAGTGCCTTTTACAAATCTGCCATCACTTATCAAAATCCCTCTCTCTTCTAGAAATTTGAGGTCCTTGATCAAAGGTTCAAAAATTCTGGTCACTCCAAAGTATTTTAAGTTCTGCTCCCTACATAAGAGAACAAGTTGCATGTGAGCTGTAGTGGATCTATTATGTGGCAAAATTTCAGCCAGGGTTAAGTATACAGCTAAAACTTTATGTTTTTTTCTCCCTGAACCAAGTGGGTTTACAACCTCAAAGGCATCTTGATATAAAATCAAACCAATAGAAGAAGGTTCTATTTTCAATAGTGGATTACTTCGAACTCCCTCTCCATCTCCAACATCCTTATAGACATTTTCAGTGGATGCTTGAGAATGTGCTAAGGCATACTGTTCTCTTACAGACTCGCTTTTGAACAATGCAAGTAAAGTCTCTTGTATTGGTATATACTGGGCAAAGCATTCTTTGCCATTTTCATCAGTGCCCAGAAACAAGGGTACAGGCTCAACATAGTTGAAATTCCTTTTAAAAACAGTCTTTCTGTTTTGTTCTGTACTTAGAAGTTCCTTGTTATACATCTTAAGGAGATCCCCCCTGTTCATTTCATCAATTATGTCACTTATATTGGCCTCTGTAATTCCAAGTGCCTTCAATTTCTCAATCAGAATCTTAAGTAAATGTGAAAGTCCAATGTCATGTGCATTTTGAAAATCCTCAATGATTGTTTGTATGGTACTTGCTGGTAACAATACCTTAGCTTGTAATTTCAGATAAAGAAGTGTAATGTTTTGTAAAAACAAAGTTTCATCCACAGCCAGTGGCCTTTCTGGTTCACAATCATCCTCATCAAAAATATTTGAATCTGTCTGACTAGGAACACCAAAGGGATCCATGGGAACAGATGTATTTAGAATTGAATCATCTAGGTCCTATGAGCCTCTATGTTTCCTTGAAATATGCGAGGCTAAACTTGACTTAACTGTAAAAATGCTCTCACAACCTCTGAATGGGCATTTGATTTTCAGTCCTTGTTTTATTTGTGATTTTAAATGCTTTATGAGAGAGGTCAAAGCATCACACTTAAATGCACATGACTGAACCACACAGTTTAAAGGTGTAATGAACTGTCTGTAGTGCCGCAGAGTAGGAACTGCTTCCTTATGGTCTCTATATATGTGTGTTTTCAGAACACTGGCTTTGCGGTACATCCGAGAACACGTAGGCACACCACACTGATAATGATAATTGGGAGTGTTACTGTGCAGCTTTGTGTGTTGAATAAACTGAGTAACATTACTACAGACATACTGGCACTTACTAAATTTACAATGGAACATTGTGAATTGAATGGCAAACTTATTTAATGGCTAATAGAGTCAAAAATACTTTGCTAAGACTGCCTCTTCTAACACAGACCAGCTAACAATAACTTAAATGTGGAAAATGCAGTATGGTTAGGATCCCAAAGGGAAATGTTAACACACACAAAAAACTACAATATGTATCTACAAAAAAATGTTAAACCAGTGTAAAAGAGTCAATATGAGACAGCAAAAAGGTTTGGGGTTTTCCGGCCCCTTATATTGTTTACAATCCACGGTAAACAATAAAAATTAAACAGGTCACAACAAAACAAAACAGTTTCTATGCGCGACGCCATACTAGGCATCGGCGGCCATTTTATAAGGGAGGAGCCGGAAGTGCAGGAATGCTGGGAAGGAGGCGTGAAGGATGATGGTACCGATGACGTCAGGAAAGATGGCGGAGGAAGGGCGGAAGTGGACGTACTGCGGTCAGTCTTTATGGCTTTATGGCTTCATTCTGGAAAATAAAGAAACAAGGTTAGTACCCCGCCACGCCCCGCCGGCGAACATCTTTTGAGGTGTTTTAAGGTCCCTCCGCGGCTTCCTATTCGCGCATGCGTGACACGACCCCCCCCTTAGCCCGAAACCGTCAGGACGGACGGACCGAACCGAGAGGTCGTGAATACGAGAGAGGGCATCGGCGTTGGCCTGAAGGTTGCCACGGCGATAAGTGACCGTGAACTTATAAGGCTGTAAATCCAGAAACCACCTGGTGACTCGCGGGTTTGACTCTTTATGAAGGGACATCCACTGCAACGCGGCGTGATCTGACTCCAGAGTGAACTCGAGACCCAACAGGTAGTATCGGAGATAAGTCACGGCCCACTTAATGGCCAGGGCTTCCTTCTCCACCGCCGCGTACCGGGTCTCCCAGTCCAGCAGTTTCCGGCTCAGGTACATCACAGGGTGTTCAACACCATCGATGCTTTGGCTTAACACGGCGCCCAGGCCTGTGTCCGAAGCATCGGTCTGGAGAATAAATGATAAACCAAAATCAGGGGTTCTTAGTACAGGTGCTGACGTTAAGGCCTTTTTTAAGTCACGGAATGCATGTTCCGCCTTTTCGTTACATACCACACGGAGGGGAGCGCCTTTCTTTGTTAAGTCAGTCAAGGGCGCTGCCCTCTCAGAGAAACGGGGTACGAACCGGCGGTAGTTTCCGGCTAGCCCCAAGAAAGCCTGCACCTGTCTCTTGGTACTCGGACGGGGCCATTCCAAGATGTCTTTAACTTTGGAACATTGTGGTTTCACCTGTCCTCGTCCCACAAGATAGCCCAAATATTTGGCCTCCTTTAAGCCAAAGAAACACTTTCGGGGGTTTATACGGAGGCCGGCTTTAGCTAGGGTAGTGAGAACAGCTGAGACCTGCGATAAATGTTCTTCCCAGGTGCCGAAATAAATGACAACGTCATCCAGGTAGGCGGCACTATAGGACTGGTGGGGCTTCAGCACTCTATCCACCAGACGTTGAAAGGTCGCTGGGGCTCCGTGCAGCCCAAATGGGAGAACTTTATACTGCCAATGTCCACTAGGGGTGCTAAAGGCCGTTTTTTCTTTTGCGGATGGCGTTAAAGGAATCTGCCAATACCCTTTTGTCATGTCAAGGGTAGTCAAGTATCGAGCCGCACCCAGCCGTTCGAGCAAGTCGTCAATGCGAGGCATCGGGTAGGCATCGAACTTGGAGACCTGATTTAGACGTCTAAAGTCATTACAGAATCTCCAGGAGCCGTCCGGCTTGGAAACGAGGACGATAGGACTGGACCACGGGCTATGACTTTCCTCAATAATGTCCATATCCAACATTCGTTGCACCTCCAATTCCACTTCCGCACACTTTGCCTCCGGGAGTCTATAAGGTCTCTCCCGGACGATCACTCCGGGATCCGTGACTATGTCATGCGCAATCAGGGCAGTCCGCCCGGGTGTCTCGCTCACCACTTCAGGGATGGCGTGAATGGTCTGGATTATCTCACGCCGTTGTACGGGTGTTAGCTCGTCACCGAGGTTAAGGGCAGATGCGCCACTGAATAGGGAGAGGGATCTACGAGTGTCGGGAGGTTCTTCCCTGTCCTTCCAAGGTTTTAGCAGGTTGATATGGTAGATCCTCTCACTCGGTCGACGATTAGGTTGGAGAACTAAATAGTCGACGAGCCCTTTTCTTTCTTTAACCTCGTATGGCCCCTGCCAATGAGCCAGTAGCTTGGAATGAGAGGTGGGTACGAGAACCATTACTCGATCCCCCGGCTGGAACTCTTGGAGGACAGAGTTGCGGTTATAACACCTAGCCTGCGCTGCCTGCGCACGAGTCACATGATCTTTTAGAATAGGCCTGATTTTGGTAAGCCTGTCGCGCAGTTGCGCAACATACTCCAGAATATTATGGGAGGGAATGGTCTCAGCCTCCCATCCCTCCTTTAATATGTCCAAAATTCCCCGGGGTTGTCACCCATATAGTAATTCAAAGGGGGAGAAGCCAGTAGATGCCTGTGGCACCTCCCGATAGGCAAAGAGTACAAGCGGTAGGAGCTGGTCCCAATTCCTGCCATCGGCGCTGACTACCTTGCGAAGCATCTGTTTAAGCGTCTGATTAAAACGTTCTACCAATCCGTCTGTTTGGGGATGGTAGACAGACGTCTTTAGGTGCTTTATCCGGAGTAGCTTGGCAACTTCCCTGAACGTATCCGAGGTGAACGGAGTACCCTGGTCCGTGAGGACTTCTTTAGGAATACCCACTCTTGAAAATAAATTGACTAACTCCCGTGCGATATTCTTTGTAGTAGCGGAGCGCAGGGGAACCGCCTCTGGGTATCGGGTGGCATAATCAACCATGACCAATATGTATTTATAGCCACGGTTGGAGGGATCGAGGGGTCCTACTATGTCGACCCCTATTCTATCAAAAGGAATATCTACTAGGGGAATAGGGATGAGAGGAGCGCGGTCCCTCCTAGGAATCTGGTGTATCTGGCACTCCGGACAGGACTGACAAAAACACCGGACCTCCTCGTTAATCCCGGGTCAGTAAAAACGGAGCTTAATTCTCTCCAGTGTCTTCTCGGCCCCGAGATGGGCGCCCAGGAGGTGAGCGTGTGCTAGTTCACACACCTCCCGCCGGAAGGTACGTGGTACTAGCAGCAATTTCCACACCTCCCCCTCGTGAGTGGCTACCCGATACAACAGATCATTTTCCAGTACAAAGAAGGGCTCGCGTGGTATGGAACTATCAGCTTGTGAGCCGCCTGGAAGAACAACAGCATTCCGGGCAAACCGGAGGGAATCATCATTCCACTGCTCTCTCTTAAATGATGCAGGCGTGGACCGAAATTGACAGTCCAAATTAGTGAGAGGATCTTCCGAGTGGCCTTGCGGGAGTGTTCCCTGGCTTGTCCCTTCCCCGGCAGACACTTCCGGGTCAGAGTCCACAGCCCGAGAAACGCCCTGCGATGTGCCTGCGCCATTTTGGTCTGCCCTGGAGCATGGCGTGGAGACCGCGGGAAGGGTGCCTCGTCCCCTCACAGCTAGACCTAAGGAAGCTTCGGGAGCAGTGCTCGTTTTACCGCAGTTTGTTTGCGACCAGTCTTGTCCCAGGATTACCGGATAGGGAGGTTCAGGCAACACCGCGACCATCAGAGAGGAAACCTGCCCTTTCCATGTAATAAAGCACTGAGCGGAACGGTAAGACCTGGTCTCTCCATGTACACAAGTGACTTGTAAATGTTGTGTAAGCCACTGTCGCGGTAATACGTAACGGCGAGCAACAATGGTAATGTTGCTGCCGGAATCAAACAAAGCCACTACCGAGTGCCCATTTAATAACACCACTCCCGTGTTTGGAGTTGCCAGCGGGTGCGACGGAGTACAGTACCTTTCCTTGGAGGCCCAGGTGCAATCCATCGGCTCCGTTGTTGTGTTGAGGGGACAGGTCGGCAGTAGATGACCGATCTCCCCACACTTGTAACAGCGCGGAGAGATCGGCTTTTCTTTGGTTTTCAACGGCGCTTCCGCAGCGCGTCGAGAGGGCTCGGGGTGGGCCACCCGTCCCTGTCGGTTCCCACGTGCTAGCTTTTTGGACCCCCCGGCTTGGTAGGCCGCAAGCTGACGCTCCAGTACCTCCAGGAGTCCTTGTCCTTGTAGGGATGGCGCCGGACCTGCTGGGCGAGAGAGCTGGGTAAAGCGTTAACGAGGCCCTCACAGGCCACCTGCTCAACCACTTTCCTGGCTTGGGGACCTTCGGGCCTTAGCCACCGCCCCATCTTTCCCCAAAACTCGAAGGCCTGCGCTCGGGCTGGCTTTTCTGGGTTAAACTGCCAACTTCTCCATTCAGCCGCCTGCTGGCCCGGCTTTATGCCGTAGCGTGCCAGGATCTCCTGTTTCAGGAGGTCATAATTTGCGGCCTCCTCCTCGGGGAGGTCGTAATAAGCGCGCTGCGCGGGTCCCTTCAGGTAGGGTGCCAGTATGGACGCCCACTCGGACCGCTGCCACTTGTTCCGGGTGGCCGTCCATTCAAATATACCCAGGTACGACTCAACGTCGTCACCCTCCGTCATAGCCACTAAAGGTGGGGGTTTTGGAGCATGAGTTTCGTGGTGTACCTTGCGTGCTTCCGCCAACTGGGCCCTCGTTAATTCCAACTCCCGATTGGTAGCGGCTTGAGCTTGTTGTAGGGCCGCGATCTGGGCATTCATTCCCTGGAGCACTGAATTTAGGTCCTGTCCTTCGGACATCTTCGGACAAGAATCTTGCCGACTACGCCAATGTAAAAGAGTCAATATGAGACAGCAAAAAGGTTTGGGGTTTTCCGG
>JANRMT010062814.1:126541290-126555466 GCA_026402145.1 Polypterus bichir lapradei | reverse complement strand
GTCCTGGAGGGTGCATGGGAGTTTGCCCAACCAGTCTACATGTGCTTTGTGGACTTGGAAAAGGCGTTCGACCGTGTCCCTCGGGGAGTCCTGTGGGGGGTGCTCCGGGAGTATGGGGTACTGGACCCCCTGATAAGAGCTGTTCAGTCCCTGTACAACCGGTGTCAGAGCTTGGTCCGCATTGCCGGCAGTAAGTCGAGCCCGTTTCCAGTGAGAGTTGGACTCCGCCAGGGCTGCCCTTTGTCACCGATTCTGTTCATAACTTTTATGGACAGAATTTCTAGGCGCAGCCAGGGTGTTGAAGGGGTCCGGTTTGGTGGACTCAGGATTGGGTCACTGCTTTTTGCAGATGATGTTGTCCTGTTTGCTTCATCAGGCCGTGATCTTCAGCTCTCTCTGGAGCGGTTCGCAGCTGAGTGTGAAGCGGCTGGGATGAGAATCAGCACCTCCAAATCCGAGACCATGGTCCTCAGCCGGAAAAGGGTGGAGTGCCCTCTCAGGGTTGGGGGCGAGATCCTGCCCCAAGTGGAGGAGTTTAAGTATCTCGGGGTCTTGTTCACGAGTGAGGGAAGAATGGATCGTGAGATCGACAGGCGGATCGGTGCGGCATCCGCAGTGATGCGGGCTCTGCATCGGTCTGTCGTGGTGAAAAAAGAGCTGAGCCGTAAGGCAAGGCTCTCAATTTACCAGTCGATCTACGTTCCTACCCTCACCTATGGTCATGAGCTATGGGTAGTGACCGAAAGAACGAGATCGCGAATACAAGCGGCTGAAATGAGTTTCCTCCGCAGGGTGTCTGGGCTTTCCCTTAAAGATAGGGTGAGGAGCTCAGTCATCCGGGAGGGGCTCAGAGTAGAGCCGCTGCTCCTCCGCATCGAAAGGAGTCAGATGAGGTGGCTCGGGCATCTGATCAGGATGCCTCCTGGACGCCTCCCTGGTGAGGTGTTCCGGGCACGTCCAACCGGGAGGAGGCCCCGGGGAAGACCCAGGACACGCTGGAGGGACTATGTCTCCCGGCTGGCCTGGGAACGCCTTGGGATTCTCCCGGAAGAGCTGGAAGAAGTGGCCGGGGAGAGGGAAGTCTGGGCTTCTCTCCTTAAGCTGCTACCCCCGCGACCCGACCTCGGATAAGCGGAAGAGGATGGATGGATGGATGGATGGATGCTTTTAAAATTGCTCTAGCTGTTCCAGGTTAACTAAGGAGTTGAGGTGAACAGCAGTTCAGACATCTTGCCACAGATTTATGTTAGGACTAAGGTCAGAACTAGAACACACATCTTAACTTTAAACTACAGCAGCAGGTTTTAGATCATTGTCCAATTAAATATTACATTTGCCTCTAATTTCAAATTTCTAACAAAGGGACAACAGGTTTTTACCCAGTACTTCTCCATATTCTGCCCTATTTGTTTTTCTGGCAATTATGATGAATTTGCTATCTACTGTGGCTGCAAAGCCTTTCAGTAATTTGTGTAATAAAAGCACACAACAACAACGAAAAGAGCTGGGGCACCTTGAAGGCAAACCCCTTATATTTGATGGTCAAAAATAAATAAAAAAGGCAGAAAGGTCTGAGGGTCTTTTCAGATGGCAGTCAGAACGGCAGTCAGAACTTTGACTGACTCAAAGATGGCAGCACTGCCCCGTACAAGAAAGCCGGAGTGGAAGGAGTGGGGCCAAGAGGCGACAACCCAAAGGCTGGCAGTCATCCAATCTGTAGGAACAAAAGGAGGAGAAGCATTAGACACCAGTGCCAACCCTTGGCTTGGAGTACAATTACAACTAGATGAGCAATCAAGTTGCCTCCCAAGCGCAGGTGTGTGACAGATGCTACCACCACAACCATGCTTTGTGGTGGATATTGTTGTCTGCCATCTTGTGTACACTGTGTGATTGGTGTCACCATAGAGTGCCACTGAGTGCCACTTAGACAAAAAAACTTCCTCCTTTACCCCTCCTCGAACCGCCACCTTATTGTGGTGGTGGGGTTTGCGTGTCCCAATGTTCCTAGGAGCTCTGTTGTCCAGGGCTTTATGCCCCTGGTAGGGCCACCAAAGACAAACTGGTCCTAGGTGAGGGATGAGACAAAGAAGAGGCAACGTGGGTCCTCCTTCCCATGGGCTCACCGCCTATGGGAGGGGCCAAGAAGGTTGGGTGCAGTGTGAGTTGGGTGGTGGCCGAAGGCGGGGACCTTGGCGGTCCGATCCTCGGCTACAGAAGCTGGCTCTTGGGACATGGAATGTCACCTCTCTGAAGGGGAAGAAGCCTGAGCTAGTGTGCAAGGTTGAGAGGTTTTGGCTAGATATAGTTGGGCTCACCTCGACGCACAGCTTGGACTTTGGAACCAATCTCCTTTAGAGGGGCTGGACTCTCTACCACTCTGGAGTTGCCCCCGGTGAGAGGCGCAGAGTGGGTGTGGGCATACTTATTGCCCATCGACTTGGAACCTGTTCATTGGGGTTTACCCAGGTAGACGAGAGGGTAGCCTCCCTCCACCTTCAGGTGGGGGGACAGGTCCTAACTGTTGTTTGTGCGTATGCAACGAACAGCAGTTTGGAGAAGCCACCCTTTTTGGAGTCTCTGGAGGGGGTGCTAGAGGGCATACCTTCTGGGGACTTCCTTGTTCTACTAAGAGACTTCAGTGCTCACGTGGGCAATGACAATGTGACCTGGAAGGGTGTGATTGGGAGGAATGCCAACAATCCCCCCCCCCCCCCATCAATCTGAACCAGACCGGTGTTTTGTTATTGGACTTCTGTGCTTATCATGGATTGTCCATAACGAACACCATGTTCAAGCATAGAGGTGTTCATATATGCACTTGGCACCAGGACACCTTAGGCCTCAGTTCGATGATTGACTTTGTGGTCGTGTTGTCGGACCTGCGGCCACATGTCTTGGACACTTGGGTGAAGAGAGGGGTGGAGCTGTCAACTGATCACCACCTGGTGGTGAGTAGGCTTCGATGGTGGGGGAGGATGCCGGTCAGGCCTGGTAGGCCCAAACATGTTATGAGGGTCTGCTGGGAATATCTGGTAGAATCCCCTGTCAGAAGCAGCTTCAACTCCCACCTCCGGAAGAACTTCAACCACGTCCCGAGGGAGGTGGGGGACATTGAGTCTGAATGGGCCATGTTCCATGTCTCTATTGTTGAGGCGGCTGACCGGAGCTGTGGCCGTAAGGTGGTTGATGCCTGCCATGGCTGCAATCCCCAAACTCGTTGGTGGACACCGGAGGTGAGGGATGCCGTCAAGCTGAAGAAGGAGTCCTACAGGATCCTTTTGTCCTGTGGGACTCTGGAGGCAGCTGATAGGTACCGGCAGGCCAAGCGGAATGCGGCTTCAGTGGTTACTGAGGCAAAAATTCGGGTGTGGGAGGAGTTTGGGGAGGCTATGGAGAACGACTTTCGGACGGCTTCGAGGAGATTCTGGTCCACAATCCGGCGTCTCAGGAGGGGGGAGCAGTGCAGTGTTAACACTGTATATGGTGGGGATGGTGCGCTGCTGACCTCGACTCAGGACATTGTGGATCGGTGGGGGGAGTACTTCGAAGACTTCCTCAATCCCACTAACATGCCTTCCAATGAGGAAGCAGAGCCTGGGGACTCAGAGGTGGGCTCCCCCATCTGTGGGACTGAGGTCACCAAGGAGGTCAAAAAACTCCTTGGTGGCAGGGCTCCGGGGGTGGATGAGATACGCCCAGAGTTCCTCAAGGCTCTGGATGTTGTAGGACTGTCTTGGTTGACACGCCTCTGCAACATCTCATGGACATCAGGGACAGTGCCTCTTGATTGGCAGACTGGGGTTGTGGTCCCCCTCTTTAAGAAGGGGGACCGGAGGGTGTGTTCCAACTACAGTGGGATCACACTCCTCAGCTTCCCTGGAAAAGTCTATTCAGGGGTCCTGGAGAGGAGGGTCCATCAGAAAGTCGAACCTCGGATTCAGGAGGAACAGTGTGGTTTTCGTCCTGGTCGCGGAACAGTGGACCAGCTCTACACCCTCGGCAGGGTCCTGGAGGGTGCATGGGAGTTTGCCCAACCAGTCTACATGTGTTTTGTGGACTTGGAAAAGGCGTTCGACTGTGTCCCTCAGGGAATCCTGTGGGGGGTACTCCAAGAGTATGGGGTACTGGACCACCTGATAAAGGCTGTTCGTGTCCCTTTACAACTGGTGTCAGAGCTTGGTCCACATTGCTGGCAGTAAGTGGAACCCGTTTCCAGTGAGAGTTGGACTCCACCAGGGCTGCCCTTTGTCACCGATTCTGTTCATAACTTTTATGGACAGAATTTCTAGGCGCATCCACGGCGTTGAGGGAGTCCGGTTTGGTGGAGTCAGGATTGGGTCACTGCTTTTTACAGATGATGTTGTCCTGTTTGCTTCATCAGGCCGTGATCTTCAACTCTCTCTGGATCGGTTCACAGCCGAGTGTAAAGCGGCTGGAATGGGTATCAGCACCTCCAAATCTGAGACCATGGTCCTCAGCCGGAAAAGGGTGGAGTGCCCTCTCACGGTTGGGAGCGAGATCCTGCCCCAAGTGGAGGAGTTCAAGTATCTCGGGGTCTTGTTCATGAGTGAGGGAAGAATGGAGCGTGAGATCGACAGGCAGATCGGTGCGGCGTTTTAGTGATGTGGGCTCTGCATCGGTCTGTCGTGGTGAAAAAGGAGCTGAGTTGTAAAGCAAAGCTCTCAATTTACTAGTTGATCTATGTTCCTACCCTCACCTATGAGCTATGGGTAGTGGCAAAAAGAACGAGACTGCGAATACAAGCGGCCGAAATGAGTTTCCTCCACAGGGTGTCTAGGCTTTCCCTTAAAGATAGGGTGAGAAGCTCAGTTATCCGGGAGGGGCTCATAGTAGAGCCACTGCTCCTCCGGATTGAGAGGAGTCAGATGAGGTAGCTTGGGCATCTGATTAGGATGCCTCCTGCACGCCTCCCTGGTGAGGTGTTCCGGGCACTTCTAACCGGAAGGAGGCCCCGGGGAAGACCCAGGACATGCTGGAGGAACTATGTCTCTCGGCTGGCCTTAAAACGCCTCAGGATTCCCCCGGAAGAGCTAGAAGAAGTGGCCGGGAAGAGGCAAGTGTGGGTATCTCTGCTCAAGCTGCTGCCCCCGCGACCCGATCTCGGATAAGTGGAAGAGGATGGATGGATGGATGGACTTCCTCCTTTATTTCTTCAGAGTAACAGAATGAAGATTGATGCTAACTGTAAATAAAATCTTTCTAAAAATACAATGTATTCATATTATGAACCCACCACATGTTTATGCAGTTTTCTTTGGCTTTTTGCAGAAACTGTGCTGCCAACATTTTTTTTGTCAGCCAGGCTTCTTCCATAAAATCCTTCAGTTGTAGACACTCATGTCTTTAATCCATTCAGACCCCCAACTGAAGTTGTGGAAGCTCCTGTAGAAGTGCCCTTTTAGTGTCTGGCAAGGAAGCTTAAACCCATGTCACATTAGATGACTTTTCCAAAGATTTTTAGTCCTAGCCTTCATATATGTAATCTTAGCCAGTCAGAGGCAGTTAGCGGCACCCTCCCATGAAGACGACTGGCTAATGTGACTTACTCAAGGACTGACTCCAACTAGTCTGCACCTGGCTATGATTAAAGCAAACCTGTTTGATTTCCTCATTAGTTGCAGAGGCTGGCTGTGTACACAGGAGAGCTGATAACCAATGAATGCACAGATGGAAGAGCAATTCATAGAATGTAGTGATGAGGAGTAAGGAACATACGTGTTTTGAACCTCACAAATGGGAGAAAACCACGTCTGTCTGATGGCCTGTATTTTATTCAGGCTCTGTCATGCAGCGTGGGAGCTGTGGACCTCACCAACAGAAATGAAGCTTGTCTATCTGAAGTCTTGTATTTTACATACATTAACAGGAAGGACAAAAGAACTCAAGGGAACTCACCACAGCCATTTACCCTTTGAACAGTGCTGGCTCCATAAGGCAGCTTGCTATTGGCTGTCAGAAAAGCTGCACTAGAATGATAGTGCCTGCTTAGTGAATGTGACATGGGCTGAAGTTTTCAATCATGTAATTTGACATGGAACAGCAACAAAATCAGTGAATGTGGTTGGCAAGTCTAACATACCTTATAACAAAATGTTGCATAACATGACATCTGCTTTAGCTTAGACAGCTAAATGAAGGCAGTGGGCAGTAATTTAATATTTTCGTCACAATGGACTTCAGTGAATGTTCAGTGCCTTTGAAAAATTTTTATTGCTCGTCTCTGAACTTTCACTTTTTATAACCAGATGCTAAGAATGATCTTTTGTCTTCTTTGTGATGCTTTCTTTTGAAAATCTATAACATAGAGAGGACGCATAATTAGAAAAAGATTATATTATTTATTGCTGTTCTATGGAGGTGGAGTTCATCTGCCAATTGTGGGATTGGTTAGGTAATATGTTGCATGGGAGCATATTTAGATTCACAATTACAAAATCAGTAAAGGCAATTTGTCAGCATGGTGGAAGAGTGGCTTCCTCTGCTGCTACTCAGATCCAGTATCCAAGGTGCTAATTGCTTACCTGATCATTGTCTGTATTTTCTCCATGTGTCTGTTTGAGAACTCTGATTTTTCTTCCACATCCCCAAGTGCATACAATGTTAGGTTATTATCATACTTAATCATTTTTGTATTTTATTAGAAGATGAACAGTTTTGACATTCTCCACTTGATTTGATGTGTAACTTAATGGCTTTACATTTAGTATAATTGAGGGAAATTTTTCTATTATATAGAATCTGTTTCTAGTTCAAAATCTGAGACAAGAAAATGTGAAAAAATTCAAACATGAGTATCAGTTGGCTCAGTGCCCTAGGAACCAGCTTACCCAAACTATTCTATAACATTTCAGAAATTATTTATCACTTGGATGCTGATCTTTCTGATCATAAAATAGGTCATTATGATAGCAATTCACAACAAAAATTAATAATTTATTGCACAATTATGGTATTTAAGGGTTTCTCTAGAGTGCCTCTTCCTCTTGCGCGATTTCGCTCAAAAACTAATCATTGTCATCTCATAATAGACTTAAGTTTCAAGTTTGATATTTTTCTGTCCAGCCATTTTAGCTCTAGACCATCCTCAAGAAACTGTGACACACGGACACACCCAAACACAGACAGACGCATACCCATAATTGAGATATCAATGTTTTTGGAGTCAGGGGACCCTAAAACATCGAGATCTGTCAAAGACTGGAGATCAAACTTTTTGACGGATCTAAAGCTTTTGCTCCTCCCCAATAGACGATAGGTTATGGTCGGGAAGGGTGCAAAGCAAAAAATACTTTTTTCAAGATAATATACACTTATAGTTTTGAAATTTTCATAACATTTGGTACAGTTCATATATCTAATATATGTTTAGAGTTTGAGTTTGAGTAGATTATTAACAATAGACCACACTAGGTTTTCATCATATTCTTTCTTCAGTCTATTCTCTCTTCACTATAAGGCCCAAAGCCACAAGTTCTGGGTTCACATTTTGGCTACGTTCACACTACAAGCTTAATTTTTTGTTCAGATCGGATTTTCTTAGCTTGATGGTTCACATTCAAAAGTACAAATGTATCTATCTGTCATGTGAACGCATCTGTCCTCCAAAACATTGTGCATGTGCACATTGATACGTTTCTACATGAGTCATCTGCTCAACAACAACATAAAACTTTATATTTGTGAGATGACTTATGGTATTAGAAACGACAAAATGGACGCACTAGTAGTTAGTGTATGCATCGTATTTCGCTCTAAGGGACGCTAAATAGTTTGTCATCTGTACATGATTAGGTCAAGATGGTGAAAAAAATACAGATGGCTAGGTTTGCTGTTTTCACAGATATTCCTGGCACTGATGCATCAAGAAATGAATGGATACAAGAAAGAAGGCAGCAACGGTGGGATGGTAACTGTTGTCATAACTGTAGCTGTCCTCCATTGTTGTTTTGCTGTGCTGCCAGTGCTGGCTCATGACGGCAATACTTAACCCATTCATATAGTCATAAAAACCACGTGAACACCGATCTGACTATTCTCACTCATGTCACATGGCCACAAATTGGATACATATCCAACCTAGGACCACATATGAAAGTGACTCAAATTGGATTTGAAATGATCGGATTTTTATGTCCGCCCAACTTTGAAAACATCAGATTTGTGTCACATTAAGACAAAAAAAATCGGATATGAGTCACTTCAGCCTGGTAATGTGAACATAGCCAGTATTAAGCATCTACAGATTACTCTAAGCAAACTCTTCTTTGCTTTCCCAGAAGCCTCTCTTTTAAGGGTCAGCTATTAGCATTTCACATTTATAATCAGGCTTAAGCTCATACAGCAATCACAGCCTATCCACAGAATCAAACATTTTGTAGTGCTGTTCCTTTTCACACAGTATTCATTATCTTTCACTATTTATGAATGTTTAATTGATATCTCTCTAAATCACTAATGGGTCAGATGTGTGAACATACATGGCATATAGACTTAGGCAACAAACGTCAGGACAAACTAAATATTTAAATAAACAAGAAAATATTCAAACAACTTCATAATTCAAAATGTTTTATCAAATCCTGCCATCAACAGTGTTTCCATGGATTGCTATGGACTTACTATTACTTTTCATCTGGTGTTTTGCTTCCTCTCTCAAAGTCCATAAAACATCATTTGCTTCAACAACAAGCTTCTTCCTATTATGTTCATAATGGATTAAGATAAGCATCTGTAATATTTTATAAGAGATTATTCACTCATGATTACCCCCATACAAACTATTTTTGTCCCATGGCTGTGATCCAGTGTTGGCAGCTCCCCCGCTTAGGACTGTGATGTGAACTTTGCTCAGATGTTGATCTCCCATAGCAGCTGCATTTTGTTCCAACAGATGACACATCTGTCCCCACAAATTGAGGCCACTGCATTTCAAATCATCTGAAGTGTCACTTCTGCAAGGTGTATCAACCTCCCAGATGTCTTCAAGTTGTCCTCAGCTGAGAAGTCTAAGAGCTGCCATCAGGCTGTTCAGTGATGCAGTGTGGAAGTAGATCACATTGGGCTTGGCAGATTGCTTAGGGTAGCCTTCTTGTTACTTCAACAAATGTCACTCTTCCATTGTTTGAACATAAGTCATACTCAATAGACATTACTGTGTATGCAGGCTGGTTTCAAAAGATATGCTGGCAGGGAACTTTATACTCTGCCTTTGTCTGTTTTCAATAGATGATAATTTACAGTAATTCATGTTGTGGGCCAATAAGCATATTACCTCATATGAAAAATTAGACTTATACTTATTCAAAGCAATTCTGACATAACCAGGCTGTCTTTATAGATCTTTGTACTGCTGCTGCTACATAATCTGACACATTTTTGGCAGGATTCAATAAATGAGTGTGTGGAGTCTTTTCTTGTGAAAGTGTAGTAGATTGTTATCTTTGCCCACATAATCGGCAATAACAAGTTATGTAGTGTGGCAGAATGAAGATTTATAAGACAAATTGTAAATAAACTCCTTTTAAAAAATCATCATAATCAGGTTGTTCACCCAACATCATGCCAAGCAGTTCACTGCCAACCTAATTCAATTTATTTTTGCATAGCACTCTTCACTAAATGCAGTTGAAGTATAAATTTTTCAAATTACTAATTACATAATAAGTACATAAAAAGACACAGATTTATTTAAATAGAGGAAAAATAAGTAGTTTAACAGTAACAGAAATGGAACATAACAATATCTGTCCATAAATTAATCTTTGAACTAAGGAGTACGACCAGTTTATAATGGAAGAGAGGAAAACAAAAGCTCCAGCTGGCAACATCCCTGTAGATAATAAACCTTTGGGGCATCCACAGTCAATTTTAAGAAAGAAAATCAAAGACAAAGGTTCAGACACAGTCACAGTCTTGCAGACCTCAGCAAAATGGCTGCCACCTGCTTGTGGACTTTCTATAGTAGAGTCTGTGCTGAGACATCCAATCTGATGGCAGAGTCTTTTCATCCGATGAATTCAAGGCACCCGTTATCTCAAGTGATTTTTTCTTGAGCAGCAAAATAGGGGAGGGTTAGTAATGGGTTATGATTAACGTAAATTACTTATATTTTTCTACATATAACTAACAGAGACACAATATGCACTTCTAATCAGTAGCTCTAATCAGGGTATGCCAGGCTAAAGTAATTGTTGTAAACAGGAATTACAAACATAAAAAAATTGTGTAAGGCCTCCGAACATACAGTATAAAAGAAAGCAAGCTAGGACCTTCTCTAACTTGGCCAGAAGAGACTCACCCCAGTCCAGCTTGCCCCAGCAACTAAATTATGGCTTCGGCCTGGCTAGGCCCCAAAACGAGAAAAGTGACTTTAGAGTTCAAAGAACTTACAAATGCCTCACAAGATGGAGAACCATGAAAACCTCTGGGTTGTACAGAGTCAACTCATATATAGGCTTTATTAAATAAAATGGAAAAAGTAATCTATACTAATAAAAGGCAAAGCCCTCACTCACTCACTCACTCACTCACTCACTCACTCACTCACTCACTCACTCACTCACTCACTCATCACTAATTCTCCAACTTCCCGTGTAGGTAGAAGGCTGAAATTTGGCAGGCTTATTCCTTACAGCTTCCTTACAAAAGTTGGGCAGGTTTCATTTCGAAATTATACGCGTAATGGTCATAACTGGAAGATGTTTTTTCTCCATTTACTGTAATGGAGATGAGCTTGAAACCCGTGGGGGCGGAGTTTGACATCATCACGCCTCCCACGTAATCACGCAGTACGTAGAAAACCAGGAAGAGCCCCAAAAAGCGCTGAAGAAAACATGCATTATATAATTGAGAAGGCAGCGAAACAAAAAGAAGCGAGCGAGTGATATATACAACCATATTCATGAGTTCTGCTACTTCGGAAACAAAGCACAGTGTAAACCTACACTTTAAATTAAGTTCATAGACAGGCTGCCGCTGGCGTTTGTAATTTAGTGCCTGCCCATATAAGGCCGTCCGTCAGCGGCAATCCAATAGCAAAATGCCACGGGTAAATTATTCACGGGTGTAGGACTGTGCTTATGCAGAGGAAGATGAGATAGTCAGGGTGGTGTTTGGCACAAACTCAGCGAAACTGCGAGAGAAAGTTTTAAGTACCGGGACTTCGGTAGCATTAGATACAGCCATGGACATAGCACGACATGGCAACAGCACAGCTGGGAAAGTTCGATGCCTATACACCGAGCGGCTCACGTGAACTGACGCAGTGCACAGACAAAAAGCAACAGTTCCGAAGAGCGCTGAACAAAAACCGAATTACACAATTGAAAAGGCAGCAAAAAAATATGAAGCGTCTGATAAATACAAGATAAGTATGTAATAAGTACAGCTACTGCAGAAACAAAGCACACGGTGGAAAAAGTGAATGTCCCGCTAAAGGAAGACAGTGTTAAAAAAAAAACCCGTGCATGCAGTGTGTCAGGTCTCAGATAAAGAAGAAGACGAGCTGTTTATTGATGCAGTAAGAAACGAATCTTTTTCATAGCTTATTTAACACACTACGTCTCCGCTGCGATACGCGGGTATATATATATGTATATGTATATATATATGTATATATATATACCCCGATCTACATACTCGAATAATGAATACTTTATTCGCAATCAATGATTGTTTTGGTAAAGCCATACTCAGTGTATTCATTAGATGAACGGTAAAAAACTAAGAGCGAGGGGAGGGTCACTTATTGAGGCATACAGGCAAAACCACATTAGCACGCGGGCTCGATGTACGAAAAAATATATCTTTTCAAGTTCTATTTAGTCCATATGTGTCAAAATCAAGGGCCACGGGCCACATCCGGCCCGGCGTGTAATTATATCCGGCCCGCGAGATCATTTTATATACTGTATTATGGTTATTAATGGCCCGGGTATATGAAGCGCTGGTAACACAATAAACTACAGATCCCATAATGCAGCGCTTCACCTGCCTTGTCGAACACTTACCGCGTTAGTCAAGTCTAGCTTGCAAGTTATTGCGAAGCTAGCCCACACGATGCTTAAGAGAAAAGTTGATTCTGAAAATAGAGCCTTTAAAAACCGATGGGAGGCTGAGTATATGTTTACTGACATTGCCGTTAAACCCGTGTGTCTCATTTGTGGAGCTAATGTGGCTGTAATTACAGAATTTAATCTAAGACGGCACAATGACCCCTCCTTGAACCGTCACCTTATTGTGGTGGAGGGGTTTGCGTGTCTCAATGATCCTAGGAGCTATGTTGTCCGGGGCTTTATGCCCCTGGTAGGGCCACCCAAGGCAAACTGGTCCTAGGTGAGGGATGAGACAAAGAACGGTTCAACAAACCTCCAATGAAGAGTAAAAACTGTGGACGACGTTTTCCCTTGCCCGGACGCGGGTCACCGGGGCCCCCCTCTGGAGCCAGGCCTGGGGGTGGGGCTCGATGGCGAGCGCCTGGTGGCCGGGCCTACACCCATGGGGCTCGGCCGGGCACAGCCCGAAGAGGTAACGTGGGTCCTCCTTCCCATGGGCTCACCACCTATGGGAGGAGCCAAGGAGGTCAGGTGCAATGTGAGTTGGGTAGTGGCCGGCGGCGGGGACCTTGGCGTTCTGATCCTCGGCTACAGAAACTGGCTCTTGGGACGTGGAATGTCACCTCTCTGAAGGGGAAGGAGCCTGAGCTAGTGCGCGAGGTTGAGAGGTTCCGGCTAGATATAGTCGGACTCACCTCGACGCACAGCTTGGACTCTGGAACCAATCTCCTTGAGAGGGGCTGGACTCTCTACCACTCTGGAGTTGCCTCCGGTGAGAGGCGCCGAGCAGGTGTGGGCATACTTACTGCCCCCCGACTTGGAGCCTGTGCGTTGGGGTTTACCCCGGTGGACGAGAGGGTGGCCTCCCTCCGCCTTCGGGTGGGGGGAAGGGTCCTGACTGTTGTTTGTGCGTATGCGCCGAACAGCAGTTTGGAGTATCCACCCTTTTTGGAGTCTCTAGAGGTGGTGCTAGAGGGCATACCTTCTGGGGATTCCCTCGTTTTGCTGGGAGACTTCAATGCCCACGTGGGCAATGACAGTGAGACCTGGAAGGGCGTGATTGGGAGGAATGGCCCCCCCGATCTGAACCCGAGCGGTGTTCTGTTATTGGACTTCTGTGCTCGCCACGGATTGTCCATAACGAACACCATGTTCAAGCATAAGGGTGTTCATATGTGCACTTGGCACCAGGACACCCTAGGCCTCAGTTCGATGATCGACTTTGTGGTTGTGTCGTCGGACTTGAGGCCATATGTCTTGGACACTCGGGTGAAGAGAGGGGCGGAGCTGTCAACTGATCACCACCTGGTGGTGAGTTGGCTTCGATGGTGGGGGAAGATGCCGGTCAGACCTGGTAGGCCCAAACGTGTTGTGAGGGTCTGCTGGGAACGGCTGGCAGAGTCCCCTGTCAGAAGTAGCTTCAACTCCCACCTTCGGCAGAACTTCGACCACGTCCCGAGGGAGGTGGGGGACATTGAGTCCGAATGGGCCATGTTCCGTGCCTCTATTGTTGAGGCGGCTGACCGGAGCTGTGGCCGTAAGGTGGTCGGTGCCTGTCGCGGCGGCAATCCCCAAACCCGTTGGTGGACACCGGCGGTGAGGGATGCCGTCAAGCTGAAGAAGGAGTCCTATAGGACCTTTTTGTCCTGTGGGTCTCTGGAGGCAGCTGATAGGTACCGACAGGCCAAGCGGAATGCGGCTTCGGTTGTTGCTGAGGCAAAAACTCGAGCATGGGAGGAGTTTGGAGAGGCCATGGAGAATGACTTTCGGACGGCTTCGAGGAGATTCTGGTCCACCGTCCGGCGTCTCAGGAAGGGGAAGCAGTACAGTGTCAACACCGTATATGGTGGGGATGGTGCGCTGCTGACCTCGACTCAGGACGTTGTGGGTCGGTGGGGGGAGTACTTCGAAGACCTCCTCAATCCGACTAACATGCCTTCCAATGAGGAAGCAGAGCCTGGGGACTCTGAGGTGGGCTCTCCCATCTCTGGGACTGAAGTCACCGAGGTGGTCAAAAAACTCCTTGGTGGCAGGGCCCCGGGGGTGGATGAGATACGCCCGGAGTTCCTTAAGGCTCTGGATGTTGTAGGACTGTCTTG
>JANRMT010062814.1:126525629-126538807 GCA_026402145.1 Polypterus bichir lapradei | reverse complement strand
TATATATATATATGTATATGTATATATATATAACTGTGTATATATATATGTGTATATATGTATATACTGTATATATATGTCTATATTTGTATATGTGTATATGTATATATGTATGTATATGTATATATATATATATATATGATGTGTATATATATGTTTATATATATGTTTGTCTGTGTGTATATATATATATATATATATATATATCTATGCTAATAAACGGCAAAGCCCTCACTCACTGACTGACTGACTGACTGACTGACTGACTCATCACTAATTCTCCAACTTCCCGTGTAGGTAGAAGGCTGAAATTTGGCAGGCTCATTCCTTACAGCTTCCTTACAAAAGTTAGGCAGGTTTTATTTTGACATTCTACGCGTAATGGTCATAACTGGAAGTTGTTTTTCTCCATTTACTGTAATGGAGTTCAGCTGGAGGGGCGGAGTTTCGTATGACATCATCACGCCTCTCACGTAATCACGCATTACGTAGAAAGCCAGGAAGAGCTACAAAACGCGCTTTAGAAAACATGCATTATATAATTAAGAAGGCAGCAAAACAATTAGAAGCGAGCGAGTGACATATAAAACCATATTCAGCGGCTCACGTGAACTGACACAGTGCGCAGACAAAAAGTAACAGTTCCAAAGAGTGCTGAACAAAAACTGAATTACACTGCTACGCCCAAATAAATAAACCACATGCTGTGGCGTGATAGTAAAGCATTCGCCTGTAGCCCCCACGTCTGTGGTTCGATTCCCGAGAGGGGATGCACTAAGTATGTACGCACGCTTCTCGATTTATTTTAACCTTATTTTAATTTTAGCGCTGGTAACACAATAAACTACAGATCCCATAATGCAGCGCTTCAGCTGCCTTGCCGAACACTTACCGCGTTAATCAAGTCTAGCTTATGATGGTGCAAGTTATTGCGAAGCTAGCCCACACGATGCCGAAGAGAAAAGTTGATTCTGAAAATAGATCCTTTAAAAACCAATGGGAGGCTGAGTATTTGTTTACTGACATTGCCGGTAAACCTGTGTGTCTCATTTGTGGAGCTAATGTGGCTGTAATTACAGAATTTAATCTTTACAACGACTGACAAACACAGAATGTAACTTGAACACAACACGTCGTACAAATACGACCCTGATTGAAACAAATAATGATAATCGAATCCTTGATCACAGCAACACTCAATAACACTCACAAAAAATTACTGTATATTGACAATCATGTTACGTTATTTCTAAAATGTTCCCTTTTCTTTTTCATAGCTTCCTTAACACAGTACGTCTCCGCTGTAAATATATATATATACCTCGATCTACATACTCTCAAATACTGTAGATAAGCCACACACCGTGGCGCAATTGTAGAGGCTTTGCCTCTATCGCCGAGGTTCGATTCCCGAGAGTGGATGTACTGAGTATGTACGCGCGCTTCTCGGTTCATTTTAACCTCACATCTCCTTGGTTTGAGACGTATGACAAAATATGCGGTTAACGCAGAATCATGTTACGTTATTTTTAAAATATTTCCTATTCTTAGCACAAGCACAGCCGAGAAGCTTTGATGCATGTACTCCATAACAAAAAATAACACATTTAATCACACTTTCAATTCCAAGCAAAGGGGAACTTTTGTCAATGCATGAATTCCTGGTACATCGATTACACTGATGCACACATCACAGCTACACAAATGTTACAGTCGGATGAAGCGCGTTCCTACGACTGATTGGAGGAAAATTTAATTTCAAAAAACTACCCGAGCGAAGCCTTGATAAAAGCATGGTTTTGTGCACAGTGAAAAGCAAGCAAAATTAGACGCATTACAGAAAGCGGACTTTGTGGCTCTTACTGGGGATCATTGGACTTCCGTGACCGTTAGTAATTCTAATTACATCTAATTACAAAATGTTCAATGATCACACTGTTTTAGCCTAATGTACAAAATAATTTTGGCTAAGGTTACTCAGAGTTTAAAGATTAAGTTGGTCAAATTACCTTTTATGTTTCTGACTTATTTTTTTAAGAAGAAAAACTGCACTTTATGTTGAAATTTTGGTTATTATTATTTAAAGACAATACCATTCTGAAAATGTACTTAAAGTACTTAAACTACCACTTTATTTTTAAGTCTGCCCAATTTTAACCAGGGATGATATTTTTGTTTCTGTTTTGAATTCAAATGCAGTTTAAAAGCATTTTTTTTTCCAGAAATTAAAAGAGCTTGAGTTTACAATATTCATGTCCATGTCTATTATTTGATTCTGTCGCCCACTAAAACCCTTTTAAATTAAAAAAACACATTTGCGATTTGGGGCAAATTTACGTGTGCGATTACATACGATTAATCAAGATTAATTATTACACAGCCTCTAATTAATTGGATTAATTTTTTTAATCGAGTCCCACCCCTAATATATATATGTAGATATGTATGTAGATTTGTATATATATATGTGTATATACAGTATATATGTAGATATGTATATGTGTATATATGTATATATATGTGTTTGTGTGTATATATATGTGTATATATGTATATATATATGTGTGTGTGTATATATATATATGTGTATATATGTATATATATTTATATGTATATGTATATATATGTATATATATATATATATATATATATATATATGATGTGTATATATATGTTTATATATGTGTGTGTGTGTGTGAGTGTATATATATATATGCCAGCAACACTCATGACAATGACAAAACAATTATATTGTCAATCATGTTACGTTATTATTAAAATGTTTCCTTTTCTTTTTACTTCTCTGCTGTCAAACGCGGGTATTTTGCTATGTATATATATATATATATATATATATATATATATAGAGAGAGAGAGAGAGAGAGAAAGAGAGAGAGAGATATGACAACAACACTCATATCAATGACAAAACAATTACATTAACAATCATGTTACGTTATTTTAAAAATATTTCCTTTTCTTTTTCATAACTTCTTTAACACACTACTTCTCCGCTGCGAAGCGCGGTTATTCTGCTAGTATATATATATATAGATATATATATATATATATAGATAGATATGACAAAAACACTCATATCAATGACAAAACAATTACATTAACAATCAAGTTACGTTATTTTTAAAATTTTTCCTTTTCTTTTTCATAACTTCTTTAACACAGTACTTCTCCGCTGCGAAGCGCGGGTATTCTGCTAGTACTAAATAAAGCTGGTTTTGCCAAAACTTCACTTTATATAAATGCTTTACAGTTACTTTCTGGTTTTTCTTGTCAGATTCTGTCTTTGTTTTCTGTCAAGCATATCTTCTGGTACAGTGGCCAAATAACTCTTATCTTTTCCAAATCTGTCCAGAGCACATTGTTCAGAAATCCTGGTCTATGCCTAGGTGTTCATTGGCATACCTTAGTCTTGATTTATTTTCTTTCAGGTTTTCACATGGCACATGTGTACCTTGTGCACACTCTTTCTAATGGTAGACTTGTGCAATTTAACATCAACAGTGGCAAGAGCTACTTGGAGGACCCGTGATGAAATTCTGGGGTTCTTAGAAATTTCTTTCAGCATCATGTGTTCTGCTCTTGGGCTCAGTTCGTTTTGGAGGCCTGACCTGAACAAGCTGGCAGATATTTGAAATCTTCTCTACATGTAGATGATCTTCTAGACTGTGGAATGGTTGATTACTGGTTATTTGGAGATCTTCTGAAATCACACTACTAGAGCTACTGGACTACTACCACTACTACAGACTACGGGAGCTTTATTTGTGAAGGCCTCAGAGAGCCTGAGTGAGTGAGTGAGTTTAAATAACACTAGGTAGACAAGATGTTGTCTCATGATGTTCCAAAAGTTTGTACCATATTCTAATTTGAGGTATTTCAGGTATTCATAAATAGAGATGTGCATTTACTTTTTTAAATGAGAACTCTGCATTTATGTTTATCTAAATGAAACATTAGACTTGACTACAAATGCAAATGTAGCCTGATGCTTTACATCACCTTCCTCTACAGATGTTGTTTAAATGAAGACCAAATACACAATGATATGTCCATATATCTTAAAAAGAAAACACATTTCACAGGGTGTACTTTTTCGCATAACTGTATTGTACTGTGCATAGATGTCATTTCTGGGGAGCATTGGGGCAACTGCCACCACAGTCTCAGGGTAATGCCAGAGAAAACTCCTGATGGTAAAGCTAATTCCATCTGCTACCAGTGGCTGGTGAAGCTCCATTTAGACTGCAAGTCCTAATTCAAACTTTTTGTTAGTATCCATTTTTTGGTTTGACTGTTCAAACTACTTCTGCAAAAGATTCAAATCTGATATGACAGTGTACTGAAATTAATTCATAAGATAGATGTGACCTAATAGACGACCATTAACATGCTGACTGCAGATTATTTAGAATGTCTGGGAATTCGTCAATCACAATGGTGACTGCTCAATGATGCTCTGAGTGGAATCATCACTCTCAACATCTTCCCAAATGAAATCCACAGGGGCTTCCACACTGGTGAGGAGCAGGACAGGCTCTTCACTGGTACACCCAGTACAGGCACAATTAATTTGGGGCTGTGCCAGGAGAGACCCTAAAAAAGGGAAACTGGCCACAACTAGTAAGTCCCAAAATACTGCAGCTGATGCCCCCAACAATGAAAGGGCAACCGACAACCTTTGACTGTATAGACTGTAAGAGGCAGATGAACAACCTTTATAAAATAACATATTTATTCCAAAAATACACAAAACAGAATCTAATAATAGCACTCAGAAATCCAGAAAATCACATAAACAACAAATATTTCAATAATGACAAGGAGAATTCATCAACACCAAATGCATAAACAACAATAAACCGCATCAGGGGCAGTTTAAATCAGACAAGTGGCCCCACCTCTTGGGGAACCACACCCAAAACACAAGGGACATATCAGGTCATCAATACACACAGATACATTACTACGCAATAACGAAGAATTATACACATTATATAAATAAATATAATAAACATACAGAAAAGGCTTATAATGAAGCAAACCAGACATAAAAAGGAACCTAAACAAAGAAGACAAACACAAATAAGCAGAACTATGACAGTCGGATCTGCACATGCAGTAGAGAACTGTGGATACAAGAGAGAAGTCACTCGGCAAGATATCTCGACAAACACAGAAGTTGGGACTTATTAACAGGCTTTCTTTAATTGTTGCATTTCACAAATTATTGTCATATGAATGGAGATGTGGAAATGCATCTAACTGCAGCCCACAACATGTATAATGTAGGTGACGTGACTCTTACAACATCACGCTATGCCCTCAATGTCAGTCATGATTATCCTCCCACAATCCTAATCTTAACTATATTGTAACTGGGCATTTGATGGGTATTTTGTGACTGACATCGAGAGCATTACATGATTTTTGAGGCATTACATAACTGGCCTCTGTGGTGTTATGGGTCCACAGTTTGCTCAGCAAAGGCCATTTTTTTTAAATAAATAATCACCGCACTCGCGACGGCTTAGTGAGTGGGCGTGGTGGCCATAGCAAGCCACGGGGCGATCTGCGGTGTGGGCGTTTCTCATCGTGTGCACTGGTGAGGGACTGCCCACATCCGTGATTGTTCCCGTGGTTAATGTGCTGCAGCTGCTATGGCCCCTCGCAATATAAAAGAAGCGCGAGTCGGTTGGCAGGAAAAGAGAGAGAAAAAAAAGATCAGAGAAAAGAGAAAAAGAGAGGACGGAGATTACAGGGAGCGAGGAAGCAAGTTGGTGAGAAAGAGAGACACACGGAGTGTGTGGGCGAGCTGGCAGCTGCGAGGAAGCCTGGGTGTTGGGCCTACACCCAGGAGTTGGAGTTGGAAGTCGCTCCCGCTGAGCAAGCAGGTAGTGGGAGTGACCAGGGAAAGGCGACTGGCCGCGGAAGGCCGGAAAGGCAGCGGGAGTCGGGAGGCTTGGTCGGGGATTACCCAACGTGAGCGTTCTGGCCGTTGGATATGAACCAAGACTCGGGACTGGGATGAGTGCCATCCCGAAGCCAGGGATCGGGAGGTCTCCGTCTTGTGTGGAAGTGATATGGAAAAGGGCAGCTGCAGAGAGCGTCTCGCCTGCTGCAAAGCCTAGTCGGGAGAAGCAGGTGAGACGCCAGCATAGAAGAGCAACCAGGCTTGTCATTGTTGTTGTTTTTAAAGACTGCTTCCTGTATGAATGTTTTAACCTCGCTTTTAAGGATTGTTTTTTTCTATTGATTTTAACCTCCATGTTTTTCTTTTATTGGATTATTTATTGAACTTTGGAAAGCACTGCACTTTATGGACACTTTGTTTTTGTTTTGTTTTAAATAAAAGCACTTTGCACATTTATACCATCCCCTTGCTCAATTGTTATTGCCTCAACTGTCTAGCTCATCTCGGTGACATTATCGACGGTGATGGGTTCAAGGGCTTCCGAACAGTGATGGGAGCATGGAGCCGAACCCACATCGTCACAGCCTCATAGACATTGCAGGCTGCAGTTAACATTCACCTGCATCAGTAGAAAACAATGACAACTTAATGGCAGTATAAGTGAATTTGGGAAAGGGTAGCTTTGTGCTAATCTGTCAGCCTATTAGGTATCTTACAGTGATGGTGACAATGTAATTATGATCTTATCAAACAGCCCAGTAAACACATAAATTACATTTTGCTCAGTGAAAATGGTAAGTCTAATATAAGCATAAAATTCAGTGAAATCAAAGTATAATTAATTTGGAACATTTATTCGTCATTTCTGTTTACTATTTTCCTGCTGAGAGATGGTTTTGTCGTGACAGACTCCTATATGGTACGATATTCCCCATTTATACTCTACTATGTATTTTACTAACATGTCTTCAGTCCCATACTTCTTCCACACTGGCAGGTACTGCAGTTCAGAACTTCCTCCACCATTCTCTTTTACATCAATGACGAGAACGGGCAAGTTTATTTATGTATTACAGATAGCGTTTCTCAACCACAGAGTCACAACCCACTTTTGGGTCCTGGGCTGCAACCAGTGGGTCAGAAGTTGCTATTGGTTTTAATGGTAGTGGTCGCAGGGTAAGCCATGGTGTATGACTGGTCCAAAAATTGTGCTTGGTTCCCACCACTCTGACGACTGCACTTGAAGGGATGGGTAATGTGCTAAAATAAATAATTAGCAGAGTAAAGTAAGTGTTGACAATATAATAGTAATATGACCTTGGTGACATTGTACCTTAGTTTGTAGTCTTTTGTTCAGTGTTTTTGCATTGGAGTGGCACAGCTGACAGCTCTTCTACTTTGGTGATGCTGAGAGTGTGGCTAGGGGCCTCATCTTTTTTTCTTCTTCTTTGGTGTACCTCTGGACCAATGGGTGCAGGGCGATTACCTTAATTCAAATCTGCCCCCAGTCCAGGCTTTCTTCGAGTGGGGATGGGCTGTAAAGTGCCCCTACATGCAGCCTTTGGTTAACTAAGCCCTCTACTTGTTATGTGACTTGCTATGTCCACCTTAAGAAACAGACAAGTTTCTGTCTGCCATTATAGTATAATGCTACCTCATGTTGTGGCCAATGGAAAAGTGACATCAACAAGAAATCAACATAGAAACCAAAACCCCGACACAACTAGGCCTCAGTCGCTAAACCAGGCCAATGTGGCAGCGACCACCACCACACATTCCCAGCACAACACTTTTGACTACAAGAATGGTCAGCTCAACAAGAGACGCTGAAAGAGAGCAACAAAAACACAAGACTCTATCCAAAGAGGAAAAAGCTGCAGTGAGGTAAAGGGATCAGGCACCTTTTATTATAGCAGAACAAAAGGACACCCCATGTATCCAGTAAAAAACAAGATGTCTACGCGATAACTTAAGATTTCAGTATGTCTTAGATGGGTAGCTCAGCTACTGGGGTCATAAATAATATAATAAGTTGCCCCTTGCTGGTTACATGGCTCTCTTCTCTTCAAATATGTACACAAATGTAAAGCTAATTTTACAAATAAAGACACACAAAGTTTGAATCAAGCTTCTTGCCAGGTAACTTCACTCTTTTTTGACATTCTACCCCAGAGACCAAGAACTCCAGCACACACTGGCTCTATAATGGCACTTTAATGGGTTGTGAGGCCCCTAAATGAGCCATTGCATGACTAGGGACCTTTTCATTCTGATAGGCTTCGCAGTGCATGATGTTGGTCATTTGGGCTTTGAAGAATTCTCAAAAATTTGGACAAAATGGAAATCTTTAATGTCTAGAAGGCAGGATACGACAGATCAAGCAAGACTGTGCTTAGCCAGTGTAACTGTAAGTAGCGAGGGAAGCCCACTGATGGAATTGTTCTCATTCACTTATATTTATGGAGCCTGCTATAGACCTCAATGAAGGGTTTTCAGCTGGATTGTTCTTTTTGGGAAGCGAAAATGGCTCCCCTCTGGCATTGCTCTGAAGATCCACTCTGGCACCTTTATTTGTAAGAGTGCATGTCCTTATTTTCTCCTCTCCTGTAAAATTCTTACTTGTGACAGACATGGTACATAGTGAAAGGCATTATGTAACAGATAGTAGTGATGGTCATTTGTTTTAGTTGTCATGTTTTGTGAAATTCTTATGTGTTTGTACTAAAGAACACTCTGCGTGCAGCCCCCCATGAGTAAACATGTAGTAATTGCAATGCAGGAGTGCCCTCTGGTCTGGTGTGTCTCTATGTTTCAGTATTGTGCACTGATACAAACAGCATGGCACTATAATCTGCCTCATTTAGGCGGCTTTTGGGTGACTTTGACAGAGCTTTTAGGTTGTGATTCCAAGTGATATTTGGCAGCCCTGACAGTGCTAATGGGATGGAGCGGAGTGTATTGTGCCATGGCAGCCATAGCAGGTACCAGTCCTAGGGGTGGTCAATAAAAGAAATTCGGAGCTCTATTGGTGCTGTTAAAATTACTAGAAAGTGAGAGCTCCATTCTGTGCAAACACAACCCACTCCTGATCCTGACGTGTGAATGGCAAAGAAGCACATCAAATGTCAGCCTTTCAGATTGGCTTTGGCTGCTTGCTGTGTGTGCTGCTATCTCCGATCCAGAGTGTCACGTTCTTGAGTATGACTTGTGTTTGAGCTCTCAAATTGGGATCTTCTGGAAACACAAAGTTGTGCAGCAGTCAGCAGCGTCCATAGTGGTCTGTTATGTCACATCTGTCTGTGACCCCACTCGTGTCAGATTCAAATCAGTTGAAAAATTAACAAACAATTACAAAAAACGGGCATAAGACCAGAATTGAGGCCCGTTTAGCTGCAGTGTGAACACTGCCGCCTGTGTCCATCTTGCTACATATTAAATATGACAGGAGTCTGAAGAAGCGTTTCAGCAGTGGCACAAAATGACACACAGAGAAAGGATGCCTCATACGACAACCCTTTTTGGTGTCCCCCATTTGTGTGACCTTACAGTGACCATTAGTTCAGATATGGAGTTACCCTGCGCCATCAGACTTGCTGTGTTCAGGCATTTCGACCTGCACATTTTGGGGCTTGTTTCTCACCTTTATGCCCACCAAGCATTTCCAGTTTGATTTTACTGTCTGTGCCATGTGACTGAGTGGCGGCCCCTTAGTGTACTGATTCAGTATAGGCCACACTCCTTGCAGTGTTTCGTCTTGGAGCTCCTCATCACATGGACTCTTTGTGTGCACCATGACCACAAGTCAATGAGATAATTTTATACACATGGAGGTGAAGTCCAATGCACCACCAGAATCCACACTTACCCCATAAAATACAGTGTTCCAAGGTGTCATCTTATATAGTGCCTTTTTAGGGTGCACACCAGCCTGAGGCCCTGTCCAAGTGCAGTGGCTAACACATGTGCTTGGGGTCACACAGGGACACAGTGTCCGACCAGAGAGCAGAGCCAACCAGATGGAGGGAAACCAGACAAAGACAGAAGATGGCAGCAGGAGGGCAGGTCCAGAAGTAGACAGCAATTGAAACACAGAAGCGGCAGGCAGCAGGTGGCATCCTACCCGTCAGCCTCGTCCAATCGTACCTATTGTAGAGGTCGTCGTCCTCACCACCCCAGCCCCAGTAGTTGTTGGGGAAGCCGTTGATCTTTTCAAATTGCTCTTAACTGAATGATGAGACGCCTCCAAAGTTGTGGCTGTATAGCAACCTAAGAGCAACAAGACAAAGCAGTAAGAGCAAAGCAGTGAGGTGGTGAGTTCAGAAGAAGCCATATCCATGCACTTCACTTGACCCTGAAGCTGGTGGCTTCACAGGACTCCTTCAGTCTGAGGTCTGCAGCTCAATGGCAACCCCAGAGTCTGAAGTCATCCCTCACTCTTAGATTTGAAGCTTAATGGTGGGTCTCCAGTCTGGACTTGTAGCTCAATGGCACCCCATCTCAGGATCTATTGCTCAACAGCACTTTCTTACTGAGGACCTAACACTGTATGGCACCCCCTTCTCCGTCTTGAGTTTGTTACTCAATGGCAACCCTCAGTTGGTAACGAGTAGCTCAATAGCACCCCCTCCAAAGACCTGTACCTAAATAGACAACCCCCTTCCCACTATGGACATACAGATCAATGATACTCCCATCTCACCCTCAACCAGTCAGTAGCACACACTCTATACACCCCCCTGACTCTAGATCAAACTAACCCTCACTGTGGGCATAACGTGGTATGGCACTCTGGTTTATTCTTTAAAAGTGCACCCCCCAGTCTGGACCTCTACCTCAATGATGACTCCCTTATCTGTAACTTAAAGGTGCCTCCACTATGAACTTGTATTCCAGTACTGGACCTGACGCTGCATGGTGCCCACCATCTCAATGTCTATAGCTCAAAAGTGGCCCCCCCCCCCCCCCCCTACTGATGGCTTAACAACACCCTCTGACTTCAGACTTTTAGCCCAATGGCACCCCCTCCCATTGTTGGGTGTGTTTCTCAGGGTCTGGTGGTCTTTTTGTTCAGCCCATCCTCCATTCTCTTCTCATTTCATGGCAGGACATCTCCAGCCCCCAGACTGGACCACTGTGTCAATCATTTATCTTACCTTCTGCCCTTTTCTGTTGTACTTATGTTAATGGGTCCTCACTGTTAAAGGCACTATATAAAAGCCAAAGCGGTGGGCAAGGGTTTAACCAAAGTCTCTTCACCCTGCAAGTTTCAGTTGTTATGCCATGCTATGCATTTCAGACCCACAAAAAGAGGTCAGTGTGCCCGTTCTGGCCATGATGGAGTCCTGCCCACTCAGTCGCCCACTGTCCCACACCCCACAGCTCACCTAAATCCAAATTTATCGATGAACACAGAAAGGTGCCTGGGCTGGATGTAGCACTTGTAGATGTTTTGATTGTCTATTGAAATGAGGTCCACATCGCTGAAGACAAAGCAATTGTAGTCATACTCCTTGAGGGTCTTGATGTAGCCAATGTTCATGAGCTTGGCATGGTTGAACTTTTCCTCACTGTGCTGTGTCAAAAGACAAGTGAAAGTTGACGTTTTAGTCTCATTTCTTATGGATGAGGCCTGGCTTTGTCCTCATCTTGCTAACCAAGGGCATTCTTACTAGGCATTGACCTATGATCCCAGCGATATGTGCAAGGGCTCTGTGTCCTCGATTGTACGCTCACTGCTGGACAAGTCACATAGCCTGTTCCTTAGGGAACTTCAGGCTGCTGACCCTGAACCTGTGGCATGCACAAATGAGCCAGGGACAGGCCTGGGGTGGGCATATGTGACATCAGTGTACCCACTATATCCCTTGGCCCGACCAGTCAGCGCCCCACTTCAACATGAGTATCTGTGACCTCAGGCTTACTGGCATGGGCCTCCCAAGTTACAAGTCTGAAATTTCTGATATTTCCATTGTCATTTTGCCAACTGAAACAGGCACTCCAGCCATATAGGCAAGATATGCCAGTCCTGCTCTGCCAGGCCAGCCTGTGGGGTTAGGTGACAAGGCAACTGCTTCAGGTGGTGCTTTAGCCAACAATACAAAAAAACTTAGGCATGAATGTTAAGGGTGACACATGCATCAAGTGCCTTATTTACTAGCCCCTTTTAAAAATGGTGAGAAATATTTTCAGTTTAGCTTAAAGAAACTTGCAGCACCTCGACACACTGTGAGCATCCAAATCAAAACATTGCATGCACATTTTAAAGCCACATGTTAGTCCAAGGTGTTGGAATTAATTTTCCTGACAGCATATCCTGAATCTGCAAAGTTTACAATTCAAAAATTAATTTATCAGACAGATGATATAAGGTGGAGTAATTGGTGTTTTTCCTTTTCCATTAAATTTCTCTGTGATGGTGTGCATGGGAAAGGCACTATATAGAACAAAAACTGACAGACCAAGAACTTCATACTCGAGAGCACATGGCGGCATTTTTATCCCTGACCTTAGGATTTTAGACAGCACTAATCAAGTTGATGCCCTACAGCAGGCGTGCCCAATGCGTCGATCGCAATCGACCGGTAGATCGCCAAGGTAGTGCAGGTCGATTGCGTTGCATTCAAAAAAAATTTTTTTTAAACGTTAGTCTATCATATATCCTCCATATGGCATTTGCCACTTGCTTCACATACAGGTCGGCCAGTCTGATTTCTCTTTTCTTCTAACACACTGGTCATCCCGCACGCACGATCAAATGGGGGAGCTACTGCAAAACTCCGGCTGTGATCTAGTTAGCCTTCCAATTTATATCGACTAAAGAAGGGATTTAAAAAATTGTTTGGGGAGGGTATGGGCTAGATGTGGAATTGGAAGAGGATTTTTTTCTCACAATGTCACAATCGAAGTGCGTTTGTCTGATCTGTCAATCTATCATTGCTATTCCAAAGAAGGAAAATGTGGAAAGGCACTTTCGAACTGTTCATAAAAACTATGAAACTGATGTCCTTCCAAAAAGCGATCTGAGAAAGACAAAGGAGAGGGAACTAAAATCGAAGTTAATCGGACAGCCGTCATTTTTCACTCAGCTGAATTCAAAAGCTCCTTGACTGCATTATAAGGCTGTACTTATTTATGCGAGTCAGCCTTTTCCCACATGACGATTATTAAATCCAAATACTGCAGTGACCATAAATGTATTGAATTGTTATTGTGCCATAAAGATTATTCAGTTATGCAAGGTACAACA
>JANRMT010062814.1:126508281-126521179 GCA_026402145.1 Polypterus bichir lapradei | reverse complement strand
GTTAAAAGAACAAACATTCAAATTTCTTTACTCTTATGTAATTTTATATAAAAAATAAACTTAGATTTTAAATATCCCAAAAGATTTTGCTCTCCATAAAAATATATCCTGTCAAAATTATACAAATTCAAATATGAACATGCTGCATAACAAAACCTGGAAATATAAATAAAATGTGTTCCTTTCAGCAATAACAAATCAAATCATTCAGTTGTCTTTGCTCTTATGTCATTTTATCAGAGCTGGACGCCTGGCATCTTTTTTTGGCAACAAGTTCTTTTATGTTTGGTGTGAGGTTCTGTGTTGTGGAGATTCTCAGGATGGACTGCAGGTGCTCATCAGTGAGGCGACTCCTGTGTGCTGTTTTGTTAGTCTTCATCACTGAGAAGAGCTTCTCACACAGATATGTGCTACCAAACATGCACAAGGTTCGAGCCGCATGTAGACGGACTTTTTTTGTTCTTCAAAGTCACCATAGCGCCGTGCGAACTCAGTGCACTTAGTTTATCAGCAAATTGCGTATTTGGGAACATCGTTGTGCCGACTTGGTTCAACATTACTTGGCAACAGGGAAAGTGGGGCAAGTTGCAATGGTGCATTTGTGTCTCCCATAAAAGCAGCTTCACTTGAAATCACTTTGTGATTGTGCACGGGTAAAAATGTCCGCTGAAGTGTCAGATTCTTATTTAATTCTTCTGCTTTCTGTGTCTTCTGCATTGCATTCAGGTCTTTCAGGTTACCCTGATGTTTTGTCTCATAGTGCCGTCTTAGATTAAATTCTGTAATTACAGCCACATTAGCTCCACAAATGAGACACACGGGTTTACCGGCAATGTCAGTAAACATATACTCAGCCTCCCATCGGTTTTTAAAGGCTCTATGTTCAGAATCACCTTTTCTCTTCAGCATCGTGTGGGCTAGCTTCGCAATAACTTGCAGCATCATAAGCTAGACTTGATTAACGCGGTAAGTGTTCGGCAAGGCAGCTGAAGCGCTGCATTATGGGATCTGTAGTTTATTGTGTTACCAGCGCTTCATATACCCGGGCCATTAATAACAATAATACAGTATATAAAATGATCTCGCGGCCCGGATATAATTACACGCCGGGCCGGATGTGGCCCGCGGCCCTTGAGTTTGACACATATGGACTAAATAGAACTTGAAAAGATATATTTTTTCAAATGTGATCGCCCAATTCAGATAGAGTTGACGCGCACTACAGCCTGCATGCCTCAATAAGTCATCCTCCCCTCGCTCTTACTTTTTTACCATTCATCTAATGAATACACTGAGTATGGCTTTACCAAAACAATCATTGATGGCGAATAAAGTATCCATTATTCGAGTATGTAGATCGGGGTATATATATATACATATATATATACCCACGTATCGCAGCGGAGAAGTAGTGTGTTAAAAAAGCTATGAAAAAGAAAAGGGAACATTTTAAAAATAACGTAACATGACTGTCAATATACAGTATTTGTTTTGTGAGTGTTACTGAGTGTTGCTGTCATCAAGGATTTGATTATCATTATTTCTTTCAATCAGGTTCGTATTTGTAGGATGATTTGTGTTCAAGTTACATTCCGTGTTTGTCAATCGTTGTAAAGATGACAGGTTTCATTCATTGATTCGTTTCTTACTGCATCAATAAACAGCTCGTCTTCTTCTTTATCTGAGACCTGACACACTGCATGCACGGGTTTTTTTTTTTTTTACACTGTCTTCCTTTAGCGGGACATTGACTTTTTCCACCGTGTGCTTTGTTTCCACAGTAGCTGCATTTATGAATATGCTTGTATGTATCAGACGCTTCATATTTTTTGCTGCCTTTTCAATTGTGTAATTCGGTTTTTGTTCAGCACTCTTTGGAACTGTTGCTTTTTGTCTGTGCACTGCGTCAGTTCACGTGAGCCGCTCGGTCTACATGCATCGAAGGTTCCCAGCTGTGCTGGTGCCATCTCGTGCAATGTCCATGGCTGTATTTAATGTTACCGAAGTCCTGGCACTTAAAACTTTCTCTCGCAGTTTCGCTGAGTTTGTGCCAAACACCACCCTGACCATCTCATCTTCCTCTGCATAAGCACAGTCCTTCACCCGTGAATATTTAGTGGCAGTTTGCTATTGGATTGCCGCTGACGGACGGCCTTATATGGGCAGGCACTAAATTACAAACGCCAGCGGCAGCCTGTCTATGAACTTAATTTAAAGTTTAGGTTTACATCGTGCTTTGTTTCCGAAGTAGCAGAACTCACGAATATGGTTGTATATGTCACTCGCTCGCTTCTTATTGTTTCGCTGCCTTCTCAATCATATAATGCATGTTTTCTTCAGCGCTTTTTGGAGGTCTTCCTGGTTTTCTATGTACTGCGTGATTACGTGGGAGGCGTGATGATGTTACACGAAACTCCGCCCCCATGGCGTTCAAGCTCATCTCCATTACAGTAAATGGAGAAAAACAGCTTCCAGTTATGACCATTACGCGTAGAATTTCGAAATTTTTGGTTTGAATCCTACCTGACAGGGAGAAAATTTTTTGTTAGTTGTGGTAATTACAACTCAAAGACACATGATATCCGATTTGGTGTTCCACAAGGCTCTATCCTGGGTCCGCTGTTATTCTCAATCTACATGCTTCCGTTAGGTCAGATTATCTCAGGGCACAACGTGAGCTACCACAGCTATGCTGATGACACACAGCTGTATTTATCAGTAGCACCTGATGACCCCGATTCTATTGACTCACTAACACAATGTCTGACTTGTATCTCAGAATGGATGAATAGTAACTTTCTCAAGTTAAATAAAGAGAAAACTGAAATCTTAGTGATTGGCAATAATGGATACAATGAGGCTATTAGAAATAAACTGGATACATTAGGATTAAAAGTCAAGACGGAGGTAAAAAGCTTAGGGGTAATTGTTGACTGTAATCTGAATTTTAAATCGCATATTAATCAGATCACTAGGACAGCATTTTTTCACTTAAGAAACATAAGTAAAGTTAGACCTCTTATATCACTGAAAGATGCTGAGAAATTAGTTCACGCGTTTGTTTTCAGTCGACTAGATTACTGTAACGCACTCCTCTCAGGACTACCCAAGAAAGACATAAATCGTTTGCAACTAGTGCAGAATGCAGCTGCTAGAATCCTAACTAGGAAAAGAAAATCCGAACACATTTCTCCAGTTCTGATGTCACTACACTGGTTACCTGTGTCATTCAGGATTGACTTTAAAATTCTGCTTATGGTTTATAAAGCCTTAAATAATCTCGCCCCTTCTTATATATCGGAGTGTCTGACACCTTATATTCCAAATCGTAACCTCAGATCCTCAAATGAGTGTCTCCTTAGAATTCCAAGAACAAAACTTAAAAGAAGTGGTGAGGCGGCCTTCTGCTGCTATGCACCTAAAATCTGGAATAGCCTGCCAATAGGAATTCGTCAGGCTGATACGGTGGAGCACTTTAAAACACTGCTGAAAACACATTACTTTAACATGGCCTTTCTATAACTTCAATTTAACTTAATTTAACTTAATCCTGATACTCTATATGTTCAATTTCCTCATAATAACTATTCAGGGTAGCTCTACAACCCGTACTGACCCCTACTCTCTTCTCTGTTTCTTTTTCCGGTTTCTTTGTGGTGGTGGCCTGCGCCACCTCCACCTACTCAAAGCTTCATGATGCTCCAACAATGATGGATGGACTAAAAGGCAGAATTCTACGTGACCATCATCATCAAGCCTTTCCGTGAGAACCCTAAATCCAAAGAGGACTGTTTCATTTATGTTAGGTAGAATGCCCAGTGGGGACTGGGCGGTCTCATGGTCTGGAATCCCTACAGATTTTATTTTTTTTTTCTCCAGCCGTCTGGAGTTTTTATTTTGTTTTTTCTGTCCCCCCTGGCCATTGGACCTTACTCTTATTCGATGTTAATTAATGCTGATTTATTTTGTTTTCATATTGTGTTTATTTTTCTATTCTTTATTATGTAAAGCACTTTGAGCTACTGTTTGTATGAATATGTGCTATATAAATAAATGTTGTTGTTGTTGTTGTTGTTGAAATGAAACCTGCCCAACTTTTGTAAGGAAGCTGTAAGGAATGAACCTGCCAAATTTCAGCCTTCCACCCACATGGGAAGTTGGAGAATTAGTGATGAGTCAGTGAGTGAGTGAGTGAGTGAGTGCTTTGCCTTTTATTAGTATTAATATATATATACACATACATACAGCAAATCACTTTTTCCACATTTTGTTATGTTACAGCCTTATTCCAAAATGGATTAAATTCATTTTTTTCCTCACAATTCTACACACAACACCCCATAATGACAATGTGATAAAAGTTTACTTGAGATTTCTGCATATTTATTAAAAAGAAAAAAAACTGAGAAATCACATGTACATAAGTATTCACAGCCTTTGCTCAATACTTTGTCGATGCACCTTTGGCAGCAATTACAGCCTGAAGTCTTTTTGAATATGATGTCACAAGTTTGGCACACCTATCCTTGGCCAGTTTCGCCCATTCCTCTTTGCAGCACCTCTCAAGCTCCATCAGGTTGGATGGGAAGCGTTGGTGCACAGCCATTTTAAGATCTCTCCAGAGATGTTTAATTGGATTCAAGTCTGGGCTCTGGCTGGACCACTCAAGGACATTCATAGAGTTGTCCTGAAGCCACTCCTTTGATATCTTGGCTGTGTGCTTAGGGTCGTCGACCTGCTGAAAGATGAACCCCAGTCTGAGGTCAAGAGCGCTCTGGAGCAGGTTTTCATCCAGGATGTCTCTGTACATTGCTGCAGTCATCTTTCCCTTTATCCTGACTAGTCTCCCAGTTCCTGCCGCTGAAAAACATCCCCACAGCATGATGCTGCCACCACCATGCATCACTGTAGGGATGGTATTGGCCTCATGATGAGCAGTGCCTGGTTTCCTCCAAACGTGACGCCTGGCATTCAAACCAAAGAGTTCAATCTTTGTCTCATCAGACCAGAGAATTTTGTTTCTCATGGTCTGAGAGTCCTTCAGGTGCCTTTTGGCAAACTTCAGGCGGGCTGCCATGTGCCTTTTACTAAGGAGTGGCTTCCGTCTGGCCACTCTACCATACAGGCCTGATTGGTGGATTGCTGCAGAGATGGTTGTCCTTCTGGAAGGTTCTCCTCTCTCCACAGAGGACCTCTGGAGCTCTGACAGAGTGACCATCAGGTTCTTGGTCACCTCCCTGACTAAGGCCCTTCCCCCCCGATCACTCAGTTTAGATGGCCGGCCAGCTCTAGGAAGAGTTCTGGTGGTTTCCAACTTCTTCCACTTACGGATGATGGAGGCCACTGTGCTCATTTGGACCTTCAAAGCAGCAGAAATTTTTCTGTAACCTTCCCCAGATTTATGCCTCGAGACAATCCTGTCTTGGAGGTCTACAGACAATTCCTTTGACTTCATGCTTGGTTCGTGCTCTGACATGAACTGTCAACTGTGGGACCTTATATAGACAGGTGTGTGCCTTTCCAAATCATGTCCAATCAACTGAATTTACCAGAGGTGGACTCCAATTAAGCTGCAGAAACATCTCAAGGATGATCAGGAGAAACAGGATGCACCTGAGCTCAGTTTTGAGCTTCATGGCAAAGGCTGTGAATACTTATGCACATGTGATTTCTCAGTTTTTTTTTATTTTTAATAAATTTGCAAAAACCTCAAGTAAACGTTTTTCACGTTGTCATTATGGGGTGTTGTGTGTAGAATTCTGAGGAAAAAAAATGAATTTAATCCATTTTGGAATAAGGCTGTAACATAACAAAATGTGGAAAAAGTGATGCACTGTGAATACTTTCCAGATGCACTGTGTGTGTGTATATATATATAACTCTTATTACATCTTGTCAGAGATGGCTGGGGTGGCAACCCGGCCGGGACGCCTAGGAAGACCGGAGGAGGGCTTATGCCTCCCCCAGACCATGTGGGGGCGACCGCCCTGGTTCCTTTGGGAGCCACGGGTACAGAGCTTTGAAGCTCCACCCTGTAGGGGCCCGTGGTCACCGCCAAGGGGTGCCCCCATGCCTTTGGAGCCCTGGACTTCAGCACTTCCGTCACACCCAGAAGTGCTGGGGGGAAAAAGACTGGGGACACCCGGAGTGCTTCCGGGTACGCAGCCGGTACGCAGCCGGCACTTCCGCCACACTGGGGCGTGTCGGTGGGAGGTTGCCGTGAAGCACCTGAAGCACATCCGGGTGTGTATAAAAGGGGCTGCCTCCCTTCAGACAATGGCGAGAGTCGGGAAAGAGAAGGCGGTCCGAAGAGAAAGTGAGGCATTGTTGTGGCCAGGACTTTGTGGGGACTTTTGGGTTGTGTGCACTTTAATAATTGTAAATAATGTATAATAAACGTGTGTGTGGTGAAACCAACGCGTCTGCCTGTCTGTGGCCGGGCCAGTCTCCTCAATCTACTTGCATGGAAACAATATTCCACAAAATATACTTTTTTTGTTTTAAATCATGGCACTGCTATTTTGGCTATATGCTTCATAGTCTTAAAAGAAGTGGAATCCTCTCTCATATCCTATGACTTTTACAGAATTCTGCAATTTTCCAGGCTTTTTTCTAGTCCTCATTTGTGGTGTTCTTAAATATGCGGTGAAATGATAGTATTTAACACAGATCTTCCCCCAATTTGCCTCACAGCCTTCTACATCACTTTGGTCAAACTTTAGCTGAGATCTGATTTCTTTATCTACACTTTATATACACAAATATAAGCCAAGTAAAGAACGGTGTGGCACTACATATACAGTAATTACTTTCTGTGCTTACTGGTGCCCATATACTGTTTTTTTGGGGATCTCCTTATATTTTAGAGTTGTGTAATATTTTCAGTCTGTCTTTATGGTGGGCTTTACTGTGAATTTAAAACCTTAGAAAAGTTCTTCTCTCCTTCCCCTGCTTTTATATTCAGTAACCTACTGAATATTTCTTTTTTTAATGGTTTTTTTTTTTTTTTTTGGGGAGCACAAAAGCTGTTTATATATCCTAAAGTCTGCCATACAACACTTCCTTGTAGTGGTCCCAACTGTTACTTCACTTCATTCAAGTTATATATTTATTCATTAAGCAGACACTTTAATCCAAAATGAACTACAAATTATGTCAACATAACCGAGTCAACATCAGTTTGGGTTCTGTTTTGAAAGAAGTGTTGCCAAGACTAGGTTATAAAAATTGACCAAAACAAGTGAGAAATGTTCTAGACTTTATAAGTAAGCAATCAATTTAAAACAGTAAACTAATTAACCATGTCTTAAGTGCAAAAAGAACCTAGCATCAAACCCACTAGTATTCATAAAACACGAAAATCTTCTTAAATACAATAAGGCCATCTTGCCGTTGGTGTTTTTCCTTTCTTTCAGGTGGCAGCGATTTAAAGACAAACACTTGAAAGTACAACCAAAGCCAAGCAAGGGTTAATTAATAGGGTGGACTTTTGGGATAGAGTAAGAGAGATAAAAAGTGAACCTGTAATTTTAAAACAAAACAGCTTTTATTCCTCTTCACGAAAAGTCCTTTTTGTTTATAAAGATCTGGCAAATAATTAACATACCCTCTTGGTCTGACATTGACACTTCATCAATTGACACATAAATGACAGCCACAGTGAAAGGAAAGTGTCCATAAATGCCAGGGACAATGCAAAACAAATGATATTTTCAATAACACAATAGAAAAAAAGCTGTAAACAGTTTAAAAAGACTGAAAGGTTAAATAACAAATCACATCCTCTAAAGTGGCCCAAAGTTAACCATAACATTGTCTTTTTAAAGAAGCCGATGGCACTGCCAAAGTACTCCCTGAAGGAAAGTAAGACAACATATGGCTTAATATAAAATAGATGGGACTTCAGTATGCAAAACAACATACAGCTGACCATGTCAGGAATTGGAGAGAGTTGTCTGAATCTATCATTTTCTTTAAAGGCATTTTTAATTTTGTGGTATTTTTAGATAGATACCTCCTAACTCTTCTGTTAGAAGTGTCTACAGTAATTTTTCTTTTTAACCAACATTGACAGCAGGGGCTCCACTTTTTATTTTACTTTGACTTTAATTGATAACAACTTTCTCAGCATACAGCATTATTGAAAGAGAAAAAATATTAAAATTGTAGGGGTGCTCTTAGAATTTATGAACCAAAAGATATCAGTTGTATTAAATTTAAAGTTGAGCTGTGCTTGAATCTGAAGGTTTTATTTATTCCTTCAGAAAATTATTACATTAATTATGTATACCAGTTCCAACAGTGCTCCTTCTTTCACATACTACTGTGAATACTGATTAGAAAAAGACATGTTTTTAAAAAATATACAATTCAAGCCTTTGTACATTCCATAGTTTTACTGTTTAAGTTTTTGTTCCAAAAAAAAAAAAAAATCCTACCATCAAGACCACATGAAACCACCCCTTGGCACCATCCAGTGCCAAACTGGAGGAACTAACCTACTTCTGCATTACTCATAGTTACAAAACCTTGAAACCTGCACCTAACGATCCCCATAATAACTTTTTTTCCTATTCTTGACATTCTTCATTATTCTTACTTCAGAACATTTTCCAGTACATGGTTATTGCTATGAACTTTGTACAGTAGTAGTACAGTGAACTTTGCACAGTATTCTGGCCTTTAACTTTTTCTATTGAATTCACTTAAAACATATTCCATCTTTCTGTAAAATGCTCATACTGTGTGCTTCTTCCATTAAATATATACTTCCTTGCTTCTACAGTAAAAATGTAAACAATTGTGGGTTTTTCTTTTACCTGTGTAATGTACTGAATTGAGGGACTAAATATCATAAAAATGAGAATTATCCCTTAAAGAATTACATTTTTTCCTAGATTTCTGGACTTTTTAAAATGTGGAGTTAGATATGAACTTCCCTTTATTTTCTGAGATCACTCTAAAATAGACTCATATTAAACAAAATGACTGAATCTGATACTAGCTAAAACTGTGCCTATAAACTGTATACATTCATTCTACTAGAGGAACATCAGCCATTCTGAGGGCTCAGCATATCCCTAGGTACGCTACACAAAAAAGAAGAGGAACGCAACAGCCAGCAACACAGTAATGGCACTGGGGTCATTGAAAGGTGGATTCACAATTCAGATAACTGAACTCCATTTATCACCCACACAGTTATTAAAAAAAAAAAAAAAAAAAAAAACAATTTTATGCAAGACAAGGAATATTATTTAAATTGAGATAGGTAACAAGCAAATTTTAAAGTAAGAACTTTTCACATATGCTGTATAGTACATGTATCCCTATATGACCTGGAATGAAAGTGAACACAGAATGAGCAAAGGTTAAACAAATGAGTAAGTAATTTGCAAAAATAAAATGCTTAGCAGCCTCAGCAGACTCACCAAAAAAGATGCAGGGATTAATATCCAGCTCTAGCTAGAAATATACCATTAATTGTCTAGATATATTTAACCACAAAAAACAGTCTAGAAATCACACAGTCTTGATGGAGTAAAGATATGTACTGCAAACAGTGGGGGGAAAAAAGCAAGTGCCCAGGACTGCATTTGAAACTGAAACTCTGTAAACAGACACTATGCCTTAATTTACACTCAAATTCCATACTGTGACAACATTGATTCTATTCTTCAAGTTCTGTCTTTAATTGTTTCTCCTTCCAGCAGCAACTGCGCAATTTTGCACTGTGAATTTTGAGCTCAATACTATAAGATAGGAAGTGATCATTTATACTTGATCCTGCAGTTCATATTTAGGTCACCCAAAAAAAACCCTTTCTGGGATCAGGGCCTACCTTATAAGCCCTGGGGCAACTTGGCCTTAGGACTCGCTGTTAAGGCCTGGACCTACTGAATTCACTGTTCTCTCACTCACAAAAGCCTGTCTTCATTACTATTGCCCTTCTCTAAATGAGGTCCTATTACATAATTCTCTATGCTGCTCTCTAAAGGTCAAAGAAAACAACCTGCCCTTCTGAACACCTCCAGGGCATCCCTTTACATTAGCATTAAGGGACTACTGACCTCTAGAAGCAGCTGACTCTAGCTAACTGACTTCAGACCTCGTTCTGCAGTTCCTAAAGGCTCTTCTAGACTGCTTCCCCCAGAAAACTGCTCATTACAGTCCATGAAATGATAATGTCACAGTCTTGATAGAAAAAGAAAAGAAAAAAAAGATCACACACAATTACACAAATGTATACACTTTGATTAATACCTAATGATTTACTTGCTATTGTAATTTTTAATTTATCATGGAAAAACAGACATGTCCATTATACAAATGCTATACAATCATCTGGGAAATCAGAATGAAAAAAACTTGTCTTTAAAACTGATCCTTTTTTTAAAAAAAAAAAAAAAAAAAAAAAAAAAAATCCTACCATCAAGACCACATGAAACCACCCCTTGGTACCATCCAGTGCCAAACTGGAGGAACTAACCTACTTCCTCATTACTCATAGTTACAAAACCTTGAAACCTGCACCTAACGATCCCCATAATAACTTTTTTTCCTATTCTTGACATTCTTCATTATTCTTACTTCAGAACATTTTCCAGTACATGGTTATTGCTATGAACTTTGTACAGTAGTAGTACAGTGAACTTTGCACAGTATTCTGGCCTTTAACTTTTTCTATTGAATTCACTTAAAACATATTCCATCTTTCTATAAAATGCTCATACTGTGTGCTTCTTCCATTAAATATATACAATTTTAAGAATATGTAAAAATTTACACAATCCAAATTGATATAATATAAACTGTCAAAGCAACGTTACATCATTAAAGCATTAAATACTGTGTTATGTGAAGCTAATCACTGCACCAGCCTGCCACCTAAAAATAACTACTGCAAATTTGGGTGATCACAAGCATGCAATGAAGCACGTCCCTGATGACAGTGCAAATAACATCATCGGAGTACAGCTATTAGAGTGTTAGATGCTTCAGCATCCAAGTCTGCAGACCCTTCATGCATATGTATGGTAGAGTTGTTTAGATATCCCACCTCCTGGCTTTTGGCTTCTGTTTCTTACTTTGATTCTTACGATTTTTGATTAAACGGCTGATAGGCTTGATTCTTGGTTACAACTTCACGCCTGTTTAACGCTTCCCCACTGAGAGCCTCATGTATAAAACTTTGCTTAGATTCTATACTATTTTGATTACACTCAAAAGGCAAGAATGGCATATGCACAGAAAAATAAAAAATCAGATTTATAAAACCATTTATATTCCATGTTGCACGGAAAGTCCCTTTTAGGCACTCATGCATGTACTTTTAGCCACTGCCTGTCACATCCAATGGGTAACAATATATATTCCTTTTTTTAATATTCATGATCCAATCACAATATAAATTTGGCCATGTTCCAGAGTGACCTATTTACAACAAACCTTGGGAGAACACAGAAAATGAAACTTTGAATGTAAAATTTAGGTATTACTTACTGAAGTGGAGAACAGCAGAAACATTCTTTTTGATGGTCTCTCTGCAAAAAAAAAATAAGAGTAGGAGCAAAATGATGGCAAACAAGTGGAGAGAGCAATAGCAATGTGCTATCATGCAGTGTTAGACTGCCCCCCGCACACAGTGTGAATTGGCAGAGGATGTATGCATAGAACTGCAAGATAGTAGGGTTATTCTTACTGAACGTGTACAAGAACTGCATCTCAGGTGGCAGAGGCAGTCCATGATGTACTGCACAAGCCATCACAATGCAGCAAACTGTGTGGAGCTGTGCAGCAGTGTGCCACCCAACGAGTCCAAACACAGTCATCTACCTTTTAACCTTCTTAACGTTAACCCCGAGTGTGACTCAGGCTCCAAATTTTATGCAAATATGGTTATTTCCAAGTCAGACTCCGGGTGTTTTATAATGAGCCGCTTTACAGTGTTAAGCCTGAAATACTCTCAGGACAGTACTTGGCTGCCAGTAACAATAAAACAAGGGGCATGTCAATCATGCAAATCAGAAAATGATCAGAAAAAAAATATAAAAAGTATGCAAAGAAACACACTTTTACTATCCAGATTGCAACACTGGGCTGTGTGATGGTCTCAACACATATCACATGAAGGATGAGTACTATAATCTGCATCATTACAGCAGTGGACACTAGACATTCTGTTTCTACTGTATTTAGGCTGACGTTTTGGTATTTAAATGATCCTGTTACATGTAACATATTTTATTGTTGAAAAAAATGTATCAATTTTGACTTGTTTTTTTTTGGGAGTAAACATAACGCTAAGGAGATTAATGAACCAATGGTCCATTCTATCACTGATTGAGTGCAAAAGTGCTTTTCATTATATCTCCTCTTTTGTGGTGTACCCAGTATCACCTGAAAGAAAGATCATACAAGTTGTTTGTAATGTATACATAACTTAACTGCAATCCTATCAATTAGGCTTACTTACCAAGACGACAACCATTACACACACCATGACCTGAAGTCTGCTTCCCACACTACTATTTGGTAAAATAAAGGAATCATAGGTTCAGCTAGGCCACCTCACGACAATGTTAGTCAGACACATTTGAACATTACTTATTAATTATATATTAAACTAGCAGAATACCCGCGCTTCGCAGCGGAGAAGTAGTGTGTTAAAGAAGGTATGAAAATGAAAAGGAAAAATTTAAAAAATAACGTAACATGATTGTTAATGTAATTGTTTTGTCATTGATATGAGTGTTGTTCCCATATATATATATCTATATATATATCTATATATATATCTATATCTATATATCTATATCTATATATATCTATATATATCTATATATATATATCTATATATCTATATATCTATATATATATATATATATATATATATATA
>JANRMT010062814.1:126475764-126489569 GCA_026402145.1 Polypterus bichir lapradei | reverse complement strand
CTCTAAAATGACATATGAGCAAAGACAACTGAATGATTTGATTTGTTATTGCTGAAAGGAACACATTTTATTTATATTTCCAGGTTTTGTTATGCAGCATGTTCATATTTGAATTTGTATAATTTTGACAGGATATATTTTTATGGAGAGCAAAATCTTTTGGGATATTTAAAATCTAAGTTTATTTTTTATATAAAATTACATAAGAGTAAAGAAATTTGAATGTTTGTTCTTTTAAAGTTTACTTTATTTCTAACTTGTATAATTTAGACAGCATATATTTTTATGGAGAGCAAAATATTATAAGTTGTTTAAGGTTCGAGTTGATTTATTCAGGAATAATATTCCTGTCTGTTTTTACCATTCCTACCAAAGATATTTCTGTCGACTAAATAAAAATTCCTTCTATTTAAAATTTAAATAGAACTTGAACAAATACGATAGTTCATAATATCCACGCAGACTTGCACGTAAGAGCGGGAGTTATCCGTTTTAACAAGCAGCGTCTTGCACTGATACGAAATAGCTGTGTGTGTATATATGTAGATATGTATGTATATGTATATATATGTTTATATATGTGTGTGTGTATGTATATATATATGTATTTGTGTATATATGTGTGTGTATGTATGTATGTGTGTATGTATATGTATGTGTATATATGTAGATATATATATGTATGTATATATGTGTGTGTGTATATATATGTGTATATGTATAGATATGTATATATATATGTTTATGTGTGTGTGTGTGTAAATATATATATATATGACAGCAACACTCATCACTCAAAACAGTGACAAAACAATTACATTGACAATCATGTTACGTTATTTTCAAAATGTTTCCTTTTCTTTTTCATTGCTTCTTTAACACACTGCTTCTCCGCTGCGAAGCGCGGGTATTTTGCTAGTATATAAATAAACAGGGAAGGCATTGTATAATAGATATATAAAAAACAGCTAAGGGGATAGATATATAGAAAGGAAAGGCACTATATGATAGGCAGACAGGGAAGCTCCTATATAATAATAAAATTACTGTTATTACTATATAGATAGACAGGGAGTTCAGGCAGGCAGAACAGCGAAGGTTAAAAATAAATAGATTTTCTCCCTACCGGAGATTCGAACTCGATCTCTTAAGGTATTGTGTTCTAATTGACAAAATCTTACCAGTACGCTACGGAAGCCGTTGTAAAAGTTCTGAACCTTTTATGAAAGTGTATTTGCTCTTTGGCTGTCAGGCTTCACACATTTTATAGTTTATGTCTACATTTTGTGACATTTATTACTGAATTATGAAAAAGTTTCTGTTTTAACATTGTGTTTACACAGATTACTGTAGAAACGGAACACACATGAAACGCGTATGTTCCAAATAACAATCTATTATTTCCACTCTAAAACTCCACTTCACTCCCAGATAATCGAGGCATGAGCTCGGAGAAGTTTGTGCACGTTCTGAGTCGGTGGGGGGAATGGAATAGCCGGCTGCTTGCAGTTTGTTTTTATCGGCACATTTACAGGACAAAGGAGGCTGGTGGAGAGGTGAGAGCGGTTTTAAGAAGCGATTTAAGGTGGGACGGATCTACGAGTTTTTTCGTAGGCTCTGGTAATTCTAGTGTTAAAGCAGCGAGTGGTTTAGAAAACACAAGCATGCAGCAGTTTTCAAGCATTTTCAGTCAAATGACTGTTCCACTGCAATCAATAACGCTCAGAAAACACTGATGATAAAAAAAAAAAACAAAAAGCAAAGAACATTTTTTAAGAATATTTAAGCAAAGTCAATGCCTCTTCCTGGATAAGCAAGGAATAAAGCAGCTCATCAAAACAACAAAAAGAAAAAAAATGCTGCGGTCGTTGTGCATGCACAGTTGTGCAGTAACAGGTATTGAGGGAGAGGTCAAGTACGTATGTGGCTTGCAATAAAGTGACAACAACTGAATAAAAGTTATAGCTGTAGACTTAAGTTTAAAAACCACACATCAGCGACTCTCCACGCTAGTGTTTAGATGTGGACGGTGTATGGGCCCAAAAAAGAAATTTAACTGCATTCTTGTAACATTGCTTGCGTACTAAAGTGTCAGCAAGTATTTTTTGTGGCATTACACGTACAATTTGTGAGCATGCCCTTGTCGATCAAACAGAGAAAGCTCTGCAGTCTACTTGTGACTTTTCACTATAGGAAAATAAGTAAATAAATCAAGGTAAATAGCATTCGATCTGGCTTTTATACAAGTAACATATAAATGTTTCTTATGTAAAGACCATCACAAAACATAATCACAAACAGGAGTTTGCATGATACATTGACAAGCTCTGTAAGCCGTGCTGTTTCTTTGAAGGACAGGTGTCGGGCAGACTGACTGGCAGGATGACGCCGGACATCATCCTATATCCAAATGGTGCCATCTATTGCCTTTACACCTGGTGCAGCTGCGTTGTTCTTATATGTGAGTGGACATGTATTGCGGGGAGGGCTGCTGTTCTCTTTCTCCGATCTGAGTTCACCTCTGTTGTAGCACATGTTTATTTGAAAACAGCAGTGTCAGATGGGGCGAGTGTAAACACGACTGAGAGAATAAAAATGAATTAAAAAAATTACTAACCTTTACAAGTACCATACATTTACACCAGCTGTTACAGACTCAAATAAAATGTATGTTTAAATTGTATAATAGTAACAATAAGAGCAGCTCACTACTCAAAACGTTTTTTGGGACACGTGAAGACTCGAACCCGCAATCTTTTGAATAGGAATCAGCCCATCTTACCACTATACTACCAAAGAAGTTGCGACAATAAGCCACATTAACCCGATTTCTTTTTCTTCGGTTACAGACTTGAAAAAAAGCGCATTTGTTCTATTATACTTTTACCTTTTGTGAAAGTGCTTATTTGATATTTGGACTTCAGTCTTCACACATACTAAAACATAGAAAAAGTTTGTCTTTTAGGTATGTGTTCAACATTTCTGTCATTCTACACTTACATAGACAGTAGATCTTTGTACATACGGAACACACATGAAATGCATGTGTTCCAGATAACAATATATTTTTAGCCTACACAGCTCTAGGTACCCGACTCCCTGATAAACAAGGCTTCAGTTGGGAGAGGTTTTTGTCGTTTCTGCAGTGGTGGAGGGGATGGTATAGCTGGCTGCTTAGGCTTATCGACACATTTACAAAAGACGCTGAATAGAGAGGTATGAGCAGATTTAAGGTGGGCTGGATTTACCTTGTAAGCTTTGGTAATTCTAGTGTTAAGCGGAGTTCACTCATGGTATTATACATGTCAGATGGCTCAGCGAGGCTACCATTGAACCAAGTTGTTCAAAATATGTAACATTTAAGGAATTTGAAATAAAATTTGTCACAGACCCTCCACAACTAACAACTAAGAATAGGACATTAATCAATGATATTTTTACATCACTGAAGTGGAATATCCTGTCTATGAAAGCTACTATGCTACCCTAAGCCTATCTGGACTATGTTTTTAACTACAAGTCAAAGTACTGCTGAAAAGCATATACAGTAATCCCTCGCTATATCGCGCTTCGACTTTCGCGGCTTCACTCTATCGCGGATTTTATATGAAAGCATAACTAAATATATAACACGGATTTTTCGCTGCTTCGCGGGTTTTGCGGACAATGTGTCTTTTTACTTCCTGTATATGCTTCCTCAGTTGGTTTGCCCAGTTGATTTCATACAAGGGACGCTATTGGCGGATGGCTGAGAAGCTAACCAATCAGAGCACGCAGTTAAGTTCTCCTGACTGAGAAGCTAACCAATCAAAGCACGCAGTTGAGCTCCTGCGTGCTGAATGCAGTGTTAACCAGGAACCAGGAAGTCTCATCTCGCTCATTCAGCATCAACGTGTTTCGCTGTGTAAAGAGTTGTGCTCTTTAGTGTTTATCTTTGTGCATAGTCAAGCCCTTCATTATGGCTCCAAAACAATCTGCTACTGCTTCAGGGGCCGTGCCCAAGCGCAAGAAGAAGATGTTAACGATTGCCGAAAAGGTAAACGTTTTGGATTTGTTGAAGGCTACGATTCTTTTTATTTAAAAAGCAGGAAAGGAATATAAGATCTACGGCTGCAGTGTCCTTTTAACCAGGGTGCAAAACGAGTTGTAAGTGGATGTAATAAGGCAGTAGTCTGGATGGAATCTGCTTTAGGGATTTGGATTGAAGACTGCCAGAAGAAGAACAACGGCAGTGCTACACAATCGCCTGAAGTGGCTCCTTTACAAGGGCTGTAACGCTCTCCTTTGTTGTGCAGTAAAATTAAACTCATTGTTATCGGACAAGTCATCGTGTCATTGTTGGTGAGTAACCATAATTAATTTTCTTCTTACAGTGCTTAGTACATGTACGTTCGTTTAGTGTCACTGTACACACATTTACTGTATACTATTTTTCTTGCATTGTACGTATTTATTGCTGGTGACCTGTCTATCGTAATGGCTGTAACATATGTGATATCGGAGACACTCAATATCTTTAAAATAATATTTAGGTTTTACTGTATATAAACAGTGTGTTTATATACATAATTTCAATGAATCTTACCTAATATCTAAGAGAATACAAAGGGATTATGCTGTATAACTCTGCGGGGAATATTTATAAACAGTGCGGGAGAGTTTATAAGGGCTTAAAATATATAAAAATAACCATACAAACATATGGTTTCTACTTCGCGGATTTTCACCTATTGCGGGGGGGTCTGGAACGCAACCCCCGCGATCGAGGAGGGATTACTGTATTTAATATAGTCTACTAACACATGTAAATGTATTCTATTACAACAGTAATTTTTGTGTAAACTCACTGCTCACTGTTGCAAAACTATTTAAGAAACAAATATGTGATAACCAACCATTTGATGAACTAAAAAAAATTAAAATAATGAAGTCTCTAATCACATCTGAATGTCATGCCTTATTTAATACCGCTTTTTCAATTTCTTTATTTCATTTTTAAATATCTCCGGGTAAACATCAGATATCTCTTCCCTGAACTTATTAATATTCTCTAAAGTCTACTTAGTTCTCAAGAGGATTTAGTTTTAATTTATTTTAATTTTTAACTGATGATGGTTATGATTAAAAAAAATCCTTTAGAAGAGAGATTCTCAACTGATGGTACGCAAAGAGCTACAAAACAGTACACACAAAAAAAGTCAGGAGCTGCAAACATAAGCAAAGGAAAAAAGCAAAAGAGAGAAACAGAAAGAGAGACACAGATGCTGCTACACCTCAAGAAGCATAAAAGTCTTGCTGTGTTTTCAAGGCAACTAAAGCTACATTATTAAAACTTTTCATCTGTTTATAGAATTGATTCAAAAATAAATAACGCTCAATTCCTGCTTGCTTTGTGGAGTGTAATGACTTGAATGAACAGCTGTCAGTAGCAGTAATTTTAATTTATAGTATAGTGCATTTGAATGATAGAGTTGAAATGATGGCCAGATTAATTGCCTTTTAATACAGCACTAAACATAGCCCTGATAAATGAAGAGGCTTTGTATGCATCCTCTATTGGAATGAATATCGTTACCGTTTTACATCCAACCACCCAACCATTTTACAACCAACCTATTCAATTTAGATAAATTTGTAATATTTAATGAAAGCACATCATCAAGCAGATGAGCAATTTGAGGAGCTGCTGAAGCAGAATATTTAACTGCTGAAACTGAATTAGAAAAAACAACATTAATTTCATGTATTCAGGAAGGGCATCTGGTGTAAAATTTTGCCAGATTAATATGTGGACTACGATACAAATTTCCATACCGAATCAGTCAAGGCCCGGGATAACAACGGCCGCCACCAGAACTGTTAGGTAACAGGGTGCTGGCGGAAATAGGGCTACTGTTGGCTGAAGAAGGAGAAGAGGAGGAGGGAGACATGTCAGGAGGCAGAAGGAAAGGAGGAAGGTAAAGAGAGTGGAACTGAGGGTAGAAACTTTGAATGTTGGCAGTATGACTGGTAAGGGAAGAGAGTTAGCCGATATGATAGAGAAAAGGAAGGTTGATATATTGTGCGTACAAGAGACTAAATGGAAGGGGAGTAAGGCCAGGTGGATCAGAGGTGGATTCAAATTGTTCTATCATGGTGTGGATGGGAGGAGAAATGGGTAGGAATTATTCTAAAGGAGAAGTATGACAAGAGTGTTTTGGAGGTGAAAAAGTGTCAGACAGAGTAATGATTATGAAGCTTGAAACTGAAGGTTTGATGAATGTTGTTACTGCATATGCCCCGCAAGTTGGGTGTTGGATGAGAAAGAAGATTTCTGGAGTGAGTTGGATGAGGTGATGGACAGTGTACCCAAGGGACAGAAAGTGGTGATTGAAGTGGATTTCAATAGACATGTTGCTGAAGGGAACAGAGGAGATGAGGGGTTGATGGGTAGGTATGGTGTCAAGGAGAGGAATGAAGAAGGTCAGAGGATAGTGGATTTTGCAAAAAGGATGGGTATAGCTGTGGTGAATACACATTTTAAGAAGAGGGAGGAACATAGGGTGATGTACAAGAGTGCAGGAAGATGCACAGAGGTAGATTATATCCTATGCAGAAGAGTCAATCTGAAGGAGATTAAAGACTGCAAAGTGGTGGCAGGGAAAAGTGTAGTTAGGCAGCATAGGATGGTGGTCAGTAGGATGATGTTGGAGATCGAGAAAAGGAAGAGAGTGTGGGCAGAGCCAAGGATCAAATGGTGGAAGTTGAGAAAGGAAGACTTCAAGGTTGAGTTTAGGGAGGAGGTAAGACAGGCACTGGGTGGCAATGAAAAGTTACCAGACAGCTGGAAAACTGCAGCACAAGTAGTAAATAACAGCAAGAAGGGTGCTTGGCGTGACATCTGGACAGAGGAAGGAGGAAAAGGAAACCTGGTGGTGGAATGGGGAAGTACAGGAAAGTATACAGAGGAAAAGGACGGCAAAGAAGAAGTGGAATAGTCAGAGAGATGCAGAAAGTAGACAAGAGTACAAGGAGATAAGGCGCAAGGTGAAGACAGAGGTGGCGAAGGCTATACAAAAGGCGTATGATGAGTTGTATGAGAGGCTGGACACTAAGGAGGGAGAAAAGGACATGTACCAATTGACAAGACAGAGAGACCAAGCTGGGAAAGATGCCCAGCAGGTTAGGGTGATAAAGGACAAAGATGGAAAATGTACGCACAAGTGAGGAGGGTGTGTTGAGCAGATGGAAAGAGTACTTTCAGAGGTTGATGAATGAAGAGAATGAGAGAGAGAAGGTTGGATGATGTGATATGAATCAGGAAGTGCAATGGATTAGCAAGGAAGAAGTAAGGACAGCTATAAAAAGGATGAGTTTCATGCCAGGAAAGACCACCACAGATGCAAAGTTTGCTCTGAGGGTGTTGATGGAGAAGTATAGAGAGGCCCAGAAGGAGTTGCATTGCGTCTTTGTGGACTTGTAGAAAGCATATGACAAGGTGCCTCAAGAGGAGTTGTGGTATTGTATGAGGAAGTTGGGAGTGGAAGAGAAGTATGTAAGAGTGGTACAGGATATGTACGAGGGAAGTGTGACAGTGGTGAGAACTGCAGTAGGAGTGACAGATGCATTCAAGGTGGAGGAGGGATTACATTCTTGTTTGCAATGGTGATGGACAGGTTGAGAGATGAGATTAGACAGGATTCCCTATGAACTATTATGTCTGCTGATGACATTGTCATCTGTAGTGAGAGTAGGGAACAGGATGAGGAGACCCCGGAGGGGTGGAGATATGCTCTGGAGAGGAGAGGAATGGAGGTCAGTAGGAAACAAGACAGAATACATATGTGTGAATGAGAGGGAGGTCAGAGGAATGGTGAAGATGCTGGGAGTAGAGTTGGTGAAGGTGGATGAGTTTAAATACTAGGGATCAACAATTCAGAGCAACGAGAATTGTGGAAGAGAGGTGAAAAAGAGAGTGCAGGCAGGGTGGAACAGGTGGAGAAGAGTGTCAAGAGTGATTTGTTACAGACTTGTATCAGCAAGACTGAAAGGGAAGGTCTACAGCAGGGGTCCCCAGCTGTCACTGCTGGCAACAGAAACTCACTCAGTGAAGGGCTACAGCAAAATGGCTGCCCCGTTCACTGAGGACACTTTACAGAATGCTAGGTGGGCAGGGCTTTGCAGCAGCGCAGAGAGAGGAGAGAGACTAAGGTGAGAGAGTATTACAACAAAGTATTTTTATGGTCCTGACAGTTTCCTCATATGACACGAGTTTATAGAAATCTTGTTACTATGAAGTACATTCAGCAGATACTTTCATTACAACGAAGTGACTTTGAAATGCTTGAATGAATCATCCACAGAGCAGTTAGTTCTGTGGTCACAGCTCAGTTGTGCACATTTGCACAATGATCCCCAAACAGAAATGTTGTTAAAAAAAATAAATTCTGTCTTCAAACTTTCCTCATACTGTTTTTTGCTGTTTTTGTTTTCTGTGGTTTTCAGTGATACCTTTTTCTTATTGCTCGTCAACATTTGAAAAAACATCCACTGGAATTTAACTCATTGTCACCCTCCTATAGAAATGGCAGACATGAAAAAAAGATAACAGTGTTAACGTTTGTGATGGGCAATCTGTTGGAATGACAAATGCAATGCATATGTCTTTGTTATATGCAAAAAAAGAAGAAAAATCTTGGGTTGCAAACATAGGCGAACTGCTGCATTTGAAGACGTCGAAAAAGCAGTTTTTATGTGGTTCAGTGATGCTCATTCAAGAAACATTCCTATTAATGCGGCACTCATTCAAGAAAATGTGAGGTTTCTAAACTCTCTTGGGACCTCCGCCAATGGGACGCAGAAGAGCATCCCGAAGTGCGATCACCGCGTCTGTGGAAAAATGTTTATCTGTTGCCGGGGCAACAGCAGGCTCACAGCTCTGCTGCATCTCTCCGCCAAAGCAAACAGAAAAGATCAATGGGTGATGCAAGGAGCATTGTAAATGCAGGGAACATGATTACTTGCCCATTAACCTGGTCACAACCCCGCCTGACTACTGTGTCTGTTTATAGGGGAGTGGCAGATCCCGCTACAATAAATAACCGTGCTGTTCCTGTTTCAAGCTGAATAAAGCTGGTTTTGCTAAAGCATTGAGACTCAGTCTCGTGTTTTGGAGTGTAAGACAGGAACTTATAGCGCGACCACAATCTTTGAGGATTCACTTCTGTGGCGCTTCACTGCAGCTCTGTGAGCCTACTGTTGCCCTGCACCGGCCATGGACAAACCATCTCACACAGACGCGGCAATCGCGCTTCGGGACACACTTCAGTGTGACGTTCCCATTGGGTGGGGGAATCCCAAAAGAGTTCAGAAATCTCACAATATGAACAGGCATACAGGCACTATTGGGCACCCCTCTCCTTTACCCACTCTGCAGACTCAGTATCCAGCCAGGCTGAAGGAGTGCTGGAGGAGCCTGAGGAGGAAAATCTGAGGCAGTGGTGGAGCAGCAGCATGTAGGGCAGAGGCAGAAGATACCCATTGTTCAAGTTGGCAGATAAAGTGGCTGCATTCAAAGCCAAACTTGATTTATGAGACCGAAGAGTGAACATTGGGATTTTTGATACGTTTCAAACGTTAGCAGAAGTTGTTAACACTAGAATTACCAGAGCCTATGAGAAAACTCTTAAATCCGGCCCACCTTAAATCCATTTGCACCTCTCTGTCAGCGTCTTTTGTGCTGTAAATGTGCTGATTAAGACAAGCAGAAAGCAGCCTGCTATTCCATCCCCCCACTGTCGCAGAACATTCACAGTTCTCCCAGCTCATGCCTTGTTTGATTATCTGGGAGTGAAGTGCTGGAGTTTTAGAGTGGAAATAATAGATCGTTATTTGGAACAAATGCATTTCATGTATGTTCCATTCCTACAGTAGTAATCTGTGTAAACACATTGTTAAAACAGAAACTTTTTCATATTTCAGTAATAAATGTTACAAAATGTAGGCATAAACTATAGAATGTGTGAAGCCTGAAGTCCAAAGATCAAATAAACACTTTCACAAAAGGTTCAAGGACGATACAACAGCTTTCGTGGCGTAGCAGTAAGATTTGCCTCCTATATTTGCTGTCTTCAGTAGTAAGCTGCTCTTATTGTTAATATTATACAGTACACTCATACATTTGGTTTGCGTCTGTAACAGACCGTGTACATTTCTAGTACTGTACTTGTAAAAGTTACCTTTTTCTTTCTTCACTTTTATTCTCTCAGTCACGATCACGATACATACTACCTCCCTAGGTATCTTACGCTGTGAGTTTTTATTTGAAACTGGGAATAACTGTAGATGTGAGTAGTGTTTTCAGGCAATGTAACTGGACATTCTCTGATCTGGAGGGATAAAAGCCGACACACAAACACAGGTGAATCTGCCTTATTCGTATCTCACCAGTCACTTGATTTTTTTTTTTTTAATTCAGTTTAATTGAGTGTTCCTGCTCATGCAGAATTAGTATGCACCGTATGGTTTATGATGTCAAAAAAAAAAAAAAGACAGACGTAGGTATATATGATATTTGGAATTATTCATGTTATGACCTTGTGATGATGCGGGTTCGGCTCCACGCTCCCATCACTGTTTGGAAGCCTTTGAACCCTACACCGTCGATAATGTCACCGAGATGAGCCAGACAGTGGAGGCAACAACTGAGCAAGGGGATGGTAAAGATGTGCAAAAGTGCTTTTATTAAAAAGACAATCAAAAACAGTGTTCAAATAAATAGTGCTGTGCAGTTCGAAATTCTTAAATAAATAATCCAATAAAAGAAATCGTCGTGGTTAAAAACAATAGAAAAAAACAATCCTTGAAAATCGAGGTTAAAACGTTCAACAGGAAGCAGTCTTTAAAATCATTAGCAAGCCCAGTGTCTTTCACTCCAGTGTTTCTCCTGCTTCACCCATCTGGGCCCCGCAACAAGTGAGACGCTCACTCTGTAGCTGACCTTTGTACCTGCTTCTGCTGTCAGTTGCCTTACCGATCTTTGGCTCTGGTCGGCTCCTCTGGACAGCGACTTGGGAATTCCCCACGACCAAGGCTCTCACGCAGGGAACACCACGTCCCAAGTCCCGACTCCCGCCACCTTCCGCGGAGAGTCCTGTGCCTTCCGATCACTCCTGCCCTTCAAATCAAACTTTGCGGGAGCGACCACAACCACTACTTCTCCCAGGTGTTGGCCAAACATCCAGGCTGCCTTCAGCTGCCTGCGAGCGCTAGCTCGTCTGCTTCCTGCTGCACCGACTTGCTCTCTCCCTCCTCACTGCTTCCTGCTACAACCTCCGTTTCCTTTCTTTTTTACGTTTTGATCTGTTTTTTTCCCTTTAACCGACTCGCGTTTCTTTTATATAGCGAGGGGCCATAGCAGCTGCAGCACATTAGCCACGGGAACAATCACGGATGTGGGCAGTTCCTCACCTGTGCACTAGGTGAGAAAGGCCCTCACCGCAGATCGCCCCGTGGCTTGCTATCGCTACCACGCCCCTTCACTAAACCGCGAGCGCGGTGATTATTTATTTAAATAAATGGCCTTTGCTAAATGAGCTGTGGACCCGCTATACCACAGACCTTTTATGAGGTCAGTTCTGCGCTATATGCAATCATCAGATTCAAATGTTAACAGTTCACACACACGCAAGGACCGTCCTTCCTACAATTACGACATGTATACCTGTTGCAAGGCACACACTTCTCTCTATGCTGTGGTTTCTATTACACACCTGAAAGAAAGAAACAGTATATGTGACATTATGAAGAAATCATTTTATGACCTGATTAGTACCAAACAGAAAATATCATCACACTAATGCAATATTATTTCAAAACGAACAGCGTCAGATCGGGTGTGAATTTATGCTGGCGCTGTTACTTAGAGTCAGATCAGGAGAGGCGATAAATTTATACCCAATGTCCCATATATTTGTCTCTTTCTTTTTTTCCTCCGTGCTGCGTTGACATTGTGCACCAGAAGACTTGAGCTTATTCAGTGCAGCAGGATCAACGGACATGTACTGTGCAAGGCATGCACGGGGGCAACTGTGAAAAGAAGAGTGTTCATAGCTCAACTTGCAGAGGAACTTTGTCGTCACATCTTACTAGAAAAGGCGATTGAAAAAGAAAAGGTGGATGCAACAACGACAAGCTCCTGTTCCAAGACAGCCGCTTCCCCAGGAAAGTAAACTGAGTCAGTGTCAAGTGCCCTTTCAATGTAATAGAAACCACAGCATAGGGAGAAGTGTGCGCATTGCAATAGGTACACACGTAGCAAATGTAGGAAGGACGGTCCTTGGGTGTGTGTGAACTGTTAACATTTGAATTTGATGATTGCATATAGTGCAGAACTGACCTCATAAAAGGTCATAACATGAATAATTCCAAATATCATATATACCACCGTCTGTTTTTTTTTTTTTTTTTGACATCATAAACCATAAGCTGCATACTAATTTTGCGTGAGCAGGAACACTCAATAAAACTGAATAAAAAAAAAAATCAAGTGACGGTGAGATACAAATAAGGCAGATTCACCTGCGTTTGTGTGTCAGCTTTTATCCCTCCAGATCAGAGAATGTCCAGTTCCATTGCCTGAAAACACTACTCACATCTACAGTTATTCCCAGTTTCAAATAAAAACTCACAGCGTAAGATACCTAGGGAGGTAGTATGTATCGTTACTGGGAGCATAAAAGTGAAGAAAAAAAAAGGTAACTTTTACAAGTACAGTACTAGTACTAGTACGGTCTGTTAAAGACGCAAACCAAATGTATGTGTGTACTGTATAATTTTAACAATAAGAGCAGCTCACTACTGAATATGGCAAATATAGGAGGAAGTCAGGATCGACTCTTGATTACAAGTCAACAAATCTTACCGCTACGCCACGGAATCTGTTGTATCGTCGTTGAACCTTTTGTGAAAGTGTTTATTTGATCTTTGGACTTCAGGCTTCACACATTCTATAGTTTATGCCTACATTTTGTAACATTTATTACTAAAATATGAAAAAGTTTCTGGTTTAACAATGTGTTTACACAGATTACTGTAGAAATGTAACGCAAATAAAATGCATGTGTTCCAAATAATGATCTATTATTTCCACTCTAAAACTCCAGCACTTCACTCCCAGATAATCAAACAAGGCATGAGCTGGGAGAACTTTGTGAATGTTCTGCGACGGTAGGAGGGTGGAATAACGGGCTGCTTGCTGCTTGTCTTAATCGGCACATTTACAGGACAAAAGACGCTGATGGAGAGGTGCGAACGGACTTAAGGTGGGCCGGATTTACGAGTGAGTTTTCTCGTAGGCTCTGGTGATTCTAGTTTAAAGATACCAAGCCAGGGCCTTCATTCTCCCAGCTGCTGTATGATCACCTATCTCAGCTTTCAATAGAGTTTGAGCATTATTCCCAACCACAAAAGACCCCTGAAATGGGAAGGAATGGACCTGTGACCCATTTGTGAATAAGCCAGGTGAATCAACTTTGTCTGTGCTTGAAGAAGATCAACTGCTTGAGGTTGCAAATGATGGTGGCCTTAAAAGTATGTTTGAGACAACTTCAAATCTCCATACGTTTTGGATTAAAGTCAAGGCAGAATATCCTGAGGTTGCCACAAAACCACTGAAAAGTCTGCTTCCATTTCCAACATCCTATCTTTGTGAGGCAGAGTTTTCTGCAGTGACAGCAACCAAAACGAGATTATGGAGTAGACTGAACATAAGCAACACTGTGTGTCACTGTTTTCCATCGTCCCCAGATGGGATTGTGCGATTGCAG
>JANRMT010062814.1:126405530-126420175 GCA_026402145.1 Polypterus bichir lapradei | reverse complement strand
CTGATAACTACAGCCTTTTTGTTTAATCCACGGCTTCTCCGCTGTTTTATTGTTTGTTTATTACAATTATAGTTATTGTATAGGTATTTTAGACTTACTTTACATTGCTCAGGTACCCATTTCCTTTATCATTCCAACCCCCATTACCATGTCTATCGAGGTGATCACTATCGATCAAAGAACTGTCACTTACTGAGTGGTTTCCATGCCCGGAGATGGCACCTACCTTTTCCATTCTCTTTGTTACATATTGCACGGCCATATCAGGCTCACTCTTGATATCTGGAGGAACATTGTGTCTTAAGTATTGAATGACTGGGACAGGTTCAAAGTGTGGACTGATGACGGTACAGGAGATAATTATACCACACAGGAGCACTAGAAGAGTGAAATGCTTAAGCCCTTCACCTATGGTTCTGCATGTGAGTTGATGGCTGCAGCTGAATTGTTTGGTTGTCGCTTTCAAGTGTACCGAAATGGCCAAATATTTTACACCTTTCGACAACCGCCAATGCCTCTTAAACATCTTAGATTCACAGGTGTCGATTTCAGTAGTGGACACTTTGATGTTATTGAATGTTTAAACTCTCAAAAGCTGGATGTGAAGTTATCGATTAAACCGGTTGTGTGCTTACAACGCTTGAAAGATGCCGAATGTCACTTCAACACAACAAATCCTGCAAATACTGTCGTAATTGAAACAAACCATGAAACTCAAACCGATTATGACAGCAGCAATCCAAGCTGTGAGATTTGGGACAAGATTACTGTTCACATGGCCAACTGTACGTTACATGCTGAAGAGTAAGCTCAGCGCACAGCTTGGTCATGTTACAACCGGAGGGCCGAACTGACAACATGGTATACAAAGAGATTGTTAACAAATAATTATTGGCATATTTTCCCTCAGTTTAAAAAGGTTAAATTTTCTTCTTAATAAAAATTTTAAGGCAGTACTTCGCCGCTGCGAAGCGCGGGTATTCTGCTAGTATATATAGCATATATATATATGTATGTTTGTGTGTGTGTGTGTGTGTGTATGTGTGTGTGTCTGTGCCTATATATATTACAGCAACACAATAATAACATAACATGACAGACAATGTAATTGTTTTGTCATTGTCATGAGTGTTGCTGGCATATATATATATATATATATATATATATATATATACACACATGTGTACATATATACACACACACATATACTATGGGGTGCCAAACAGGCAAATACATTGATTTTCTGAATATATAAAGTCGACGTCAGAATATATAAAGTCAAAACTAGAATATATAAAGTCATTCCCGAATATATAAAGTCAAAACTTGAATATATAAAGTCACTTTCGGAATATATAAAGTCAAAAGTTGAATATATAAAGTCAGCGTCGGTATATATAAAGTCAAAACTTGAATATATAAAGTCAGCGCTGGAATATATAAAGTCCAAACTTGAATATATAAAGTCATTTCCGAATATATAAAGTCAAAACCTGAATATACAAAGTCAGCGTCGGAATATATAAAGTCAGCGCTGGAATATATAAAGTCAAAACCTGAATATATAATGTCAGCGTCGGAATTTATAAAGTCATTCCTGGTTATATAAAGTCAACATCGGAGTATATAAACTCATTCCTGAATATATAAAGTCAAAGTCAAAATATATTGATTGAAATGAATCTGACTGAACTAAGTTAACAAAAACGTATTCAGAAAAATAAATTAAAAAAACACTGTTCGGTTAATGTTTTGAAAATGATTCATGTGCCCTGCCCAGGATTGGTTCCTGCCTTGCGCCCAGTGTTGGCTGGGATTGGCTCCAGCAGACCCCCGTGACCATGTGGTCGGATTCAACGGGTTGGGAAATGGATGGATATTCCAGCGCTGACTTTGTATAGTCCGACGCTGACTTTATATATTCAAGTTTTGACTTTATATATTCCAGCGCTTACTTTATATATTCCGACGCTGACTTTATATATTCAAGTTTTAACTTTAAATATTCCAACGCCGTCTTTATATACTCAAGTTTTGACTTTATATATTCCAGCGCTGACTTTATATATTCAAGTTTTGACTTTATTTATTCCGACAGTGACTTTATATAATCAAGTTTTGAGTTTATATATTCGGGAATGACTTTATATATACAAGTTTTGACTTTATATAGTTAAATTTAGTCATCATTGCATAAATTTTTCTTCGACATAGAAATTTAAATACTAAATTCAACTTCCATTCCTACCAAAGATATTTCTGGCGACTAAATAGAACCTACTTATATCCAAATTCGAGCTATTGAGCTGTCGCCTGCCTGCCTGAATAAGTCACCCTCGCTTCGCTCTTACTTTTTTACCGTTCATTTAATCATGGCTAGTGGCGGAAAAATTATAAAATGGAAGGAGGATTACACTGAGTATGGATTTACCAAAACAATTATTGATGGCGAATAAAGTATTGATTATTCATAAAGCTTCAATTGGTGATCTGTTTTTCTGTGTTAACCTCATATTTTTTCATACTTGTTCTCAAACCAAGGGGGTGCGAGGGTAAAATGAATCGGGAAGCGCTGATCAATGTAATCCGTGTACCAGGAAATCATGTATTGCCAGAAGTTCCCCTTTGCTTGCAATGTAAATTGTGTTAAAAATGCATAACTTTTTAACGCGTTATGGAGCACATGCATCGAAGCTTCTCAGCTGTGCTTGTGCTAAGAAAAGGAAACATTTTAAAAATAACGTAAAACGATTGTCAATGTAACCTTTTGTAAGTAGTGCCTGGAGGATTCAGAGTGTGTAGTAACTTGTGGATTTTTCTGTGAGTATTTGGTGGCAGCGTCACAAAGTCGTTTCCGTAAGACAGCGTTAGCTGCGGAGCTCAGCTCAGAGCGAAATGAGGTGAATGGGAGGGGAGATGATGACGTCACTCCCCCACCCGCCTTAACTGTCAATCCCCCACAAACACAGTCTCTCGGAATTTGCATAAGCACACCCCTTCACCTGCAATTTTAACTTAGTTACAAAGTGATCAAAACTCTCGTTTATATCCTGCGTCCTCTCATTAAACTTGTATCCCACATTACCCGTGGGCATGAAAAACGCCAGTGGCAGCCTGTCTATGAACTTAATTTAAACTTTAGGTTTACACCGTGCTTTGTTTCCGAAGTAGCAGCACTCATGAATATGGTTGTATATGTCACTTGCTCGCTTCTTATTGTTTCGCTGCTTTCTCAATTATATAATACATGTTTTCTTCAGCGGTTTTTGGAGCTCTTCCTTGTTTTTTACGTACTTACGTATTGTGTTGAAAGTCAGTTCACGTGATTACGTGGGAGGCATGATGATGTCACACGAAACTCCATCCTCCACGGCTTTGAAGCTCATCTCCATTACAGTAAATGGAGAAAAACAGCTTCCAGTTATGACCATTACGCGTAGAATTTCGAAATGAAACCTGCCCATCTTTTGTAAGGAAGCTGTAAGGAATGAACCTGCCATATTTCAGCCTTCCACCTACACGGGAAGTTGGAGAATTAGTTAGTGAGTGAGTGAGTGAGTGAGTGAGTGAGTGAGTCAGTGAGTGAGTGAGTCAGTGAGTGAGTGAGTGAGTCAGTGAGGGCTTTGCCTTTTATTAGTATAGATTAGAGTCTGACTGCAGTTAATAGACCTGATATGCAATACTGAAGTGACAGTTGCTGGAAAATTGCAAGCTGATATCTCATTTGACTTAAAAAAGGCCTACTGCAAGTTCATGTGCAACATCTTCTGTGTCTGTGTGTGAAATATATAGATCTGTAAACTTGAGCAACATTTTAATGCCTAAACATAGACATCTGAAGTCGCTTTTCAAAAACTGTTTTTTTCCCTTGTTTTATGCCTTGGTGTTTATATTATTTAGGGCAAGCACACAATACATTTCAAATATGAGAACAGCATAAACTTGATGATTTGTAAAAGTATTATGCAACTGTAAAATCACTTTCATGAACTAAGACTATACCACTGAATATTCCACATTTTAATGTAAGTGACATTAATATGTAGCTTTCTGGGTAACTAACATAAAAATATATCACCACATAAAACCAGGGCACACCATCACACAGTTTTGACAGCATGATTGCAAGAAAGATATCAAACATAATGTTTCAAACCTTTTTCAGAACCATCAGTAAACTATTTTGAGACTTTTGGGGACACAGTCAGGAGCTTCTATTCTATTGAAATTTTCTATCTGGCAGCCTTCAGTCAAGATCAAAGTTTATATATAGGCTTGTTTGCAGATGAATTACTCTGAAAAATTATGTTTTTAAATTCTTTTGTTTGCTCTTATTTCTGCTTGAGGAATTGAGCAAGATTTCCAACTTCTTCACAGATCAAGACTGAAAATAAATAGGAATAAGAACACATTCTATTACCCTTTTAGGTGTGCTTGCATATCCTCTTTAATAAGACCCATGTGTGCATCCAGGGGTCAGAGGTGTCCGTGTGTGTGTGTGTCTTCTGGTGAAGTGCACATGCGTGGGGCCGTACCGCACATCGCACCGTGCCCCACGCATGCGCATGGCATCGTGGACGTAGAGACACTGGAAGCTGGGCACACAGTGAATGGCCTAGCCACTGCTGCGCATGATAACACAAGGAACCCAGAGTGGAAAAAAAGGAATGAGGAAGAGACGCTGACAGGGATTCAACAATTTGACACAACTTCTGTTGGGAAACGAGTGTCCGGTGAACAGAGTGCATCGGTGGACAGTTGAACGATTAAGTGTTGGGGTAACACAGTGGCAAACTGGACTCTGCACCACTAAAGGTTGTATCCTCCAATTCTTTTAGAGTGTGGACTGTGTGTTTTCCTTTTTTAAAAAAGGAAATTCGTTCTTGATATTATTAGATTTTGTTTATGTTCATTTATCTTTCTTTTTAATGTACTTATTATTGTCTAGTGTAATAGAAGTTACTGTTGCTCTTCCTGAAATTACTGTTGTGTCTTTCATTGTGTGTTTACTCACCGTCCAATTTAAAGAAACCTGTGTGCTATTATTGGTATATTTCAGGAGTTCCCAGTCTCTTAATAAAACTGGGTGGCATAGTCGGATATTTAAATGGTGTCTAAGTTAGATTACCTGTAAGTGTGACCAGACACCTGTTACATAAATTTTGACGGTTTGCCTGAAGACATAATTGAAATCCCTTCAAAAATTTTATGCACAGGAGATATCATCATAGACTTATTTGGAGAAAAAATTCCTGTTGCCGAAGTCTCAAAGATAGCAAAAAAATCTATTCTTTGCCCAAAGAACTATGATGTTGATACCATAAATGAAGAGCTGCTAAACATTTTGGAAGGAGATACTGTGACATTCCTCAGCTCAAACTCAATTGATGACTCAACTGAGGAAGATATGCAGAACTATCCTATTGAGTTTCTTAATGAGCTAACTCCAACAGGAATGCCGAGGCATAAACTGAACCTTAAAAAGGAGCAATAATTATGCTCCTTAGGAATATAAACACTAAAAGAGGATTGTGCACTGGAACCCGCCTCTTTGTTAAAGACTTAAAAAGAAACCTCATCATTGCTCAAGTAATAACAGGTTCAGCTGAAGGGGACATGGTCTTTATTCCCCATATTGATTTGGCTCGATCATCTACTAATTTAGCCTTTACCTTAAAAAGGTGACAATTTCCAGTTACATTAGCCTTTGCCATGGCAATTAATAAAGCTCAGGGGCAAACCTTAGAAAAAGTTGGCATTTACTTGCCAGAACCAGTATTCAGCCACGGTCAGTTATATGTTGCATTATCAAGAGTTAGAAGTTTTTCAGATGTTGTTGTCAAGGTTGTAGATGGTCCTGAACAAGGCAAACTGTTGCCAAACTCAGACAAAATATTTACAAGAAATGTTGTCTATAATAAAATTTCATAGAAAAATTTTATGACGTAAAAACAATAGAAAATTTTTCGTAAATATCTTCTTCAGATATTGTGTATTACGGATTGTTGCAAAGTTTTACACTAAGGCAATATTAATTATACTTACTGTATTGTCATATACGTTTCTATTTTATTTTTATTATTATTTTACTTTAGGCTTCTTGCAAAAATATTTTTGACAAAAAAAAATTAAGACAAGAAACAAACCGAGGTCAAGGTCCCTTGCCATTTGATATAGACTGTTTCTACTAATGTTTATGCACTACTGTTCTAGCGCCCGTTATTGTAACGGGCTTAATGTCTAGTAATGTGAATATTACCCACTGCAGTTGCCACATCCACCTGTCTCTCTGTCTGTCCGTCCGTCCATCTGTCTCTTTCTTCATGAAATAATTCCTCTCCCAGTAAACTAATTTTGTTGATATCTGCCACACTTCGAGGAAATTTGTCTAGAAAGTTTAAATTGTTTTTTAATTTGAGATGTCTTGAATTCAGCACACTGTACAAAGTTTTGAAATTGTAAAACCTCAAATTGAAAAGCATCAGTGCTTTGGTGTAATTCAGACTCATTTATCATAAAACAGAGGAACATTCTGTGCGACTTCAGTTGCAGATGGGTGTGGTAATGTGCCTTACTGGCTTTACCAGTAATTAAATAAAATTAGTTAAGTGTCCTCTGCCGTGTAAAGAGGGAGGCTTTTGTTTGAGGAAAAAAAGGTATAAAGAAAGGAAACTTGCCTTTTCCATTTGTATAGTGCAGACAGACGTCTTCGTTGACGATATTAGCGTCTTTTGGGGAGTGTCGCGGCGAGTCTCACGTAGACTGGAGAGACAGCCTTGCCATTGACCGGCCGGGATGGCATTGTTGGTCCTCCACACCTGCACGCGTTTCCCGCGACCTCATTAACACTCTAAAGGAGCAAAAGAAAGTGCGAAGCGCCTTAATATTAGTTAACCCGGTTTAGAATAGGGATCCCGTGTTCGTAGTTGTCTGAGCTGTGGCTCAGGGGAAGGAGGAAAAAAAAATTAGAAAGTGCTTACTTTAACTTAAGGCATGAAGTGCTGTCCGCGTCTGAAAAGCCGTAACAGCTATACGCGTGCGCGTGCCGGCTGGTCGATTTTTATAGTAATTATGTGGGATAGTAGACACTGCTTTTCGCAAACGTGTTCACGTCATCGCGTACCCCGGGAGGGATGACGTACGGCTGTTTAATTGGTCGGCGCAGTGGCGCCGAATACAAAAGGGAATCATGGCCTCTAGAGGGGGTCTTTTCTGACTAGTTCGTCTTGGAGGAAGGTACTGTACTTGGTAGATCTGCGTCTTAGGCCGGAGTTATACTTCACGCGACGCGACGCAACGCATGCTGCAGAGGACGCTCCTGCTACGCAAGCGTTGTAGTGTTTATACTTGCGCGCGTACTTTACGTAAATCTGGAGGAATCCACCAGGTGGCAGTGTGAGATATTATCACGGTGAGAACATGTTCGGCTTCTCTGTGTTGTGAATTGCCTAAAACACCTATTAAATTCCGATAACACCTTACCGCAATATCTCTGAAAAGGATGTTTATTGATTAAATCCATAAATCCAGGGATGTGTCCATTCCAGCAAGCATTGGGCACGACTGAGAAACAACCCCTGGACAAGGTCTCCTCTCATCGCAAGGTGAATACAAGCACTTGCATACACTAGCATCATTTTAGCGGCACCAAATCCCCAAATCTGCATATCTTTGGAAGGAAATCGGAGCAGAGTGTGGAATACAAGCAGGATATACCAGCAACATAACTCCCTGCGAGACAGCAGTGCTATCGCTCCGCCGCCGTGTCACCCCCATGTGTGTAATTATTAACAGTATTCATTATTTAAACAAAATTATATGTAAAATGTAACATACACACTTTAATGCATTTAATCATGAAAGTGATATCAAGTACAAATCTAAAGATTCTAAATGTGCAGAGAGCTGAAATATCATACATTTAATTTTTCTGTGTGGTGATATATTGCTGCTTGCCGCAGCTGTCAGGTCCAAGAAGCAATTAAAAACTGGGATGACGTTTACAACCGTCTGCTTTAATGATAAAGTAAACTACTTAAAGTGGGCAATTTGAGATTAAAGCTGAAATTTCCACTTTAATCACAAAATACACGTTTTCACCGTGTCCTTTATTTTTTTCTCAGTCGCTCAAATACAGCGATATACATTATGTTGCTGTTGTTAAGTTGCAAAAAAAAAAAAAAAAAAAAAAAAAGACGGCACAAAGATGTTATGTGAGACTTTTAAAATGCATCGTGTCATTACAATCGGGAATATGCGACGCTTGAATATAAAATCACCACAAATGCATCTGTATGTCAGCATTTTGCTTCACCACATCAAACCATTCACCAAACAGCAAAGCACGCACATCGATCCCCGCAGGATCTGCATAGAGGCTTTCTGTCACATGTAGATAGTAAACAGAGACTCTGACGTCACATTCCGACTTTTAGCACACTGCGCCCCCCGACTTTTTGCTGGTACTGCAACTCGTGCACGCGCCGCGTTAATTTCTGAGGACCTGCTCAGAGGACGCATGAAATGAACGCTGGGGACGCGTGGCAGCCATGATGCGGGCGCGTACGCGTTCTGAGCGTGAAGTATAAATGAGCCCTTAGAAGTTACCAAGCATTACGGCTTGTGCTTTGTTTTTGAAAATATTTTTTCATATAAATATCTCTCGATTAACTTTGGTGGAGGTATTTATTGGGTTGTGGTTAGTGGTGCACTGTTATTTTTGTATATACACTTTTCTTTTTTCTGTATTTTGAATATTTTTGGGTGAATCCTGTATCATACACTGTTTGGAGGAGCAGCTTCCTGACTTGGATCACTGTGGAGGAAGACAGCTTCATATTTTGCTTTTGTGTATATATATATATATATATATATATATATATATATATATATATATATATGGATTCCACTAGTTTGTGTGCTGTGTTCTTTTTCTTTTGGGACTTTCAGAAAGCACTGTAAATACTGTATATACTGTAGTCATTTTGGGCTCCATTTAATTACTGTTTTTGTGTGTCCTTTGCGGTATTGGACTGTGTATTAATATATATAAATTCCGCAGGACATTATTTTTGATTTTTCTTTAAGTGCACCTGTAAATAAAACCTCACTTTATTTTTCAAAAAACCCATCCCTTTTTGTGTCCGTGTCTCCCTGTCTTATACCATCATCCTGGTCACGCTCGGTCCCACATACTAGACACCTAGAGTGTAGACTGGTGATTCTAATTCCCACTACACGGGGTGTCACAATGGGGAAGACCCAATGCAGTTTACCTATTGGACAAAGATAGGAGTGGAGGAAGCAATTATCTGTCTACTGCTTACACCCAAGTGTCGGCCGGTGTTTCAGATTTATTTAATTTTGTAAATCAATAAGACAACAAGTCATTAGGTGTTGGGGCACCTAGGTGAACCTCTTATAATTGAGGAATAGTTTGATAACAAAAATAGATGCAATAATTGTGGAAACATCTTCAGTTGACAGCCTTCTTCAGACCCTAAAATGGATGCGGAGCTGGTTTTCTGCAGTATGATCTGGAAGGCGTATGTTGGGGAAGTTGGAACTGACATCAGAGGTTTAATGTCCATCTATCATCCATTCTGGAGAGGAAGGAAGAGAAAAAGTGAAAAGGCATTAGTCAACAGCATCACCCTATGGTTTGGAGTGCAACTACCAGTAGATAAACCCTGAAGTTGACTCCCATGCATATGTGTACGCCAGTGTATTGTGAAATTAATAGACCTTAACACCAAAAGGAGGTTTTGGGCAGCCACCCGTATACTTGAAAAAGGCTGCATAGGCTGTGAAGATTAGTTAACACGAAGTGTACAGGTTGAATCCAACAACAGAACTGAGCACAAATGGAGGATGACTGGCCTTTGAAACAGGTTGGCGGAAGTGACATCAGTTAGAGGAGGAACTGGAAGTGACATGGTTGGAATCAGGCAGAATTTCCCATGTCTGGTCTGCAGAGATAAAAGCGAAAGGTTTACTGCACCCCGCCACGCCCTGGCTTGGAGTGGAATTAACTTCTTTTGGTTCTTCTGGCTGCCTCCCATGCGCATGTGTGTGACAGTACATAATTAGAGAACTTCCCTCAAATCTGCACTTTGCATTTAAAAAGTTAATTCATAATGTTTGTTCTCCGGTCACGGGGCATTAATTATTGTCTAGCTTATCAAAATGGTTAAGTTACGCCTGTGTCAATGACCAAAGCAGGTGGCTGCTCACCGCACTGCTACTATTGGAAAACATCTCTTCTTCAGCTGTTAACCCATATGGGAATATGGCAATCACCCACACCACGTGCTTTTATCACTAAACCTTGAATATATTGTGATAAAGATTCCTATGTTCGTTATTTTGGTTTGTCTACACTACAATTAACGTTCAGTATGTCGTTTGAGTGTTAGGTATCTGCTTTAAAGCGCCCTACATGTACAGCTTTGTCTGCACATGGACAGAAGCCTCTGCTCACACTGAATAAGCTCACGTCTTCTGGAGCACGATGTCAATGCAGCACCAGGCAAAAAAGAAAATGACAAATATATGTGACATTTTAAAGAAATCATTTTATGACCTGAATAGTACCAATCAGAAAACATAGTTGCACTAATGTGAAAATATTATTTGAAAACGAACAGCGTCAGATCGGGTGTGAATTTATACTGGCGCTGTTAGTTAGATTCAGATCAGAATTGGGGGCGAGGGACAGCGTGAATGTGACTGAGAGAATAAAACTGAAAAAAGCTAACTTTTAGAAATGCCATAAATTTACAGTTGATCTGATGCTGTTTGTTTTCAAATAGTAAATTAAACAATTTTAAGATGAAGTTTATGATGTTCTACTTTAATGACAAAATGAACTACATGATTAAAGTGGAAATTTCAAGATTAAAGTTGACATTTCGTGCTTTTTTCCCACTGTGTGCCTATTTCTTTTTTTTTCTCTGTACCCTAATAAGCTTCCATATGACACTCAGATGATGGGCTACGACTCACCTTTTCACTGCAACTTTGATATCTGACAACTTCTTTTTTATTTCGAGCACTGTGCGAATTTGTGAACTTGAGCTTTCGAGTTTCTCTGACACTCTGTGTAACTCGATCAACCTCCTTTTGTTGTTTATACCACTGTTTAAACCAACAAATAGTACGTTTTTCCTTACCTCCACTTGGTATTTCCTGAAATTCTTTTATTTTCCTCCGTCATTTTGCCGTTGTCTTTTCACAGAACGCTGAGCTTAAGGGCTATTTATATTGATTTGCATATTCAAAGAGGTGTAATTCTGGGAGGAGTTGGGGAGTGGCAGCAGGTACGTGCATGTTCGTTACTTTTTACGCTGACCAGGATTTATGTAACGGAAGAACGTGGAAGTTGGTGTACGCAGAGATTTATGAATCTGGATTTTTTTGTGCGTAAGCACATTTCCGCTTTTGTGCTTACGCCATGTTATAGTGTGAATTGTACGCATGGCATTATGCATGATGGCCCAGAGCCAAGCCATGTTTTGATTTTCCAATCACTGATACGATCTTTAATGTAAGGAGTTGTGCTGCTTAATGCTCTAATATTTAGTAAAGCCATAATTAAGGTCTCAGAAGAATAAAATTGAATTAGGGTGTTATGAGAGCTTCAAATTGTGATATGGCATATGGCAATCACCTACACAAAGTTCTCTTAAGCATATACCTTGACTTAATCAAACAGTATAAAATGAATATTATTATAAAGCAACTTTAATAAAAACACAATAAAACAATGTTAGCAAAAGTAGCAAATGTATAGGAAAAGAGACTTTAAAGGTTAAGACATTTATTTGAAAAATAGTCTTATTAAAATTACTTATACAGAAAATAAAGCTGATGGATGTTTAGTCTTTTAAAGTCTGGGCAAAGAGTTGTTTCAGATTGTTGTTCATCCCGCAGAGGTCTGTGTCAATTTCTTTGGGCTCTTCTCCTTATCAGCTCTCCTTGCTTTTCTCTCCCTACTCTGCTCTGGCTGCCTTCCTGAGCGTAAAGGCCTCACTTCATGTGGTCTATGGTGCCAAATACCACACTCAAGTCTAATAGAATGAGAACAGATGCTTGTACTTATATTGCCTACGTCAGCATTAAGCCGCAGGACATTAACTACTTTAAACAATTCAGTTTCTCTACTGTGACTTGATCTAAAACTTTACTGAAACTTATCAAGAATGGTGTGTCTATTCAAGTAATTATTTAACTGATTAAAAACTGTCTTTTCTAGAATTTTACTTAAGATTCTGGTTTTCTAATTGCTGGCTGTTTACTCAGGTGTCCTTATTGCTTGCAGGTTAATCAGTATTAGTTCCCACAGTTCACATTTTGACTGGTATTTGCAGCCCTTGTTCTTGTTTTATATATAGTTTAATTCACAGTTCAATATTGTGAGTTTTGAACATTACAATTTTTCATATGGCTTATTTTTATGCTGCATACAGCAACTGCTAATTAGCTGTGAGGGAAAAACTTGACCATACTGCTCCCTGAACCCGAACACAGACAGGCAGACCACAAAAGTGAAAAAACAGCATACTTTTTACTTCTTTTGCTGCCCTTTACAGCATAGTGCACGAAACACCAACAATAATGCTCAGTCCCTTCTCTTTCTTCTTCTCTCTTTCTCTCTCTTTTCTGTCACTTCCACTCCTCTCCCAGCAAGTGTTGTAGTCCACCTCCTGACTCTGGCTCCGTGAAAGGAGTGACTCCGAAACTTTCCAGGTGCCCTCTGGCAGCATCCACAGGCCTCAGGAGATTTGAGCTTCCAAGTTCCAAGCCCCGATATAATCTGGGGGCTGCCCTCTTGTGCTCCTGGAGAGGTATTGTGTCTCTCCCGGTCCTTCCATAGTAAAAGCTTTCTGGCAGGGCATGAACCCCAGTGCCTTCCCTCAGCTGAGGCTTGTGAGGTGAAGATGCCTGTCCCACGAGGGCTGTCTTCTAGCACGATGGGGCATCGACATATCCCTGTTTACAGTTCCGCTCTGAAATAGGAAGCACAAAAAGGGTAGGGAGACATTGTGTGGACACGATCTCGTGGCACCCCTCGTAGTGCTGTACAGACTCAGTCTCCACCTATGACCTAAATTATGGCATTCAAAACACTGGTGTTCCCCTCCTTCTCCCCCATGCCCTCCAGACATGGGTAATTCTACTCCTCCTCTTCCTCAACCAGGAGAGTGGCCCTTCATTGCAGGTGAGCGCACAGAAATACACTTGACATTGTTGGGTCTTCCTTTTTCGGGTCTTCCTCTTGCTCTGGGGTGCAATGACAGTCTTGGTCTCCCTATGACATAAAAAGAGACCCTGCTCTGTCTGCCCCTATTGACCTATGTGAGACTGCTGCCGGCACTTGGTACAAGGCACTCTGATAGCCAGCACTCACTAGCCGGCACCTCACACACACCTCTGCCAGTCCTGCCCCCATCGGTTATCACACCTGCATCCACTGTAGGCATGGAGGCTACTTCACGACCGGAACTGACCAATACCAGGGGCCTTTCACCTTGCACCCCTCTTTTTTGTATGGTATAGGCATAACCCACCTGTAATGTTGCATCACGTCGACTGGAGAGTCCAGCGCCAAACTGCTTCAGCCACTCCTGCACGTCAACCTCCTTCTCCAGCCTCTCTATCATCTGCTAGAGCAGACCCAGAACCTGCAAAAGAGACATACTTCGTGGAGAGCTTCTTGGCCCTCCCCCTCCCCCTCCTCTGTTGGATGAGTCCTGTCAGGACAGAACCCCAGGCGCTTTTCTTCCGGTTGCGGTTCCTCCGGAAGCAGTGAGTGCATGTCTTTACTTGACTCCACCCCACCATCACCGCAGGGATCGGCATCCTCCCATGGACCACAGCCATCCACCACAGCTGCTAAGAAAGCTGTGCGGTCATAGACACACAACAGCCAAAGACCAAAGCACACACCACTGAACAGTAAGAAGTTATTTTAGTAATGAATAAATTTAAAATAAAAACAATGCAAAATAGCTATTTACAGTATGCTCAAAACCTGATAATGGTTTAATTTATAATGGAATCATAAATGTTCTATATGTGTGCTGAAAACTTCACATATTAATCAGAGCAGAAGGTGATAAGAAATACAAGGCCCATGAAAAAAGCAGTTTGTGGATGACAGAAATAATAAATAGGCACAGGTGTTGCACTGTAAGTTTAGAGCTTGAGTTCTGAAATAATTTCTGAAGCATTTTGCAGCTTGATTCCAAGTTTTTGTATTTTTGCGTCACTGAATACTCTTTCGGAGGAGTAATGCTAATGTGAAAATAAAAGATTACTGCTCTAGTGTATGGGCACAGTTAGTCCAGCTTCTCAGAGGTGTCACAATTTTTCAACACCTTCCAGCTTGTGATAAATAAAAATATTACAGTTAACAGGTAAAAATAAATTTGTTTTGTGACTTCAGCTTCACATATTGTATGTCCTTTGATCATAAGAAGGATTCAGAGGACACTACATGTCCTTCTAAGTGGTTCTTGCTATAACGATGCAATAAAAGCTCCCACTTTGGCGCTAAACAATAACAACATTTATTTATATAGCACATTTTCATACAAGCAATGTAACTCAAAGTGCTTTACATGCTGAAGAAAGAGAAAAAAGAC
>JANRMT010062814.1:126340106-126367377 GCA_026402145.1 Polypterus bichir lapradei | reverse complement strand
TATATATGTATTTGTGTGTATATATGTGTGTGTATGTATGTATGTGTGTATGTATATGTATGTGTGTATATGTAGATATGTATATATATATATATATATGTATATATATGTGGATGTATGTGTATATATGTATATATATATATATGTATGTATATATGTGTGTGTGTAAATATATATGTGTATATGTATATATGTATGGATATGTATATATATATGTTTATATGTGTGTGTGTGTGTGTATATATATATTGTGGACTGGGACCCGGACACAGGCAGACGGACAACATGGTTCCACCACACACCGTTTATTTACAATACTATATACAAGTTTTTGTGCACTCACACACCCCAGTGCCTCCAGCACCGATTCCCCCAATGTCCAGGCCACACTCTTCCAGTCTTTGTGCCTCTCTTTTGGCCGCCTCCCGTCCTCTCTCCAGCTCTGTCCTCTTCCACCTGACATTCACCTGCTTTGGGCTGCATTCCCAAACAACCCGACTCCAAGGAGACCTGATCCCGGTGCGACGAGGGCCGCCACCGGCCTCACACCGTCCACGGGCGGAGCCTCGATCAGAAGGCTTGAACTCTCTCTTCAAAGTTCTTTTCAACTTTCCCTTACGGTACTTGTTGGCTATCGGTCTTGTGCCGGTATTTAGCCTTGGATGGAGTTTACCACCCGCTTTGTACCAGGCGGAGCATCCTGCTGGCTACGCCAATTGTGACAGAATTAGGGTTTCCTCGCACCCTTGTACCCTCAGACCACACGTCAGACACCAGATAAAAGTCCAATTATTATTTATTATAATAATAATGTGCACAAAGCATGCTCCTCTCCACAATTCTCAATAAACAATACAATAATCAATAAACCAATCCTCCACTCCCAGACCCTTAGCCACCCTGCCTCCCAACTCAGCTCGCCGTCTGGGAGCTCCCACAGTCCTTTTATATCTCCTGACCCAGAAGTTTTCCCAATCCCCAGTCCATGTGATTCTCAATCACTTCCGGGTCAGGTAAAAGTTCTTTTCTTCAACCCGGAAGCCCGTCGCTCTTCCTATGACGAACTTCCGGGTCATAGGGCACAAAGAAGTCTTCGGTCCTCCCTGCAGCTCCCTCTTGTGGCCCCCATGGCATCCAGCAGGGCTGTGTATAAAAACTCCATTGTCCATGATGCCCTGCTGGTCTTCTGGGAACCTTCATGCTGCAAGGAGGGCTCCACCTGGCGGCTTGGGGGTATTGGCCGGGATAAACGGCTGGCCATCCTCCACTATATATATATATATATATATATATATATATATATATATATGACAGCAACACTCATCACTCACAACAGTGACAAAACAATTACATTGACAATCATGTTACGTTATTTTCAAAATGTTTCCTTTTCTTTTTCATTACTTCTTTAACACACTACTTCTCCGCTGCGAAGCGCGGGTATTTTGCTAGTTGTATATAAAAATATCCAGAAAATATTCAGAAAAATATTTCTATAACACTGTATCTCAGATAACTTTATACAGACCCGTTTCATATTACAAGGTTATAATCTGTTATGTTACAAATGAAAAATAAAAAATTTGTGAAATATGTAGTTACAGCTCTTTAAGCTTGTACATGTTTCAGATATTCTGCAAAATAATAGCCAGTTCATATTCAGGTATATTATACTAGCAAACCTTACTTTTTTTATATTATTCACATAAACTACACCATAAGCTTGATTTATAAAAACATACATTGTCTGACAATTAATGAAATAGTAAAGAAAATTTTTAAAGTCACATTTATAAACCATGCTTGTACCATATAACATTCTGTTGACTGTGGTATAATAAATCACACTTTAATGTAAAGTAACACAAGTATGGATCTTTCTGAGTCATTAATATAAAAACACCACAGACATCAAACTACTTTGACAGTCATGATTAAAAAGAAAGATGTCATAGACACCAATGTTTTGAAGTTAAATAATGTACTATCAATAAAATAATTATTTTGAGGGATTAGGGAGTGATGGGCATTTCTGTTCACATTTGATTCTTTTGAATTACATATTTAGGTGAATGAATTCTTTTGGTTCATTTACAGTCTGTTGTAAATTGGAACTCTGGAGGCGAGGAGTCACCTCTGATTGCATCACATATATATAATTTAATGATTTGTACAATTGTTTGACTTATTCTAGGGTAGTGACTTGTTTACAAATAAAATGAGTCAAGACTTATGAATCAGGAGGTTCTTGCACATGTGTTTTAAACATCTATCAGCGAAGACTCTGACAACATCATTCAGGAAGGACACACATGCGCTTTAGCACTTCCCTTGAGCTCCACTAAATCGACTGGTTCATGCTCACATGTCAGTTCATAAGACTCCTGCAGAGTCGGTCAAAGAGAATGAATTATTTATGAATTGCCAGCTATTAGCATTAAGTGGAACAAGGAAGAGCTCCTTTTAAAGAAAATCACCCTCTGGCAGTCTTAAGGTATAAACATGTCTTTTCTAATCAACGTTTATATACAGTATAAGCATTTCTGCCAATGAATTATATGTAAGAAAATTGCTTTTGCAGGTCCAAATGTCTGTCAGAGGAAAAATGTTGGAACAAATAAATTTAAATATTCCTGTGTTTAGATCAATAAAAATTATGTGAAATCTGTTTGAGTTTAAGTTTTTATTTGCTCTGTTCTTTTAGTATTATGATAAAAGTATGAGTTTGGTTAGTTTCACGTCAAATTCTTTGTTGTTACTGAACTGAATGTAAATGCCCAGATATGAACTGCTTTGTCTGTTCTTTAGACAGCTAAACCATAATAAATGTCCCTCTTAGATCGCTTATGTTGTTTCACCTACAGAAACCTATTGCATTATTTTGCAATGATATTGTCTGTTGGAATGATAATGCATGAGAATATTGAGCATGCATGCAGCATGTAATCAGATGACAGGAACAAATATTATATGCATACCTTTAGTTTTAATTAGGTAAGTTTAGTAAGTGGACTAGGCAGAATGGTAACATAAACCTGTTATTCCTGCTTCACAGCAGCTAGAATTATAGTTTAATTATTATGTAATAATTTGGGAATCTTTTCAAGTTTACTTTTATTTCATTTTTATGATACCATTTTGTACTGATGGTATGATGTTTACCTGCAATATTTTGGCATGTGTGTGAAAATTTCATTTATAATAATGTTGATGACATCAGTGACATCAGGTGACATCAGCAGTATGTATGAGGCTATCATGTTTAAGAAGCCTACATGCATTGTCATACTACTGTCTTTAGATATGCACATTGAATTGCTCAGAAATCTCTAACTCATTCAAAGAATGAACAATAGACTAGTCTTAAGACATTTGCTCTGTTTACTTCTAACCAATTTTGAATTTTGGAATTTTTGTGTGTCCATGAATTCTGGATTTCCTTAATATAAAACATGTCTCCTTGTCAAAATACTCTTCAGGCTGTCATCAGGCATTACAGTAAATCCATGAAAAGATCGGTCAGTTCGGTTTCGTTTTTAGGAACCCAGAAGCTTTTTTTTAATCCCAAGATGGTCTCCAACATTAGATCATGAGATCAATTCAAGAAATTCTGCATGCTTAATGGCAATTGGACTGCATAGCGTGAGCAGTAGGGGGCACCACCAAGGCCCTAAACACAGAAGACCCAACACAAGTCCATGTTCAAATAAAGGATTTTTAATCCACACAGCTCAAAAATTAGCCTATTGATTTCCCTATATTTTTATGGTCAATGATTTTATCTCCATCTCTGCTGGTAATTTCTGTTTTTGTGTTGTAAACACCCTGTTTATGGATTTGTTGAGCTAAGATCTTATTAGCCTTCTCTCCATGTTTATAGTAATGATGGTGTGATTTACAGATGAGCTGTTATGTTTCTTTTGTTGTCAAGAGGATAAACTCTCATTGTAAATCCTGTCTTTCCCTATAAAGTTCCTCATTTGGGGACTATTCTTGATGTATTCTGGTAATTTTACTGATTAATACATCATTTAATAACATGGGGTTAAGACACTGGCTACGAAATGAGTGTGTAGGACATAGTGATTTAAGCTACATGATTAGAGGAGCGTGTTCAGAGATAATAATAGTGTCATACTTGCAAGATTTGATAGTGGGCAATAAATTATCTATAAAGAAATAATCAATTCTTGAGTAACTGTGATGTACTGGTAAGAAGCAATATGCTCTTCAGTTTGGTTTCAAAAATTCCATGGGTCTAATAAGTTATGATTTTATGAGTGATCATCTTAGGAATAGATGCAAATACATTTTGGATGAAATCTCTCAGTATTACTCTAGATTTAAATAAATTATCCATCACCATGACATATCACCCTTCAGGTTTGTCTTAAGTATTAAGATTCCTACACCTCTAGTTTTCTTTGTATGGCTGCAGTGAAAGATTAGGCCAATCCAATCTCTTTGCAACCAAAACTGATCCTTACTTATTAAACAAGACTCTTTTAAAAATACTATCTTAGCATTTAGGCCTGTTAGGTGAGAAGATGTTTTTTTTTTCTCTTTAAATTGTGATTACAACCTTTGACATTCCAGCTCACAAAACTCACTCTTTGGTAAGAGAGATAATGCTTCTAAACATCTGAGGACATTTTGTAATCTTAAGTAATAGCTTTAACGTTGGTGTCATATTATTGCTAGATATTATGGTTAAGGAGCTAGAGAATGAACACTTCCAAAACAACCCCTAGCAGTGGATTAGAAAGGTTTAAAAATCGAGATATCTTATGATAACAAGGTAAAAAATAAATAAATAAATATCTTATAATAGAATAGTCTAGTTGCAATAAATCTAGGTTATTATGTTAGGAAATATTATATATATATTACTTAATTGTTACCAAAATATGCATATATTTAATAGAATACATTTCAATATAATAACTGAAAAAAATGTACAGTCTTTGTCTCTCTTTTTCTGCTTCTTTGGGAGAACTAAAGATGTAGATTTGACCATCAGTAATCACTTTGGCCGGAAAGAAGAAGCTGTATCTGATTTCAGCCTTGTATAAGCGCTAATTCTGCAGTTATTTTCAAATATTTTCTTCTCTTTCTGTCTAAGAATCGACATCGACTTTTCTTTAATCTGTAGTCTTTCTAATTGGACAATCAGGCTTCTCGGTTTTGAGGCATTCAAGCTACATATGCAATAAGCTGCTGAGATCTCAGTGTCTGATTTAAAGTCCTTACTGATTATTTTAGAATATAATTCAGTTATGAATTTTGCTGGGTTTAGGCTTTTGCGGTTTTCAGGGAGACCTTTGATTCTGATGTTGTTCCTTCTATATCTATGCTTCAGCACAGCGAATTTATCACCGAACAATTTGCATTTGGATTCTATAGCAGTTGCATTTTTGTAACATTGGATGAAAATTGTTCAATATCTTGCTTAATCTCTTCTAGGTGATCACCCTGTATTTTGACTTTATTGTCAATTTTGTTAAAAATTTCCTGGATTTTTTCATCAATTCTTGCTAGATTTTTTTAAGGCATACATTACATTTATTGCTTAAACGTACCTCCAGAGCTTTCATATCCTAAAGCAGCTTGTCTATTCTGCTGTCCATTCTGATGTCAATTCTTTCTATTCTCTTGTGTATACCTTCTTTTGCATCTTTATTTTTTCACCGAGTGCGGTAATCAATGCCTTCAGCATGGATAGCTCATTTCCATTTTCTCTGTGGTCTGAAAGTGGAGTTATATATCCTCTGGGAGTTGATTCTGTTGACTCACCTGGTGTGTTGGTCATAGTTAAAGAAGCCAAACTCTGTTCCAATATACCATCTGAGACTAATGAATTCTCATTGTTCACCTCACTAGCAGTTTTTTTTCTACATTGTTGTCTGAAGCAGATACCGCAGCCTGAAGTCCTAGCAGATCCATCACTTTGCCTGCCTCTTCCAACTAATTTTGCGGCAGGCTGTAATGTGAACTTTAGAATGACTTAGACTTTAATGTAACTTTAGGTACCTCTTCCATTTCATTTTGACCCTTTGGTCTTCTGCTCATGGTTTTGATATACTTGTAATTAAATCCTTTCCGGTTGACTAAATACAGGATATCTTGGACAGATAATAAAAAAAATAAATAACACCGCAGCCAGAAGAGCACCATCCTAGATGTCTATCTCTAGCAATGGATAAAACCAACTCCTTTTTTGTCAATGTTGAGCACAAGATTATGAATATTGCACCAAGTTATCAATTTATTCCACCTCTCATCTATAAACTGACTCATCCTCACTGCTGATGAGGCCTACAACTGTGATATAAAATGCAAACTTTATAATGTAATTGTTGTTGAAACAAGCAGAACAGTCATGTGTAAGTAAACAATAAACGGCTCAGTATGCAGCCTTAAGGAGATCCTGTGCTCATCATGATGGATTCAGTTGTATTGCTACTAACTCTCATTGTCTGCTGTCTCTGCACCAGGAAATCTAATATTCAGTTGCAGGTGCTATTGTCCACATCCAACAACCTCAGCTTCTCTACCAGCTGCTGTGGCAAGATTGTATAAAATGCTGAGCAAAAATCAATCAGCAGGATCTTTGCATAAATGTTCTTGTTTTCTAAATGTCTCAAAATGAGGCAGACCATAGTGGATATAGCATTCTCTGTAGAGTGGTTACCTCTATATGTGAACTGTAAGGGACCCAGGTTGATAGGGTGGCTTGTCTTGATATGCTGCATAACAAGCCACTCAAAGCATTTTACCACTATTGGCGTGAGGGCTATGCTGGTAAGGAAGCGGCGTTGTATGCCTTTTTAATGTTTGTGTACTCAAAACCCAGTGTGTTATTTCCCCTTGTTGCATATTGTATGTGCTGATAGAACTGAGGTAAAACAGATTTTAGACTTGTATATGACAATGCAATCAAAGCTTCTGCTTTTGAGACAAACTCATCAAGACAGATCCCTACATTTTTTTATAATGTGTGGAATGAAATGATGTGCCCATTTACAAAAGAAAACCATGAAAGGGACCACCTGAACAGCCTACTTAACCGGCACTATAGGATATATTTAGGGAATCTAGTCATGAAAATGTAATCTTTATATATTATTCTTCAAAAGACTATGTAGAGCATTGACATATTTAAGAAAATACCATGACAAACCTCTGAAACTGTATATTTTGAGAAAAAAAACCCTTTTTTTAAACAAATAGTGCCTGTTAGCCACTCTTAATTCTGTAAAAAAATGATAACGAGAAAGAACATTTGTTTATTTTACACACTATAGTCTAAGATGAATGTTATTTACTTTAATGTGTTGCCTCAGCAGTGTAAATTTTAAAACAGTATACATGACAATTAAACTGACGATTCAATGAATAATGGCTGTCCTTATAATGACTTTACAAATGGAGGTACCTGCTAAGTAGATTCTGAAGCAGCACATAGCTGATTCATCAGGTCTATACATTAGAATAACAAAGCACTTTTGTAACTTGGTAGGGTATAAAAACCTCAGCAACTCTCAGACCTTCAGAGGCCATCACTGAAACCACAAAATGGGCAAGGTTGGAAATTTATTGAGTTTTGCATTACTTGAAGTATTAACAATTAAAATTTGCTTTTGCTATTTTTTTCCTTAATTACAGATAATTTTCTACGAGGACAGGAATTTCCAGGGTCGCTGCTATGAATGTAGCAGTGACCGCGCTGACCTGCACTCCTACTTCAGTCGTTGTAACTCCATCCGGGTGGAGAGCGGCTGCTGGATGGTCTACGAGCGCCCCAACTACATGGGTTACCAGTACTTCCTGAGAAGGGGCGAGTATCCTGACTACCACACCTGGATGGGCTACAGTGATGGCATCAGGTCTTGTCACATGATCCCCCATGTAAGTTTTAAAAAGAAACCAAAAAAAAAAATATAGAAATTTAAGTCTGAAACATGAGTATGTGTCTACAGTACTCATTTATTATAGGTGACCTAAAATTGAGTAGAGGAAGGCAAGTTATGGCAAACTGTGTATATAAAAAAGATGAAGTTATACTGTTGGAGGAAGGATATCTTGGCTGTTTTATAAATCTCTCTTATTTTATTATCACATTACAATACCTGTAGATATAAAATCAAATATTGTTTATTTTAATACTTGTAATATCTCAACGCAGCATAGAGTGTAAATGTTATAAAGATGTTCATCTATACAGTTAGAGAACTGGCAGCTGAAGTGATTTACTTACAACTCCACATCAAACAACTTAGCTCCCTGTGTAAATTTGGAAGTATGGTAGGAAAGTTCAGTTTTTGTTGAGAAATCACAAATATAGCACACTGTACATCTTTTTTTAAATTTCAAATCCCCTGCTGGATAGCTTTGGTGAATTTTCAGCTTGTCTATCTGTATACAGAGAAACACTCTGTGCAACTTCAATTACAGATTAGTTTAATGTTTCAAATATACCTTGAGAAAGCTTACTTGCATGTTTTGTACATTTTCTTTTTTTTTTTTTTACTTGTCCAACAGCTGCTCTTGAGCGCAAGAACAGAGCCAAAATTCCCCCTGGAGACGAATAAAGTATCTATCTATCTATCATAATTTTTTTCACTAACACTTTAATTTATCAGTGTCTGTTTAGCTAATGGGCGTCATGGTGGTGCAGTGGGTAGCGCTGCTCCCTTCCAGTTAGGAGACCTGGGTTCGCTTCCCGTGTCCTCCTTGCGTGGAGTTTGCATGTTTTCCCCGTGTCTGCGTGGGTTTCCTCCGGGTACTCTGGTTTCTTCCCACAGTCCAAAGACATACAGGTTAGGTGCATTGGCGATTCTAAATTGTCCCTAGTGTGTGCTTGGTGTGTGGGTGTGTGTGTGCGCACCCTGCGGTGGGCTGGCACCCTGCCCGGGGTTTGTTTCCTGCCTTGCGCCCTGTGTTGGCTGGGATTGGCCAGGAGACCCTTGTGACCCTGTAGTTAGGATGGAGTGGGTTGAATAACGGATGGATGGATGTTAAACTAAGAGCTAAGCTGTCCCAATATCTTATCCTGTGTGACACCACTGAGCCCACAAACCCAAAACACACCCACACCAAGACAGTCCTGGGTGCAGAATTAATGATTTTTATTCAGCGAATACCTTTTTACAGTCCACACCACAATATCCAATTCACAATAATCCTTTTCCTCCTCCAGGTGAGCTTGCCTTCTGCCTTCCGACTCTGACTCCACTGGAGGACTCTAGATGGCTTCATTTTATATTGGACCCAGGAGTACTTCCAGTGCCAGGGCATAGCCTGATGGAAGCACTTCTGGGGCAAACAGAAACTAACATACCCGAAACATGGAGTCCTTCTCCCTGCAGTGCCCCCTGGAGGCACCCAGGGACCCCAACAGGGTTGTCCCACAGAACTAGGAATCCCATGGCTCCCTATATTGGGTCCATGCCAGTGGAAAACTGCCTTCTATCATACTGAGGGAGGAAGAGCTCTTGATAAACAACTCCCCCATCCTTACTCCCTCTATCCCCAACCCCGGGCCAATCCATTCATTTTTCACCTGGAAGGGGATAATTATTCAGCCCCATCCCAGTCGGGTTATGCCTCCTCTCATGTTGTCCTTCTGTTATGGATTCCCGGCCAGACAAGGATACACTATAGCGCTTACACCAGATACTTCTCAAAGGATAAGTTTGGTATTTTTCATGTCAAAGTCATTTCTTTACAATAATGGTATATATTAATTTACATCTAACAAACCATCAAATAATGCTTGCTTATAATGAAAATCACTACAAGTACAAGTGCAAGTAGGGTAGTGTATAAATCAACTGAATATATTCCAAGAAATTAATATACAAATAATAAGAAAAACTGCTATATTCAAGAGAATGTGACTACAATTAACAATGTGATACTAATCAAGCAAATAAAAATTATACAAAACAGAATAAATCAAAAATATAGAAGGAACAATGAAACAGTACTGCAGAAAAAGGAACAAAAAATATATGACCATAATACACACAAAACACACATGCATAACAACACACACACACACGACTAGGCCACAATCGCTAAACCAGGTCAAAGTGACCATCACTGCATTTTCCCAACATAACATTTTGACTCTTAAGAGTGGTCAGTTTGACGAGCGATGCCTAGAGGAAGTAATGGAAACAGCCAACTGTATGGGAAGGGATTGGGTGCTTTTTATCACACCGATCCAAATGGATGATAAAAAATATGAGGTCTTATTTCAACTCATCTTAGACAGGCAGCACTGATAGTGACTCTATAAACCTGTAACACATTTGATCTTTGACAACAATCATTCTATGCTTTACATATCGATTTTTTTCTTTCAGTATAGAGGATCATACCGCATGAGAATTTATGAACGAGAAAACTTTGCTGGTCAGATGATGGAGTGCATGGATGACTGTGAGTCTGTTCAGGATCGCTTCCACTACGCGGATATTTACTCCTGCCATGTAGATGGGTACTGGATCATGTATGAGCAGCCCCACTACAGAGGACAGCAGTACTTCCTGAGGCCTGGAGAGTACAGGAGATACACTGACTGGGGAGGGATCAACCCTAGAATTGGCTCCTTCAAACGTTTAATGGATTTCTGCTGAAACTGTAATGTCCAATACTACTATTGCTTGAAATAAATACCTTATTTGTCATTCTGTGCTGTGTGCTTTCAGTACTCCCATATTCTGAAGCATATGATTGGTCGTACACTATGGAGAGGTCATCATTAACATATTTAAAATTGACATGATTATGAACAATAATTTGATTATCAACGTAATTGAGATAGACAGTTCCTGATCGTAACAAAATGACATTGTCTCATTTATCTTTTATTGCAGGAGTTCAAATAATTATTTTGACAGACCTGCTTTTTTTAGTATTCTTTATGTGTTGTAACTATTTTCCTTATGAAAAATAAGGAAGTCTGTGTGATGTCTATGTACAGATTTTTGAATTTACACATTTTATCACCTGAACCTAGAAATCTACTTTTCAGAAATACCATAAAAAAGTAAGTTTATATTGTTTATGGAAAGTATACAATTAACGATGGATGGCATAACCACTTCTACCATGCCCCATTAGAGAAATAAGAATCAAGACAGTTTCAGGTCCCAAAATTCCACCATTTTCTTCCTTAGTGCATTCCACAGAACAGACAATTGATTAAAGACTGAGACTGCTTTGTACACGTTTGGTGAGCCCTTGTCTATATGCTATTTGCCTACTCCCAAGTTAGGTGAACTTGGATTTGGGAGCGATTTCTTTTCATTCTGGACCAAGAAGAACTTCTGGAATGTCAGAAGTATAGTACTGAAGACTTTTAAAATCATAATGGGTGACACCATGGAAGTTGAACTCAAGAACTTACTCTTGTGGTTCTCTAAGCTAGTGTAATGTCATAGGTGTGCTGCCATCAAATGTGTTGGGATAACATGCTACCCTGGCAGGTCAACATGCCAGACCATCTGCAAATTCCTTCCCAAATTTTTATTTACAAATATAAAACTAATTGTTAACATAAATCACATGGTTCACAAAAGCATAACACAATTTTAATGTCATATTTATGAACCATCAAACATTTCCACTGAATGTGAAATAATAAATCACACTTTAATGTGGCTGGAGAGTGCATCATTCTGGGTAGTTAAAATAAAAATACACCCTGGTGACTACACAATTAACCAGGACACACCATCAAACTGCTCTGACAGCACAATTAAAATAAAGATTTCAAAGTTGCTGTAAATGTAATTGTGATCAAGGTCAGTACCATCAGGTGTTAAAATACATCCTGAATAGTAAGACAATTTTAACCAGCCCTGATAAGGATTCCAGGAAGACACTTAGGCAAGAAGTCCTTCTGATTAGTCTTGGAATAACTGTATAATGGAAGGACAAAGGGAATGCACAATGAAAGATTATACATTTCCCACCCTTATAACATCTGGCAGCACAGAAGCCCCTGCAGGATTGTCTGGTTCTGTTGATAAAAATGGGCCAGCAGTCTGGCAGCAGCACCCGGGTCTTCAGAGGGAGCTCTGAGCAGATGACCCTAGGGGTTTAGAAGCAGGGTTGTCTTAATGCATGGGCACGCTGGGCAGTTGCCCGAGGGCCCCATGAGCATAGGGGCCCCATGTTAATCTATGTATGTTGCGACTTGCTGAGTGGTTGTGTAGGTAGGGGCCCCAGTGCACTGTTTTACCTGGGGGCCTATAATGCTTTTAAGATGGCCCTGTTTACAAGGAGTATGTTTGGATCTCGAAATGCTTCAGAGGAAACCTAAAGGTTAGGGGATTTGCACTTTACACCTTGCTTCTTTTAGTAATAGGGCATTTAAATTAATATTAATTAAATAACAATTTGCCCTGTCAATGCTACTGCTGCTTCTCCTGCCTCCTGTCTGGATGTACTTAGTAAATGGGTTGCAATACAATACAGCTGACAAATGCACAAATTTATACTAATATAATAAATATTGGTCCTACGTAGATGAAATGACAGTAAATATTCCTCTAAACAGAAAAAAAAAATTCAAAATTGCTTCACTGTCTCTTATTGTCAACCAATGTTATTGTGAATCAAAATTTGAATTTCATATAGATAGATAGATAGATAGATAGAACTTTATTTGTCCCCAAGGGAAAACTGGACTTTTTGCAGAAGCTGTTTAAATAAATATATATGTGTTGGCTGGGATTGGCTCCGGCAAACCCCTGTGACCCTGTAGTTAGGATATAGCGGGTTGGATAATGTGCTGGATGGATGGATAGATGGATAAGTAAGTAGTAAAAAAAAAATTATACAGACATATTGCTATTGGTATAAAGGAGTAGTGTTTCTTGACAAACATCTGCTGAATAAATCGTTGGCTAAAATTCCTCAGTAACAAACTTCTCCACCTGACTGCTATACTCTGTCTCACCTCCTTTATCAATACACCTCATAAGTGCAGAATCATTGGAGAATTTCTGCAAGTGACATGACCTGCTGTTACATTTATAGTCTGAGATGTACAGAGTGAAGAGAAAAGTAGACAGGACTGTCTCTACTGGTGCCTTCAGTGTTGCTCATATCTATATCAGAAACACAGTCATTGAGTCTCACAAACTGCAGGCTGCCTGACCAATAGTCCATTATCCAAAAAGCCATAGGCTCATCCACCTGCATATCCCCCTGTTTACCCCTTAAGAAGGATGGCTGGGTAGCATTGAAGGCACTGGAGAAATCTAAAAACATAATCCTCACAGTGCTGCCAGCTTTGTCCAGACGAGAAATAAGCCTTGTGGAGCAGATGAATAATTGCATCCTCCACTCCAATCTTTGTCTGATAGGCAGACTGCAGTGGGCCCAGATGGTCTACCACAAGAGAATTCATATTCCAGGACCAGTCTCTCAAAGGTCTTCAGGATGTGAGATTAAGTGCCACTGTTCTGTAGTCATTAGGTGAAGAGGCACCTGCCTTCTTTGGAACAGGAACAATGCAGAATGTTTTCCACAGCAGTGGCACTTTCTGAAGCCTTAGGGACAAACTGAACAGGTGACAGAGGACATCACAAAGTTGGTCATCACAGGCTTTAAGTACTCAAGGACTGATTCCATCCAATCCCGCTGCTTTTCCTGTGTGTAGCTTCCTCAGTTGTCTCCTTACTTGGTCTTCAGTTATGGACGGTCCACACCAATGTTCAGTGGTGGACTTGTCACTGGGCATTCCAGTTGAAATGGTAGGAGTTGTTGATGTACGTAGGGATAGTGTGGGGATACTGGTCATTGGAAGAGGGTGGCAATGAGAGGGAAAATCAATTTAAAAAAATTAAAAACAAATGTTGAATTAAAATTTCTGTGGAGCATTCCCAAACAAACAAACAAGAGCTGAACCAGTCCATGCTCTGTATATCAGCAGAGCCATCTTAAATCTCCAAGCTAAAAATGAATCCCCAAGCCATAATTCAAAATACAATCAGCTAAGAGTCTGTAATACAAACAAAGAGCAAGAATACTGTGACAGAGAATAATATCTTGCATATAGTTTGATAATATTTTTCCATTATTAATATCTAACAATACAAATGTTTAAACAGGCAGGGACAGTAATGTTGAACAATATTTAATTTTAAAGGACAGTAAGGTGTATATCCATTTGTTGCTCTGGCATATTTATGACCCCACTAGATCAAATAAGAACTTTTGTTGAGTGTTCAGACCATCTGTAATCAGAGTCAGATATATTATTTTAGTTTGTATGTATGAGTGTACAAGCTCTTCATTATAAGAAGAAAGCCTAAACTGGAAGGCTGGTTTGAAAAGGAAATTTATGACTAAATTATTTGTATATCTTTTCTTTTTTGTTTGTCAGAAACTATGTTTTTGCATCCTTGAAGAGGAAGAAAACGGGATTCGGTGGACTAGACCATGCCAGAGCTGAGTCATTGGGAACTTCAGTCTCACACAGATTCAAAAGGTGTGTCAAGAACCCACAGAATTCCTTTAAATTAATGCTGACACAGAGGCCTACTCTTCTCTGTCTCTTTCTCTCTTTTTTTCACTGCCATTTTCCATCAATGGAGGAGACCAAGCCAGCACTAATCACCATTCAAAGGCCATGCAGGAATAAAGATCAAGCTGGAGTAGTACATAAAACAGAGAGGCACCTGGCAGCAAACATCTACTTACATCGTAATGGTATATTAGCATATTTATATCTATAGCATTTAGATATGTTTGTAAGTTTTTCTTCTGCCTATTTCGGTACCACATCTGGTTGCCAGTGGTTATGTAAATGTAAAAAGAGGGAGAAGTGTTGAACTACAGTAGCAATCAACCCTGACTGTGTGGTAAGACTATGATCTACATAATAAAGAGTGTAAAAGGGAACAGAAGGTTAATGATACCTTACATCAGAATATAATGGTAAAACAAACTCAAAGTTACATAGCTAAACAGTAAATTCTCAACATTTTAATTGTTAAATCATTTGCAAAATGTTTCTGTCTAGCGTTCACCTATAAATTGGTTTGCCATGAGTTCCTAATCTGTCACAAGTCCAAGTGGGTCGCTAAGCCTGTGTCTCCTGCAAAAGTTATGACAAAGCAGTTGTGTCAAAGGCATTCATCACCCAAGGAACAAAACATAAACAAATGAACATCCATCCATTCATTCATCATCCAACCCGCTATATCCTAACCACAGGGTCAAGGGGGCCTGCTGGAGCCAATCCCAGCCAACAAAGGGCGCAAGGCAGAAAACAAACCCCAGACAGGGCGTCAGCCCAACGCAGAACAAATGAACAATGACAATTAATTTTGTAATGTGAATAATGCAAGAACAATGTTATCTATGACCAAGGTCTGGCAATGGTAATCTGGAAGTGCAATCATTTTGAATTTCCTAATGCTGCAAATTAAAATTTGCTAATTGTTTTGTCTTGTTGAGTCATGTTGTGACCCTATTTTGCCCTTTATATTCTTTATTGTGTAGACCTTAATAAAATGCCTAAAATCTCATACACTTAGCATTCTGTGATATAGTATTTCAGCATTTTCTCCCCACTTCCCTTTTACATCTGCAACCTCAGATAATTAGACAAAGTAAAGGAACCGGCAGGAGTTAAGTTACATATTTATGTATTATTGATAAAAATGGCCAAAAATATTAAGGAAGCAGTCTACAATGTTGAATGTTGGCAAACCATACCCTTATAGCCTGAGTAGCAGTGCATCTTGTGTCCATAGGCAGCTCTCAGCTCATCTTTTACCACACTGATGAATGGAGCACTGAAACAGGCCACATGCTTGTCTCAATATGGCTGCTAAGACAGAGTTGTCTTCATCATGGTCTTCTCTTCATGGCCAGATGTTGAGATAAACAGAGGTAAAGGCAAGGTGATCAACTTTATGCCATTCTCATCACAAACCACAAGTTAATTGGGCATCATGGTCCAGAATAGTCTTCAATTCAAAACCATCAAATCATAAACAGGGAAACTTCAGCTCAATACAATTTGTTTGATTGGGAATCTGGCTCTAGGAATAGGCCACTTCATAAGTTATTCTTAAAAATGCTTAGTGGACTATTGTTATATTTTTTAAAGAAAGTCAAGTTAAAGACAGTATTAGAATTAGAAAAATCTTTAAGAGCATGTTTTGCTACAAAAAGTATTCTTTTTCTAAAAGTACAGTGCCTGTTAGCCAGTCCTAAACTTCTAACAGAATGGCAAAGAAGAATTGTGGTGTTTATTCAATAAACTGTAGGTTAGGATGAATTGCACTTACTTTTAAATGTTGTTTCAGTAATGGAAAAAAATACTGTAAAATAGACAACTACTATATATAATAGCTTAGTTATACATGACAATTGAAATCAGGATACAATGAATGCTAACACTCTTCACAATGATTTTTCAAATGGAGGCATGTTCTAGGTACATTTGAAAGCAGAACATAGCTGATTCATCAGCTCCATACATTAGACAAACAAAACACTTTTGTACAGCATTACAGTATAAAAACCTCAGCGTCTCATAGATTTTCAAAGACAGCCACTGAAACTACAAAATGGGCAAGGTAGGACAGTTTTTACAGTTCTGTATTACTTGAATTACCAAAAGTGAAACTTTGCTTTTACTGTTTTGTTCTTTTCTTACAGATCATCTTCTATGAAGACAGGAATTTCCAGGGTCGCTACTATGAATGTAGCAGTGACTGCACTGACCTGCACTCCTACTTCAGTCGCTGTAACTCCATCCGAGTGGAGAGCGGCTGCTGGATGGTCTATGAGCGCCCCAACTACATGGGCTACCAGTACTTCCTGAGAAGGGGCGAGTATCCTGACTACCAGCGTTGGATGGGCTACAGTGACAGCATCAGGTCATGTCGTATGATCCCACAAGTAAGTTTAAAAAATATTTAAAATGGCTATACAAGCCTTAATTAATCTTGTTGGCATTTGGCATGTATATATACATAGGTCAGGTTCAGGTCAGGTTGGGGAGCATGCACTGGTACAGTGCTTTGCCGCACCCACCACATGACAAAATAGCTGGGGATCCTGGTTAGCAACACCCCAAACAGATACGCAGTCCTGTTTCACACCCTGGAAATGACCATCTATCTGCCACAGCCAGGTGTTACATAGGTGTCCCCTTAGCCTGGTTTGGCCACTTGGGTCCTCAACAATGAGGATCCTGTGAGTCGGATCACACTCGAGGAATCATGCCAAATGGCCGTAATACTACAGCTAGCACTCCGTCAAAGTTCAGGTAATGTGCCTCATTCTGTACTTCATGTGCAACCACTCAATCGACACATACTCAAACTAGCGGTATCCAAGGATTCTCTGAAGAGACACAGTACCAAAGGAGTGCAGTCTTCATCTCAGGTCACTGGTAGCATCCATGTCTCGCAACCATATAACAAAACAGGAAGCACCAGGACTCTAAAGACTTGGACCTTCGTCCTTTTGCACAGATATTGGGAGCGCCACCCACCCCTTTCTAGCGACCTCATGACCCTCTCATGCTCTCCCAATCCATCTACTGACTTCATAGGAAGAGTCACCACAGACATGAATGTCACTGCTGAGGTAAGTAAACTTGTTGATGAAGTTCGCATTCCTTCAGCAGACTAACACACTGCCAATGGCTGTGCCCAAGAGGTCATTAAAGGCCTGGATCTTGGTTGTTCATAAATGTTATATAATTATACCAAAATGTAAAAGTACAGCAAATGAAGGATAGTTATGGAAAACAGTGTAGGGCTGGTAAACTTGGCTAAAATGGTGAGTGTTTCTATTTTATTTATTATGTTGCAATTAGCAAAGATCAAATATTTTAAGAGTGCCAATGGTGCATATTTGCACTGAAGAACTTTTTTGGTTTTTCATCAGTTTGTCTCTTCTTTGGGAACTGGCTGACAGGTCAGGAATATCTCAGGAAAACTTCACTCCATCATGCCTGCTGTGCGAGAAGCCATTAACATGTTTTTACCAGCAGTGTCTGGTTCTTATTATGTAACCAGAGCATTAGACTGCATTCATATTGCAATAAGGGCACCTAGCAAAAACAAACCTGCTTTTTTTAAATGTATGCAGTTATATTATATTATATTATATTAATGCACAAGGCCATCTGTGATGCCATTAAATGATAAACATCATATCTCAGTGGCCTAGGTCAGCTCGTTTATTTATTCTGAGGTAAAGTAGTTTTGCCAGTTGTGATGGTGGTATATATGGTGGCAAGCTCAGCTGGCAGACCTCTCTGTGCTTCATGTGGCCTGTATTATTCATTGTAACAGAAATCACGTCATTACATGTGCCAGATGATAGTGGCTACTCACTCAGACGCTGGTGCATTATGCCTTTCCCTGACCCACAGAGCATAGAGAAGAGGTGCCATAATGCTCTTGTATCAACCAATTACACATTTGTTTGTATCTTGACCTCACCTCTCCTGCTCATAATGGTAGCACAATGCTAGGAGAACCTCATCTAAACAGAGAATTTATCAACATATTACAGCCCATAACAAAAGCAATATTACATGAGTGTTTACACAATTTTGCATTTTTACTTATTTCAACAGTACAGAGGATCATACAGGATGAAGATTTATGAACGAGAAAACTTTGGTGGTCATATGATGGAGTGCATGGATGACTGTGAGTCTGTTCAGGACCGCTTCAGATATCCAGATATTCACTCCTGCCACGTGGACGGCTATTGGATCATGTATGAGCAGCCCCACTACAGAGGACGCCAGTACTTTCTGAGGCCTGGCGAGTACAGGAGATACAGTGACTGGGGAAGCATGAACCCCAGGATTGGCTCCTTCAGACGTATCATGGATTACTGTTAAACATGTAATGTCTGATCCTGCTATGCATGAAATAAAGGTTCTTCAAAATCTTATTAGATTTTCTATGCTGTGTGATATCAATATTTTGGAGAACATGAGTGATGTCGTCTTATGGTGATACTGGATATATACTTGGCAAAAGTTTAATGCCTTGACCTAGAAATCAAAAATTCTTTAAGAAATGTCAATTTATATTAAGCTATATTTTGCCAGGCAAGTCTTTTATATTATTTATGAAGAGCACTCAATAAGCTTTTCTTATAAATATCAATATAGATACAAAGCCAGAAGGCAATTTTAAAGTTAAAGAATATAATTTAATCAAGTCAATGCCATCATGTATTTAGCTGATTCCAGGGTAACAAATTACACCTTCACATAACTGATGTAACTGTGCATCTTTCTGTGTAACTAACATAAAAATATGCCTCTATGACACCATATACAACCTTGACAAAATATGATTATAAGAAAGATATTATAGGTGTCGTGTTTTGAAATTAATTGCTATACTATTAAACCATATTTAATTTGCAAATTTAGGAGGGACAGGTAAGAGCTTCTTTTGCAACTCAGTGTCACAGGCCACTTGGGGATACAGATGCCCATCTAGCAGTTGGGAACTGACTGGAGCCAAGGTTAGTAATGGCAGACCAAAAAAAAAGAAAGATGGAAGATGCAAAAAAGAAAACAGTTCAATGAAAAACAACACCGTTCTGGGGGGTGCAATTATCCAGAAGAAAAATAAGTGAAAAACCCAATGCAGATACACAAAAATCAAAGCTAAAATAAAAAATAAATAAGGGACATTCCTGGGAAAATACAGCAGCCCCAAATACTAAAAAAAATATATGGCTCTGTAACAGTCGCTAAAATAAAACAAAGACTCCACTGACACTAAAAAATCTGGAATCTTCCAGGCTTTTAGGAGCCTTTACCACTCCTGTTATGCAGCCAACTACTGTGACACCCAGCATCTCTATAGTCACTGGCATGTGCACAGCTACTCCATCTACTATGCAACCCAGTCTCTGTATATCCACTAATATGCTCATGGTTAAACACCAGCAGTATCATCCAGATTCTCTTGCAACTACTGTGGAAACTACTTAAACCCTCCTTCTCCTTCTCCACCATTACCTCTACCTCCACCTCTACTCATCAGCAACAAAGACTACAAAGAACCTCTTACTGTGACCCTTTCAAAGCCCCATCAATTCTAGCATTGGCCTACCATCTTTTAAGGTCACAAGCAAGCACTCAAACCCTAAAATCCCTACCATATCCACGGGATTCTGACAGAAAAGAATCTCCCAGCAGAAAGAGACAAGACATGGAAATATATCAACTAAAAACAATAATCTAAACTAATCTCACAAAAATAAAGACAAACATCCAAACAATAAAAAGAAAGCCACAATACAATTACCTGACAATTAAGGTGTCTGTTGGCTTGTGCTGCATTTTAAAATACTGCCGGATACGTTCGACAACGCATTTGATCCACCGCTGCTGAAGAAAAACCAAAAATAGACTCTCTGAAACTATAGAGTCACGGGTAAGCTTATGTTCTACACTGAATCATACCATATAAATACAACTCCACATGCTAGTGCTCCAGACACTCCGTGTTTTCCTTTTTTTTTCTCTCTTCCCGGCCCCTCAGGTCATTACATAGGTGAGGCCCGTATCATCACACGCAGCTTCCTGTCTGGTAGTCTTAAATCTTAAGGAAATCTTTTCCTAACCAAAATCCAAAGGACTAAATAAAATGAGTATTTTTTGATTTTATACCTAAACATGTCAACCAGTGAATTCTTTGTAAGTACTTTGCTTTTACAGAGAAAAGCAAATTTCTGGCAGAGCAATAAAAACAAAAAAAAAAATAAAAAATAAAAAAATTTGGATGTGAGTGTCAGTAGGCTTTATGCCCTAGGAATGAAGTTAACTGAACTATTCAGTAAATATTTACTATTCTTATTTTGCTCTTTCTGATCATAAAATAGGTCATTACAATAGCAAGAATTCATAATTAATTACAGAAATATGGTATTTGAGTGTTTCTCTAGAGTGCCTCTTTCTCTAGCAAGATTTGGCTTATGGCAGTCTGGTGCCACTCAGATTCATACCGTTAAAGAGACTGTGATTTATTTTTATTTTTTTGGTGGGGATTCCAGCAACGCACCCAGCCTTGGCCCGACCTGTACTCACTTCAGGGACACGAAATCCAAAAAATCAAATAAATGAATGAATAATATATTAAATGGCAAGTAAATATAAACAACAAATAATCAGATAACACTTCCCTTCCCCTACGGCGATAACAAATACAACAAACAAAAATAATTACCTAACAACAAAGACCCACAACAATATCCATGAATCAGTCCCACTGCAGCCTTAAGAGAAGAAGTGGTATGGGTAATGTAATAAACAGTTCTCCTGGAAGTCCTGATGTGGCGAGGGGTGAGATTTGGGGAGCACTTCCTCCGATGAAGCACAATGACCAATCCAACACTACTCACCCGACTGTCCAGCACAAGAAAGTCCATACATCCTTACAGGATCACTATCCAGGTTATAAATGATATTCCACAGGGTTATGGCAGACGAGACAAAACGGGTTAACAGAAACACAGACAATGGCCTCCTTTTCAGCTTAGCTGGCTCCTTTACAAGATTGCAGCCGGCCCCTCTTGTCCCCAGCAGCCTCTGTGTTCTCAAACATCCAATCAGGGCAATACACTCGGGGCAGCTGGAAAGTACAGTCTTTTAAGTTGTAGCACTGCTACAGGTTCAAAAACTAATCAGCACATCTTCATCTCATAACAGGCTTAAGTTTCAAGGTTGTTATTTTTCCAGCCAGCTGTTTTAGCTCTAGACCGTCCTCAAGAAACTGTGACACAAAGATACACACCCATCATTGAAATATCAATGTTTTTTGTATTAGGGGACTCTAAAACATTGAGATCTGTTGAAAACTGGAGATTGCAATTTTTGATAAATCTAAAGCCTTCACTCCTCCCCCATAGATGATAGGTTATATCGGTTAACTGGGGGGGGCGGCACAAAGCAAAAAAATAAAACATTTCTATGGTTTAGACCAAGAAGACTGGTAGGTCTCGTCCGTTGCGAGAGATGGACGTCTGAAGCGGAGCTCCGTTAGCAGCGGTGTTATTTTTTATATTATTTCTTTATTATCCTGAGATATCCTGTATTTATCCAACCGGAGGGTTCCACTACAGTATATGCAAGCATATATAAACATGGTCGGCAAGAAAGGGGCTCAGAAAGAAATGGAAAAGAAAACTAAACCTACATCCAAGCCCAGACCAACAAGTCCAAGTTCAAGTTCAAGGTACAGCTTTTCAGAGACTGACATGAAACAGACGGACGAAAGCCCAGACTCCTCGGGACCACGGTCCACTGCATCGTGAGGAGCGAATGTGCAAGTGACGCAGGTCACGATAGCTCACCGATTGGAGAAGATCATTTGAAACTGGAAAATGCCTTGCAGTCCGCGCTTTCACCTACTCCACGCGAGCCAGGTACATTGACTGTAATAGAGCCAGCCACTTCACCTACGGTGCACGAAAGCAGAAATGATCTGTCCGAACTGAAGGTGATGATCACTGAGCTCAAGCAAGAGATAAAGAAAAGCGATAAGATAAGTGAGAAGGCAAGTGAGAAGCTGCGGCAAGAACTGCGGCAGGATAATAAAGACTCGGAGAAAAGCATATATACTCGCTTTGAGGTGGCCTTTAAATGTATGCTGGAAAAAATTGAGGAGCACATTCAGGAAAACGCATCTAAACTGAGCACACTTGCCTATCAGCTGGAGGATGTTAAGCAGTCATTCACGACTCGAATTGAAATAGCCGAAAATGTAGCATCCACCACTGATGGAAAAGCAACACCTGCCAATTCTGAATGCAAAAAACTCGGAGACAGACTTGCTGCTCTGGAAGATGGAAGCAGAAGGAATAATATTAGAATTGAAGGTCTACCTGAGAATTGTGAAAGTCCAAACCCAGTGAAATTTGCAGTTGAAGTATTCTCTAAAATAATTGGAGAGGACTTTAAATCAGATACCAAGATAGCAGCAGGTTATCGCATACGTGGATCAAATACCTTTAGACCTAGGTCTTTTATTGTCTGCTTCGAGAGAGTAATATGTAAGCTAGATGTGATGGCACTCCTCAGACACAAGCAAGAGATTATATTTGAAAATAACCACATTCATATTTTCCCTGATTTCTCTCCCGCAACAGCTGCTAAACGTGCAGCCTTCTACAACATTAAACAGCGTTTACGGCAAGCCGATATCAAATACAGCCTCTTGTATCCTGTCAAACTGAAAGTGGATGTTCAAGGCCAATACTACGTCTTCTCCAGCAAGGAGGAAGCAGAAAAGTAATTAAGAAAGCTGATCCCGACACTATTCTAAAACACAATAGTGAGTCGCATCCTGTCATGGCATGGCAAGGAGATATCACCTGCTGTCTGATCCACTTATAATGATATGGGTATTATAATTATATATTCTTTTCATTACTTGGATGCTTTCTGTTTATGTCTTAATTACAGTTATAGTCATGTGTGTGGAAGAAATTAATTTTTTTTTTACTACCCTAAAGGGGACTATTTAACATCATACCCTTGGTTTATTGTTATTGTTATTATTGCATTAGGATTTACTATGCATATCCTGAACCACTTTCTATCACCATTTCCTGGGTTTATTATCTTAATACTTTAAGATTGCTGAAGATTATATATTTTTTGCATATAGTTTGTTAATGATTATATTTTAGGCATATAGTATTTAGACTATATTGACAATAGATATCTCTACTTTTTAATCCTCAAACGCTACTGTGTGGGGGCTTGTTTTGCTTTGGACGTGCTCTGTCACTAGGTATGTCAGAGGACCGGGACTTTGTAAAGTGGGGTCCAGCCTCACGTGGGGAGGCAAAATGGGGTGGTGGGAGGATAAGGGGGGGGGGGAAGAGTGCAGGCTATATCTAATCTATCCCTTTAATCCTTATAATTATAACTACCAACGTAATAATAGAAGGCAAGGCAATAACCCACTGGGAAATAGGAAATTAAGGTTAAAGCTGTCTCATCTTCCAGTTAAGACTATAAAATGACATCAAAAACTTAGAATCAATGTCTCCATGATGGGACAGTTAACCTTGTGAGCTGGAATGTTAAAGGCCTAAATCATGAATTAAAAAGAAAGAAAGTATTCTCTCACTTAACAGGTTTAAACGCTAAAATAGTATTTTTACAGGAGACCCACTTACTAAGCAAAGACCGGTTGCAAAAGGACTGCACTGGCCAAATGTTCCATTCTGCCTTTACAAAGAAAACTAGAGGTATGGGAATCCTCATACATAGAACAGTCTCATTTGTAGCATCAGATATAGTATCTGATTCTGAAGGGAGATATGTGATGGTCATGGGCAATTTATTTAACTGTAAAATTATTTTGATAAATGCTTATGCACCTAATGTCGTTGATAAGGAATTCATGCAAAATGTATCTGCATCCATTCCCAATGTGAACACTCATAAAATCATAATGGCTAGGGACTTTAACTGTGTTTTAAATCCACTCTTAGATAGGACTTCTGTCACAGGGGGGGATGACATCTAACACTGCAAAGACAATTACACAGTTTGTAACTGACCACAACTTATCAGACCCCGGGAGGTTTCTAAACACAAACTCAACAACATATTTTTTCTACTCACCAGTACATCATTGCTACTCAAGAATTGATTATTTCTTTATAGATAATAATTACTTGCCTACAATTAAATCTTACAAGTATGATGCTATTGTTATTTCCGACCATGCACCTCTGATCTTGGAGCTAAAGTCACTATGCCCCACACTCTCACCTCGCAGATGGCATCTTAACCCGCTTCTATTAGCAGACGAGAACTTTACTGAATTTATATCCAAACAAATCAGTTTCTTCCTAAAGACAAATACATCCTCAGAGGTTTCTGCAGAAATACTCTGGGAAACTCTAAAGGCTTTCTTAAGAGAAAAGATTATTTCATATCTTTCCCACAGGAATAAATTAGAAACCAAGAAAGTATCAGAGTTAAAAAACGAAATTACTAGAGTAGACGAAGTACATGCCAAGCTTCCAAGCTATGGAGGAATATTTCGGACAAAATTAAATAAATAAATAAATGCGTAAATAAATAAAAGTACTGTGAAATGAGAGCCTAAATAAATATGTCATGAAATGAGAGCATAAATAAATAAATGTGTCACGAAATATGTTTTTTGTTGCCTATTTATTTATTTCATTTTGTCCGTAACATTCCTGCAAACCGTCATGAAATACGACTTGAAATAAAACTGTCACATTCACTCGTCAAAGTTGAGAGGGTGGGCTCTAACATGCCCTCTAGTTACTGATTGGTGAATCGATAGCACAAGAATTAATTAGAAAAATGCTTACTACTGCTGGTGAAATGGATTCTGCCGAAGATATTACGTATTTCAGAGAGATAATTGAAGATTTATCGGAAGAAATTACAATGTTGGCGGCCCTTTTAGACTCCGATGTAGATGAAACTATTTTTGAAATTATCGAAGAACAGGTGGAACGGACTCTACTACACTCCAGTTCAGGTGACACAGTTCCCTGCTCTGGAGTCCATCCTTTGACATTCCAGCTGAGTCAATAGAACACCTTCTGTTATTCGGTTTAAAAGTACGACAGATTGCAGATCTATATGGTGTATCGGAGAAGACGATCACAAGGCGAATGAGCCAGTTTGATATACGGTAAGCTGCAATGGCTATATTAGTTTAGGTTCTTTGAAATGGAATGCCCAAAGCAACTCCAACTAATATTTTGAACTGAGTATTTGACCCTTGTTTTATGAGTATAAAGTCAAGTGCATATTCGCAGCCACTTTTTCAAACAACTCTACAGCTCTGATCAGTGGCAAAGTTGTTTGAAAAAGTAGCTGCGAATATGCATTATTACATTTATTTATTTATGTTCACATTTCACAGTACTTTTATTTATTTAAGCATTTATTTATTTATTTAATTTTGTACAAAATATTCCTCCATACCAAGCAAGGCTCTACATAGGAAAAGGTAGGCTTTGCATTCAGAACTCAACTTCTTGACAACTAAAGAAACTGAACAACTAATTTATAAATCCAGACATCATTACTATGAACAAGGAGAGAAAGCTAATAAGCTTTTAGCTCAACAAATCCACAAGCAAGAAGTTTGCAATGCAATCCCAGTAATCACCAACACGAACGGAGATTAAATCATTGACCATAAAAATATAATGCACACATTTAGAGACTACTATAAATCCTTATATTCAACTGAGTTTAAAGAAGACAACACACAATCTAATGCATTTCTAGATACATTATAGATGCCACAAATAGATACTTTTAGTGCAAAGGAATTACTAGATGCTATAAAGTCACTTCAAGGTGGGAAAGCAGCAGGCTCAGATGGCTACCTTGCAGAATTTTATAAGAAATTCTCTGCTCAGCCTAGCTCATCTCCTATTAGCAAGCTAGACACAATCAAATTCTACCTCAAACTTTTCGCTAAGCATTAATCACCTTTTTTCCTAAACAAAAAAGGACTTTGACTTTGTTGTGAAATCGAGCACATTCACAATGGTATGGCCGTAAGCGTAAGCTGCGCCCCTTCTTGCTGGTTAAACACTGAAGATCGGGGGAGCACACTTGCAATGGAAAGCATAAACATGCACTTCCCAGCCATACACTGAAGCCCAGTTTGACTTCACTTGTAATGACAAAAAAGCTTACAGCACTTGGGGATCCCAGGCAGTCTCCCATCCACGTATACTGGCCGAACCGGTGCGTGTTTAACTTCTGAGTAAAGATGAAATAGATCGCATACTTACAGGTGTTGCGGTAAGCAAAAGCCACGCTCCTTCATGCTGGTTAAATACTGAAGATCGGGGGAGCCCGCTTGCAGTGGAAAGCATAAAGATGCATTTACCAGCCATATACTGTTCCCCAAATTGACTAAACTTTTAATGGAAAAAAAGCGTAGAGCACACGGGGTTCCCAGGCAGTCTAAAATCCATGTATACTGGCCGAGCCCATGCGTGTTTAACTTCCGACTTTAGATGAAATCGAGCGCATTCACAATGGTATGGCCATAAGCGTAAGCTGCGCCCCTTCTTGCTGGTTAAACACTGAAGATCGGGGGAGCCCGCTTGCAATGGAAAGCATAAAGATGCATTTCCCAGCCATATACTGTTGCCCAAATTGACTTCATTTTAAATTGAAAAAAAGCTTACAGCACTTGTGGATCCCAGGCAGTCTCCCATCCAC
>JANRMT010062814.1:126314290-126325649 GCA_026402145.1 Polypterus bichir lapradei | reverse complement strand
GGCACTTCCTGGTGTGGCGGAAGTGCCGGGCTCCCGGGATAATTAGGCACTGGGGCGCCGCCTGGCGGTGGCCACGGGTCCCTACAGGGCTGGGCTTCCAAGCCCTGTACCCGAGGCCCCCTGCATAACCAGGACGGACACCCCCACTCGGTCTGGAGGAGGCACACGCCCTCCTCCGGTCCTCCAAGGCGTCCCGACCGGGCTCCAGCCCCGGCCGAGGACCAGATGGGATAAACGGTATCGGGGCGCCGCCTGGCGGTGACCACGGGCCCCTACAGGGTAGGGCTTCCATGCCCTCGACCCGCGGTCCCCAACAGAACCAGGACGGACGCCCCCTCACGGTCTGGAGGAGGCACAAGCCCTCCTCACGTCCTCCTGGGCGTCCCGGCCAGGCTCCAGCCCCGGCCCGGGACCACACTGTCTTTAAGCAAAAAATGGCTCCATGGTAGAGATGCAGGGTAAAAAGCAATTCTGCAAATTGCACTCTAGAAAATGTTTTTCTTTCTAGAGAGGACTTGTCAAAAAGCGACGCAGACTAGATTGAAGGTAAAATCTTGGAGCATCTGGAAAATCTCATACATTGTTTTGATAAAAACTTTGTTTAAGACAAATTAAAAAACATCAGTGCATTCGAAAAAATTCGATTTGATTCGATGCTGACTGTGCAGAAGGACCACTTCATTGATTTACAGAGCAAAGCTTTGCTGATGTTATGATTTGCTTTTGATATAATTTTTTTACAGCTATGTTTTTACATTTTTCTTTAACTTTTTGGTTCATTAAAATGTTTTGAAGGTTGTTGAATCCTTTTATGATAACATTTTTTTAAAAAATAAAATACTTTTATGTCTCTTACACAACACCATGAAGGTGTTCCATGGGTACTGCCATTTTGAGCTTACTACTATTTCTAGCCACATTGCCCTGTAGAACACCCGCAGGGCACGACCTATGATGTCATGGGTTAGACGGTATATGCATCATCTCGATAACTTACTGGTTAAAAGAGTTTGTGGACAGAAACCTTGATTGTTAACTTTGTTCTGATTAAGACCCTTTGTTCTAATTCATTTATTCTGGTTTTTGGAACTACCTTTAGGTTGGAAGACAATTTAAGTTTGATCTTTGGTTAAAAAAATGTGTGACTTTTGACAACTTTTCCTTTCCTGATTCTTGCTCAGTTCTTTCTGTGGCACAATAGCTGAGGGAAAAGTTCTTCAAACAAAATCCTGAAGAATTTTGGTGCTCATAAATACCTGCAGGTGCATACCCGTATTGACAAAGAAAGCTCTTTCAGCCATGATGCCATTTTCATAAGAACCTACAGTATCTCTGCAAATCTGTGTTCTCAGTGTCGATCAGTGTTGTAGTAGCACTGACATATATGGTGTATGGTGAAGTTCAAACTTGTATATCTAAGCACTGCAACATGCCACCACTCTCCACTGTAATCTTTCACTAGAGATTACACAAAATACACTTTTCTGCATAGTATTCTTTATAACAAAAAATTATTTTTGATAATATTCACTTTTCATAACACAGTAATCATAAAATATCCATTACAATGCAGTACACAAAATATAATCTGCATCATGCAAAAAACTCTCTCACTAGTAATTCAGTAGAATTCTGTGACCTTTAGTGCTAACATCTAAATTTAAAAACATTTATATATGCTTTAGTAACTGCTGTCAGAAGATGCAGAGACTGGTAAGATCTCAACATCACCTCTGGCACTCTGTCCTTCATGGTTGGTGTTAGAGATCATAATTTGTCAGCGACATCTGCTTTGTGTGCCACCTGAGATCCTTAAAGATCTCGGCATACTGTATGTGAGTATAGCAGAAACAAGCTGATATTTAACCTTGAGGCTGTGATCAATAATGGGACTGGCAGCCTTGAAGTCTCTAGCCATCTGGTCAGTTCGTTTATGTCAAACTCACAGCCAACATTCCGGTATGAAGTTTACCTAACACAGTTATTTTACAACTAAATAGCATCACTGACTTTGCACGTTTGGGCTTAGCACCCGAAGGACTTGCACTTGATTTTGGGGGCAACACAAAACTTAAGCTATTAAGCAAAATAATAAAAATATGCAATAAATGCACAGAGAGCTCTTTAGGGCCGCTTTATGCTTTAAGCTCAGAAGGCTTACGCACACACATCATGGCTGCCATGCGCTCCCAGTGCTCTTTTGACACATCTTCTGAGCACATTGTCAGAAATTAACATGATGCGTGCGTGAGTTGCAGTACCTGCAAAAATATGGGTGGTGTGTGTATTCAAGTTTTGGTAGGTGACGTTAGCATTGTTGTTTACTACCAACATGTGATGGCAAGCAATGCATCTCCAACAAGATAAATCTGCGTACTTCGATGTTTGATGAATGGTTCAATGTGGTGAAGCAAATCATCAAACTTAAATGCTGACAAGAGAATGTATTCATGGTTCTTTTCTTCATCCATTTCTCACACAGGCAATACAAGAGTCGCATACTTCTCATTCTAATGACACAATACATTTTAAAATCTCACATACCATCTTCTGTGGTTTTTTTCCACTTTCAAAACAGCATCAGAATGCAAAGAATTTTTATTTTTAACATCATCCTTCCCTCAACTCACAACACAGTGAAACCAGACACTGTTTTCTTACCATGATGATTTCTCGCACTGCCACATAGTGGAGTCATCCAGATTTACTTAAAGTACGCACACAAGTATAGACAGTACACTGCTTGCGTAGCAGCAGCGTCATCAAGTGCACGCATTGCATGGCATTAAGGATATCCTCAGTACTCTACAGCAGCAGCAGAGTGAACAAGACCGATGAAGCACCTAGTAGGATGCTATAGCCATTCCTCAGACTTGCACACATTGCGCCTCTCATTCTGTGCATAGCAGTGAAACCTGCGAATGTGCAAGGTTGCTAGTGCAAAAGTTAAAATGAGACGACAAAAAATAATACGAATACTTGAAGTCGCAAAAGTTAAACACATGAATGTTAAGAATTAATTGTATATATCTAACTATACTCTGGTGGCATAAATCATCTGTAAAAATCAATTGATCGCAGTTCTACTGTATCATTAACTTACAAAACATCATTCCACCTTCATGTCCTTTCAGTTCCTGATTACTCTTCTTATCCCTTTAAAGTCTTGCTTTTTTGCAAATCAAGATGTGTTAAATTTGAATTTATATTTTGTCTTGTTACTTTCAAATGTACTTTTGTTTACTTAAAAAGCACATAAGGATGCTGGACACTGATTGAATCATCATTTTGATACCAACATTGTGGTTTCATGAATACCTATTAAGATCCTCATCGGTACATTTTGATTGAATTGAAAACAACTCTGTTTGCCAGATACTGATTTTTTTCACATGCAGACTATCAAAACAGAGTTCACAGAACAACATAAATCTCTCATGGTCTGGTTGATAATCATGGAAGTGATAACAGTGGAATTTGAATGGTCCTAAGTAAAAAATGGTGTCAACTGGAGGTTTAGGCAAAATAACGAAAAAACATTTTGCACATTGTTAATTTGTATTTCAAGATTATTGGCTAGTTAGCTTCAGCCTCTTTCTTTCAAGGTTAAGTCACATTTTACAGTTTCTCACCCATTGCCAATCTGACTCACTTCAACTCTTGCCACCATCCCAATTATTTTTCAGCGTGACTCCTCCCTCTTTCCATCTCAGCTACCTCCCTTCTAGATATTTAACCCAGAATTACAAGAAGGAAGACTTTAGCAATCCATACAAGAGGTAACAAAAGCATTGCAAAGGAATCAAGCATCTGACAAGAGATGTTTGAATAGCTTCTTGTGATCTTACCACCCATCCATTTTCTTACTTTGCTTATCCAGTGCAGAGTCATGGGGCAGCTATAGCCTGCCCCAGCAACCACTGGACACAAGGCATGAATAACGCCTGGAGAGGATGCCAGTCCCTCACAGGGTAAACACACACACACTCACAAGGGCCAATTTAGCAATGCCAATTAAATAAGAACATCAGAAATGTGAGAAATTAGAGGAGACCATATAATCCATTAGGCTAATTTTTTTAGCAAATAATTAAGCTGTTACAACATCTCATCCAGATACTTCTATAAGATTGTCAAGATAAATTCATCTAACCTGGACATCTTTAGAAGAAAACTGAAGCACCTAAAAGGAACCCACAAACACACATGCAGGATATGCAAACTCCATGCACAGACCACTTGGGACACAAACCTTGAAGAGGGGACTGGGCGGTCTCATGGCCTGGAATCCCTGCAGATTTTATTTTTTTTCTCCGGCCGTCTGGAGTTTTTTTTTTGTTTTTTCTGTCCCCCCTGGCCATTGGACCTTACACTTATTCTATGTTAATTAATGTTGACTTATTTTATTTTCTTACTGTGTCTCTTATTTTTCTATTCTTCATTATGTAAAGCACTTTGAGCTACATTTTCTTGTATGAAAATGTGCTATATAAATAAATGTTGTTGTTGTTGTTGTTGTTGTCCTATTGCAAGGCAGCAGTGGGACACAGTGGCGATCTTGTGATCCTACAACAGAGGACAACTGAGATCTTGACAGCAGCTGAAATGCATAGTAATGAAGGAGGGGGGGCTCCTGACGTGCTATAACAAACATAAAATCAGTCTTCAGAAAATGCATTTCAGGATATAACAATCAGTTCTTTTGATTATATTTTAAAGGATTCCCCAATTAATAAAACAGACATATATGTATATACAATATACAGTAGGTTTTACTACATCAAAAAATTATATTGCAAATATGACTTTTAAAAAATGGAAGACATGATAACTATATTAGTGGCAACTTAAGACCCGATTTGTATCTGCTACTGCTGGGATATATTCCATTTTCACATGACACTGATCTGGAGAAAATAAATTTGTGAAAACAGATGAATGGATGTGTTGTGAAGATTTCTATTCTTGAAAGGGGTGGTGTTCCATTTCTGTGCATAACACTAAGAAGAGTGTGTGTCATTTTACAGCAAATGATCTTCATTCACAATGCCATCACTTGACCATGCCTTTCCCCAGATAGATTGCACAAGCATGCTGCTAGCATGCCTAGGCGCTTGTAATAACAAAACAAAGAAATGTGTGATATACAATTTATAAAAGGTGCAGGCACTAGTTAGAATTGGAGTTAGACACAAATCTCATTGCACAGTCTGCTGGTGCTGGTTCCAGTCTGGCATGCATGGGGTAGGTGTAGTGGCAGAGGCAGTAGACTTTACACCTTGCCCTTGATTTACTGTTTGAATCGCACATATCTGCATGTGTAAGCATCTTAAACCCCAAAACAGGCCAAACCACCTGTCCATCATAGCAAGGGACTGTCCTCTGTCCTATAAAAGCTGAGGAAATCCCACAGTTCCTTGCAGTTCTTTGGGAATGTACTCATGGTGGTGGTGGTGAGTCTTCCTGTGTTTATTGTTGTTTTTTTTTTTTAAATTATTTTGTGACTTTACTGGATTTCAAACCCTTGCTTTGGTTTTTTTTTTCTCACCATTCTTGGACTTTTTCTCAGACATTGCTTTCCTTGAGTTGTCCTTGTTGTTTCAGTCAATTCCCCCATTAAACCCAGGGCTGCTCATGCACGTTTTCACATACATCGGCACCCACACGGAACCTAAGCCACACTGTCTTTCATTATTTATTTACTTAAAAATACACAACACCACAAAATTCTCTCATCATTCACTCTCTATTTGTTTTATAACTGTTGTGAATGCTGGCCTACACAAACTAGCTTCTACAGAGCAGAAAAATAAAAACCACTGTGTTTGTAAAAAACAAAATAAAGAACTAAAAGGTCTCTTGCTAGAGCTTACAGTTTCACTCAAAGAAGGTGTACCAGAAAAGTCGGAATCTATTCAGGCAGGCAGTTTGACAGTATTAGCAGTGGTGAACAAATTTGATTAATAAACAGATTTTTTTCTTTAATGTCATTAAAATCCTTACACAATGTTTGTGTTAACAGAAGCAAGGGGACTGTTTCTAAAATTTGTAATTTTTTCTTTAAATAAGATTGCTCTTACATTTGTATATAATTGTATATCTTGATAGTCAAATGAGGATGTTATGAGTTAATTTTTTTTATTATTTTTAAAATCCAGATTGTGAAACAAAAAATGTACATTTCTTTAAAAACTGCACTTAAACTGATATATCCTTGTGTATGTTGCAAGTGCATATAATGATTTGATTAATTTTATTATATTGATCAATTAATTATTATTTTTTCTATCTGTATTTTGTAATTTGTTATTTAATTGTATCATTGTTTCAGTGACAAGACAGTGTCACCATTTTGTAATCAGCAATCCTTCACAAGTATACCAATTTTAAGTGCTATTTTCCTGTGATATTATTGATAGTAAATGTTCCCAGTCACGTGGACATGACGTGTAACATTATCACATCAACATTATAAGAGATAGTGGTGCACATTGTCTGTTGTTCTAGTGGTATTTTCAGCCAGGGCAGGAACCCTGGCTGGGGTTCCAATTCCATTTCTATGTCTTTTGATTCTTTTGTTTGCGTTAATATTATTGATTATTTAGTTTCTATATGTCAATGTGTATTCGCCTATTTATCCTGTCTTTTTTTTTGTGGGTGGTCCCACAAAAGGCAGAGCCACCTGTCCACCACTACAAGAGAATGCCCTCTGTCTGAGACTGGGGAAAACCCACAGTCCCTTGCGGTTCATTGGGAATTCACACATGGTGGTGGTATTACTGTGTTTATTGCTTTTTTGATTATTTGTGACTCTACTGGATTTCATTTTTTTGTTCTATTCTTGGGTTTTATGTTTTAGCACATTGTTTGCCTTGGATTGTTCTTGTTGTTTCAGGTAACTCCTTCGGCCTCTTCTGTTTCTCAGAGATTACTTTGTGCAGCACAGCATTTTTTAATATAAATCTCTTTATTTATAACAATTCTTAGTTGACCTTTGTGGTGACTAGCCGAGGTATGATGGTTCCCACTCTAATTGGAATTTTTAATATTTTGGGGACTTTGTGCGGGAACTCTTTAGCAAATAATATCTATCTTTGCATCTTTACATAAAACAAAGGAATTAGTGATAGTGAGGGAACACAGTACTAGTTTAGCATATGGACTTTTTGATTACTTTTTGGACATCTGGCAATTTGGTGATTGTTTTGTTCTGCAATATTCACCTTCTCTTTAATGTATTGATTTCTGTCCTCTTTTAGACCACTCTTCCTAAGGAAAAATCCTTTTTCTGCACATCTAAAGTTAAAAATTAAGTCCCCAGACTTTCTACTTAACAATTTGGCCTCCACAGTATATAGCTTTAATTACATGATGCAAACAAATGCAAATTGTAAATAATGCTGTGTTTTACTTACTATTCATTAATGATTTTTACCATTGTTTTAGTGATGTTATTCAATCAGCACATACCCCATGTGAATAATTTTCCTGGGCTTGTCATTTTATGTGTTTATTTTCTCCCATGGATGCTGTTATACTGTGTGTCAGTTTTTCATGGTCACCATCATTTTGCGTCATCTGGACACAAAGATGCTATTTGGTTGCTTGGTACTTCATACATGTCACACATGAACTACAACATCATGTTGGCCAAGATGTTGACACAGATAAAGTAGTGTCCAAGTTGACTCCAAGACTTTTCAAAAATACTTGGTTTTAAACACTCTGCTAGGAAACGTCTATTTTTGACTGTACTTTTGTTTATGACTTTGAATTTAGCATAATCCCCTTCAACTTTACTATTGATCTCTTGTCTAATTGTAATTTAACGTTTGCTACAACTGACGTCCCTTTTGAACAAATCCCTAAATCCATGGACACTCAAGTTAAATAATGTTAAATAATCATTGTATAGTGAAAAATCCACATCAACTGCCTAATTTCCTAAAAGACTGCCATCATTTTTTGCAATTTTCCAAGCTGTTTACAGGCACAGTTAACAAAGTGTGTGTAAACTTGTGACCCAGTGGAATTGTGATATAGTCCATAAAAAGTGAAAAATTACTTCTGCCCTGTACAATGTAGATGTCTTAAATTAAAAGGCAAATTAGAGTTTTTGAGTATAAAATCTGTGGAGGGGTTAGAAAGTGGGATTTAAAGAATTTGCCCTAAGTGTATGTAAACTTCTGACTTTAACTGAATCATTTCCATTTTTTTTTTTTGCTTATCTTTTAAAAAAGGCAAATGGCTGTGCCTTTGACTACCTGTTTGTTTAAGACCTAGGAGCAGGTGTACACTGTTTGTTTTTCTCATGTATTTACAACAGCAGGAGATCAAGTGCCTTCTCACATTTACCGACTGTAGGCAGCAATGAAGTTCAATTGATATTCAATGCATCACTGTGATCTGTGTGTTCAATAACCTTTGCACTCATATAGCCTGATTATAAAATATTATTCTTCCTGGTACCATTTCTACATATTATTATTATTATTGTTATTGTTATTGTTATTGTTGTTGTTGTTGTTGTAATCAGGCCACTCAAAATAATAAAAAAGGAGTGCAGGCCTCATCAAAACAAAACCCAGACCTGCTCTCCTCAATGGTCTGCAACAAAGGAGTAAGCCTCACCAGCTCAGACTATCTAGCCCCAAACTCATATGGCAGGCTCGTGGCCTGTACAGGGCCAAAAGTGGGACAAAGGCTTTTAAAGCTCAAGATGTCAACCAAAGGAAGAGAGGAAAGAATATATATCTACTGGTCCAATACAAATAAAACCAAAATTTCCTTCATATTAAGATTTATGAATGAAAACTAAATAAAGAAAACAAGGCAGAAACAAAAGGGACCAAACAGTCTTTGCCTAACAGCAAACAAATCCAAACCAGTATCTCAGAAAAGTAAATTTTGTTCTGCTAGAGGTCGAGAGCTAACAGTTTAGAAATGTGTTTGACCAGGAGAGTAAAAGGAGTCAAAAAACAAAGCAAAGACATAAATGGAACTTTCTATCCACAAAGCTTGGCAAGCAAATGGATGCTTAACATGTCGCTGCATAAACAACATCAGGAGTCACAACCTCTAAGGCCACAGCCATGGTAGCCAGGAGTCGCACCCTATTCACTGATTTCACAAAATAGCTGTGTCCTAGAGAAAACATAATGGTGTCTAAGGTGATGCAAAATAATTTTTAGCATTTTAAACATTTAGTGAATTCAAAATTCTAATTCTGTGTGCTAAAAAAGCCTAAGGTTGCAAAATATCCATGGAAAACATTAATAACAAAAAATGAATAACAAAACCACTTTATGACACAGCTAAACAATAGTAGGGTCAAAGTCAGGCTATGCAAACATCAAAAACAATCACAAACCAAGGGACAGGGTAAAGAACATAAAACATACATTAATAGCAGAACACTGAAAAGAATCAATTCACAAAACAATATTCAATAAGTAAAATTCAGAATGGTGGTACAGTTGTAACTGTTGTTACCACACAGTAAGGAGACATGGGTTTGTGTCCCAAATAATCCCTGTGTGGACTTTGCATGTTATCTCCATGTCTGTGTGAGTTTCACCCAGGTGCTAAATGGGCCCTTAATATGTGTGTGTGTGTGTGTTTTCATACTGTGATGACTTGGCATTGTGTCTGATGAATGCCTGAATAGTTACCAGCTGCCCACGTCCTACCATAGATAAACTGGTTAGGAAGATGGATGGATAAGGCCGAAAAATGTATACTGTAAATTTGCAACGTCACTGTCACTACCACTGTAGACTTTCATCACAATTGCTACCATGGGCCCTTGAAAGCTAGGATCTTGAATAGTAATACTAATAATATATTTTATTTATATAGTGCCTTTCCCATGCTAAAAGGTTACAGCAACAAGGTCAACTGTCTATTTTATTGCCTTGTTGAATGGCTGTTCATATTGTTTGCTCACTACATCAGAAGCCCAAAACACAGCAGCAAAGATCCCAACTAGAATTGGCAGGTATGGTCGTATAATTCCAGCATCTAGATGGCTAGTCTAGCTTCCAGACAAGTTTGGAGATGATTACTCATAGCTTATATTCAAGGGCATACACTGCACACTCTATGCCTGCTTATAATTCAAAGGATGAATAAAATCTCTACAGGGACTTTGGCTAAAGAGCTTCCAAATTCTAGAATAACCAACCCAGCAGCATTATATGTGTCCCCATTTCTCTTCTTGGTTTCCTGCTGTGTCATTTGATGTCAGTGCCATTTTGATTAATCTGTAATGTAACAGGACCTGGGAGTGATGTCATTTGTGTCAGATCTTTATTTAAATCCACTTTCCATACTTGTCTGCGCTGCTGTGCCATGTGAAGTGCTCACGGTGGATCTGACCGAGCACAGTTGAAATCTGGGAATAAGATTTGGGTTTTCTCACTTTGAGAAAATGTGTACATAAATGTATATTTATACATACATATTAGATAGTGTGTTCATATTTTTATTACATGTCTGCTTGATAAAATTATTTGAATTACTGTTATTATGTAATTATTATTGTAAATAACTATGTACATAGAATTATTTTAAAATACTAGGGAGTTCCCCAATGCTCGCTTTGCTTGACAAACCCCTGCTCGCTTTGCTTGCCAGCCACTCTGCATCTCTGCCACTTGCGTTGTGAAGAGGGGGGCTGAACGCAACCCAAAGAGATGCAACAAATGCAGTTTTTTTTTTACCTCCTCTTTGCTCGATCAGTTGCTGGCTTGCTGCTGCTGTTGTGCCATGTGATCTGCATCTCGCATGGCACTTCAAACATTTAAAAGCCTGTACAGCAGTTGTCCAACTCTTTGTGTTTTATTTCTAGCCCCGGGCATGGTTAAATCTTTTGGCACAAAGTCCGTCTCACGGAACGTGAGTTCTTGATATTTTTTAGTTTATAATTTAAAAATGGAATAAGAATCTGAAAATCTAACAACATCACATTAAAGTTTGATAAATTCTGAAAATAATGATACCAAACATATACAGGGTGGTCCAGATCTAATTATTGCAGATCCTGATCGTCTGGATGACTTTGATTTATGCGGGGACGATTCCAGTTCGGAGCGAAGGCGATTCTTCATGTCATCAGTTTGCACACTTCTCGATGGTCTGGGATTTTTCAGGTGATTTTCTATGTAATAAACTTAATAAGTTATAGCGTAATGAAATTTGCCTAATTAGATCTGGACCACCCTATATATGTAGGTTTTAAAATAAGCCCGATTTAAAGCGTGACAAAAAACGTGACATAAAAATGTCACCGTTGCACTTTTAGGCTTAGGATTATATATATATATATATATATATATATATATATATATATATATATATA
>JANRMT010062814.1:126289037-126308926 GCA_026402145.1 Polypterus bichir lapradei | reverse complement strand
AGTTAATAGGGACGCTGTCGCTAAATACTCGCAAGCACATCCACAAGTTCATAGGGACGCTGTCGCTAAATACTCGCAAGCACATCCACAAGTTCATAGGGACGCTGTCGCTCATTACTCGCAAGCACATCCACAAGTTCATACGGACGCTGTCACTAAATACTCGCAAGCGAATCCACAAGTTCATAGAGACGCTGTCGCTAAATACACGGAGGCAAATCCACAAGTTAATAGAGGTTCTGTTTCTAGATACGATCCCAATAATGAAAAGCGGCTCATACGAAAACAATAGGTTTGGCTCAAAAAAGCCAATTGTGGATTTGCGTACGACCCAAACATACATTATGAGTCTGACAAAACAGTACACATTGGATCCATGGATGTTCACTGTGACTATTGTCAAGCAAAGAAGTGGAAATGCGAGTCTCCTGGTTTGTGCTGTAACGGTGGTAAAGTCTCTCTCACTCCTTTATGTAAGCTTCCTGTCAAATGGCGAACATTCTCAAAGTGAGCATTTCTTGAACAACTAACCAAATCGTTGAGGGAAATTTTATGCCTTCATTTAAAGTTCAGGGACAAGTGTATCACTTGATTGGCAGTCTTTTACCTATGCCAAGTGAAGAACACAAATTTTTGCAAATTTATTTCGTCGGGGACGATGAAAAGGAAGCACAAATCCGCTGCGCTAATTTTTCTGGACTTAACATGCCCCTGGTCAAGCAATTACAAAAAATGCTTCATGACTGTAACACTTACATCCAGGACTTCCACTCCACAATTGACAGTATTTCAGATGATCACAAACACTTTAAAGTTGTCATTCACGCAGACACATGCACACAAAGGCAGATTTAATAAACCCACAGTTCATCAAGTTGGTGTTGTCATCGTTGGGCAAACGTTCAACAATAGAGATATTGTCTTGAAAACCAGAGACAATAAACTGCAACGCATTAAAGAAACCCACAGATCCTATGATGCACTTCAATATCCTCTCATGTTCTGCTATGGTGAAGACGGCTATTCTGTGTCTGTACAAGTTCATCCTGCCAGTAAGTTACCTATGAACAAAACTGTCTCTGCAGCAAACTTCTATTCATACTGGCTTATGATCAGACAACATCATGCTAATAATATCCTTTTCTTCCAAACTTTATTAAATCAGTTTTTAGTTGATATGTACGGAAAAATTGAATCCGAAAGACTAAATTATATCAGACTAAATCAAAAAAAACTACGGGCTGAAAATTACGTTCACTTAAAAGATGCTATTGACAAAAAAGACACTAATTTAACAGAACTTGGTCAAGCTGTGATATTACCATCATCCTTCACTGGAGGACCTCGCTATATGCACGAGCGTACACAAGACGCAATGACATATGTTCGTCGTTAAGGCTGCCCTGACTTATTCATCACATTTACTTGCAATCCTAAATGGCCTGAGATCTCTGAAATTCTCCTTCCACGTCAAAAACCTCACGATCGCCACGACCTTATCAGTCGTGTATTTCATCTCAAGATACGCAAAATGATAGACTTGCTTACGAAGAGTAACATTTTTGGCTGTACAAATTGCTACATGTACACCATAGAGTGGCAAAAGCAAGGTATTCCCCAAGCACACATTCTATTGTGGCTAAACAATAGGATTAAACCAGCTCTCATCGATCAACTCATCCGTGCAGAAATTCCTGATCCACAGACTGACCCTGCCCTACACAAAATAGTAAAATCCAACATGATTCATGGCCCATGTGGACCTCATAATATCAACTCGCCCTGCATGAGCAACAGAATATGCACTAAGAAGTACCCGCGTCCGTTCATCTCACAAACTCAGACCAGAGAAGATGGTTACCCTCAGTACCGCTGGTGCGCACCTGCTGATGGAGGTCATACAATTAACATTAAAGGAGTACATATCGACAACAGATGGGTGGTCCCTTATAGTCCTGTGCTGTCTCGCTTCTTCAATGCTCACATCAATGTCGAATTTTGCAATTCAGTAAAATCAATCAAATACATCTGCAAGTATGTTAACAAAGGAAGTGACCAGGCAGTATTTACAATACAAACTCAAAATGACGAAGTATCTCAATATGAAGCTGGTTGTTACATTAGTAGCTCTGAAGCAGCCTGGCGCATTTTCTGTTTTCCCATTCATGAACGTTTCCCTCCGGTCGTTCATCTTGCTGTGCATCTTGAGAACGGACAAAGAATTTATTTCACAGAAGGCAATGTTGCCGATAAAGTACACAATCCACCACAAACGACCCTTTTAGCATTCTTTGACCTTTGCAAGCAAGATGATTTTGCTAGACAATTTCATTATAATGAAATTCCATCATATTATGTGTGGGCAAACAACATGTTTCATCGAAGGAAACAGGGCAACCCTGTACCAGGATATTCGGGAGTAAAAAAGGATCATGTACTGGGACGGGTCTACACTGTACACCTGAATAACTCTGAATGCTACCATCTTCGACTCCTCCTCAACAAAATCACAGGTCCCACATCTTTCAAATCTCTCAGAACAGTTGATGGTGTCCTACATCCGACCTATAGGTCAGCCTGCAGGGCACTCGGTTTATTACATGACGATATCAACTGGGACGAGACTCTAAAGGAAGCTACTCTATCTCGCTCACCTCAAAAGATCCGTGAACTATTTGCTGTCATGTTGGTGTTCTGCCAAAGAGAAAACCCCTTAAACCTATGGGAAAAACATAAACACAGCATAGCAGAAGATGTTAGGAGACAGACTGAAAAAGATCATATACGAACAGAAGTCCACCAGTGGTTAAATTTGATCTATAACAAGTGTCTACAGTTGCTTGAAAACTACGTCATTGCTATTGGAGGTCAATCTCTTCATCATTACGGTTTGCCTTCACCTTTACCAGAACTGGCACAACTTGCATCAAATCCCGAGTACTTGAAAGAGACATCTTACAACACCTCGCACTTGGCCAATCTAGTCACAAATAACGAGCGCTTGCTAAATAGTGACCAAAAGTCAGTTTATGAGCAAATCATGAGCAGCGTTGCATCTACCACTACCACGGTGTTTTTCCTTGATGCTCCAGGAGGAACTGGTAAGACATTCCTAATAAACCTTCTCCTTGCAAAAATCCGAGCAAAACGTAACATTGCCATAGCTGTAGCTTCTTCTGGCATTGCTGCAACTCTTCTAGAGGGTGGCAGAACTTCTCATTCAGCTTTCAAGCTGCCTCTGAACCTCAACCATACTGAATCCCCCATGTGTAACATATCAAAGCAGAACAACATGGCTGAAGTGCTACGACATTGTCAACTTATTGTCTGGGATGAATGCACTATGGCACACAGAGCAAGTATTGAGGCTTTAGACAGGACCCTCCAAGACATCCGAAACACCAACAAACTTATGGGAGGCTTGACAGTGTTGCTGGCTGGAGACTTCCGCCAAACCTTACCAGTCGTGCCCAGAGGACCACGCGCTGATGAAGTTAAAGCATCTATGAAATCTTCATACCTTTGGCCACAAATCCATGTTGTTACTTTAAAAATAAACATGAGAGTTCATTTGAAACGTGACAAAAAAGCCGAGGAGTTCTCTGCTCTTCTGATGAGTATAGGTGATGGCACCTTCATACAAGAAAACCGTAAAATAAATATTCCTACAATTCTCTGTCTCATCGTGAATACCTTACAAAGCCTTCTTCAAAATGTTTACCCCGATTTACGAAATCTACACCAAAGTGACGTCTCATGGTTAAGAGAGAGAGCTATCCTGACACCAAAAAATGACATGACTACGACTATAAACCACATTTTACTTCAAGAACTACCTTCACAATCAAAAACATATCAATCTGTTGATTCAGTTGTAGAAGTAGAAGATGCGGTACATTATCCAGTAGAGTTTCTCAACACTCTAAATCCTCCAGGCACTCCTGAGCATAATCTCATCTTGAAGGTTGGGGCACCAATAATGTTACTGAGAAACTTACAGCCACCGAAACTTTCTAACGGCACAAGACTTCAGGTCACATCTCTACAAAACAACCTAATTGAAGCAACTATTTTTACTGACGGTGCCTCAGGTGACACAGTTTTTATTCCTCGTATCCCCGTTATACCATCTAATCTCCCATTTCAATTCAAACGCGTTCAATTTCCAGTAAGACTCTGCTTCGCAATGACAATTAATAAGTCTCAGGGATAAGTCTCAGGGACAGACACCACAAAAGGTTGGCATTGATTTGAGGCAGGATTGCTTTTCACATGGCCAACTGTATGCTGCATGCTCAAGAGTAAGCTCAGCACACAGCTTAGTCATATTACAACCGGAGGGCAGAACTGACAAAGTAGTATACAGAGAGATCCTTAACAATGAATTTTTTATATATTTTACCTCAGTCTAAAAATGTTTACTTTTTTCTTAATAAAATTATTCAGGCAGTATTTCACCGCTGCGAAGCGCGGGTATTTTGCTAGTATATATATATATATATATATATATATATATCCTTTGGGGTGCGTGGAGCTGTTGCTGGGGGTGCCAGAATCCATTGAGGAAGAAAAATTAAAAACATTATTTGTACAAAATCTTAATTTATCTATCCATTCTTAAACAATTAAATGGGCAGGCTATTTTGTATCAGTGCAATACGCTGCTTGTTAAAACGAATGACTCCTAATCTTATGTGCACTTAGTGCTGTGTGGGTATTATGAACTATCGTATTTGTTCAAGTTCTATTTAAATTTTAAATATAAGTAATTTTTATTTGGTCGACAGAAATATGTTTAGTAGGAATGAAAGTTAAATTTAATCATCATTGCATAAATTTTTCTTCACCATAGAAATTTAAAGACTAAATCCAACTTCCATTCCTACCAAAGATATTTCTGGCGACTAAATAGAACCTACTTATATCCAAATTCGAGCTATTGAGCTGTCGCCTGCCTGCCTGAATAAGTCACCCTCGCTTCGCTCTTACTTTTTTACCATTTATTTAATCATGGCTAGTCGCGGAAAAATTATAACATGGAAGGAGGATTACACTGAATATGGCTTTACCAAAACAATTATTGATTGCGAATAAAGTATCTATTATTAATAAAGCTTCAATTTGTGATCTGTTTTTCTGCGTTAACCTCATATTTTTTCATACTTCTTCCCAAACCAAGGGGGTGCGAGGGTAAAATGAATCGGTAAGCGCTGATATATATATATATTGAATATATTGAAATAGTTTTACTATGAAATAATGCAAACAGTACGCGGCACGTGCTTCGCCCTAATTCTGGGCTCATCAGGCAGTACACACTCACTGCACCCACTCTCGGGAATCGAACCTCAGACGTCAGCACTAAAGGGTTATATATATAACTTCTGAGAATGCCACCTATAGTTTTGTCCAGGAGGAAAGCAATGTTGCCTCAAATCAATGGCAACCTTTTGTAGGGTGTGTCCCTGAGACTTATTAATTGTCATCGCGAAGCAGAGCCTTTCTGGAAATTTTAGGCATTTCAATTGAAATGGGAGATCAGAGGGTATAACGGTGATGCCAGGATGTTGCGATGTCCTCGGCTTAATTTAATGTTAGGTAAGACCCGGCGCTTAAGAGTTTCTGGCTGCACTCCGGTTGTAATATGACTAAGCTGCGCGAGCTCACTTTTGAGAATGCAAGTATAGTTGTCCAGGAGAAAAGCAATCTTGCCTGAAATCAATGGCATCGTTTTGTAGGGTCTGTCCTTGAGACTTATTACTTGTCATCGCGCAGCAGAGGCTTACTGGAAATTGGAGGCATCTGAATTGAAATGGCGGTGCGAGGGTAAAATGAATCGGGAAGCGCTGATCAATGTAATTGGTGTACCAGGAAATCATACATTGACAGAAGTTCCCTTTGCTTGTAATGCAAAGTGTGATTAAATGTGTGATTTTTTAACGCGTTATGGAGCACATGCATCAAAGCTTTTCAGCTGTGCTTGTGCTAAGAAAAGGAAAGATTTAAAAAATAACATAACACGATTGTCAATGTAACCTTTTGTAAGTAGTGCCTGAAGGATTCAGTGTAGAGAAACTCTAGAGACAGCGTGTGTATTAACTTGTGGATTTTTCTGTGAATATTTGGTGGCAGCGTCACAAAGTTGGTTCCTCAAGACGGCGTTAGCTGCAGAGCTCAGCTCACAGCGAAATGAGGTGAATGGGAGGGGAGATGATGACGTCACTCCCCCACCCGCCTTAACTGTCAATCCCCCACAAACACAGTCTCTCGGAATTTGCATAAGCACAGCCCTTCACCTGCAATTTTAACTTAGTTACAAAGTGATGAAAACTCTCGTTTATATCCTGCGTCCTCTCATTAAACTTTTATCCCGCATTACCCGTGGGCATGACAAACGCCAACGGCAGCCTGTCTATGAACTTAATTTAAACTTTAGATTTACACCGTGCTTTGTTTCTGAAGTAGCAGCACTCATGAATATGGTTGTATATGTCAATCGCGCGGTTCTTATTGTTTCGCTGCCTTCTCAATTATATAATGCATGTTTTCTTCAGCGCTTTTTGGAGCTGTTCCTGGTTTTCTATGTACTGCGTTGATAGTCAGTTCACGTGATTATGTGGGAGGCGTGATGATGTCACACGAAACTCCGCCCCCCACGGCTTTCGCGCTCAACTCCATTACAGTATATGGAGAAAAATAGCTTCCAGTTATGACCATTACGTGTAGAATTTCGAAATGAAAACTGCCCAACTTTTGTAAGGAAGCTGTAAGGAATGAGCCTGCCAAATTTCAGCCTTTTACCTACACGGGAAGTTAGAGAATTAGTGATGAGTGAGTGAGTGAGTGAGTGAGGGCTTTGCCTTTTATTAGTATAGATATATATACAGGTATATATATATATATATAGTGTGTAGTGAAACAGCATAAACTTTAACAATCAATAAACAAACAGGTATCGCTAGCTAAGTGGAGGCGAGGTACGGTCCAAAACGTGGCCTGAAGTAGACCGACTCGAATGGAGGCTAGCGTGTGAGTGAGGAGGGACCCACCCTACTCTAAACTCCTGACGTCATATAGTATATATATATATATATATATAGAGTAATGGAAGGCATGCATGCTCTGGAGATCCTGGCGGGGTGAGTTCCTTACCTAGTTGAGAGGCCATGGCAGTGAGTGGGCGCAAAGAAGACCCTGCCCTTACCAGCAGACTTATAAACCATGCCAATTTGCAGGTGGGCACATTGGGTTCTGGGCAGACTGAAGATTCGCACCTGGCCAGGATGCCAGTATGGGATGAAAGGGAAGAGCTAAATACTCCCCAAACATGCTAAGTGGCAACCTCCATTGGCAATACTACCTGTGGGGACACCAGCAAGGCAAGCTCAGAACTGGAGTCCCTTCTGGCAGGAAGAGGGGGTTCCAAGGTGATGTCAGCAGTGGTATTGCCATCAGCCTTCTGGTGTGCAGAGAGGGTAAGAGAAAAGAGATTAGCACACAGTGCCAACCTCTGGAGCGGTGAAGAATCACCATCACTAGAGCCTTTAAGCTGTCTCCTACAAACACACATGTGCCACTATAAAGAACGACTGCTGAAATAATTTAGGTGAATCCAGTATCAAACAACCAAGAAATGTACCATTTATACCATTGTAGTAATCACATCATTCATTGCATATTCTCGGATATCCTGCTTAATAAAGGCATAGTTATGGTGGCCGGGCAGCGTCCATAGTAAAAGTAAAATGGTGCAGCAGGAGAACATAATTCATTGTAACTAAGTTAAAAACACACTGAAGAAAACATAAACAAGACCAAGAGATTTTTTGGTCTCCAAAATTGCAGAAATGATAATAAAATATTTATATTATTAAATATTATTTATTTTATAAATTATTTTATATAATTTTTAGGGCAATGAAAAAATAAAAATCATGACAGAAGTGACATTCTAAAAGGAGATCATTAAAGGAAATTTCTAGTGACACTGGATTTATTTGTTTAATGGTGAGTCAGGCCCAGAACATAAGGCTCTTTACATATTATTCTTAAAGCCACTATATTGAATGTTGTAATAATTTAAAACAAATCCAAGTTGAAGACAGTCTTGAAGGAAGAAAATTTTTTAATAGCATGCTTTGATAAAAAAAAAAAACCTTAGCATATTATCTCAATGACCAAAAAAATGCTTATTTAATAAAATCCAGATTAGAATGACAAGCATTTCAGTAGTAGGAGGTATACAGTATTTTAACTGTACAAGCCAATTTAAATGTGGTTACAATGAGCAGTGACCCGCCATACAATGACTTTACAAATGGAGGATCATTCTAGGTACATTTTAAAATAGCACATAGCTGATTCATCAGCTCCATACATTGCACTAACAAAACACTTTTGTACAGCACTAAGAGTATAAAAACCCCAGCACCTCATAGACTTTCAAAGACCATCACTGAAACTACAAAATGGGCAAGGTAGGGAAGCTTTTTACAGTTCTGTATTACTTGAATTACCAAAAGTGAAAGAAACCTTTCATTTACTAATTTGTTCTTTTCTTATAGATCATTTTCTACGAAGACAGGAATTTCCAGGGTCGCTACTATGAATGTAGCAGCGACTGCACTGACCTGCACTCCTACTTCAGCCGTTGTAACTCTATCCGGGTGGAGAGCGGCTGCTGGATGGTCTATGAGCGCCCCAACTACATGGGCTACCAGTACTTCCTGAGGCGGGGCGAGTATCCTGACTACCAGCGCTGGATGGGCTACAGTGACAGCATAAGGTCGTGTTGTATGATTCCACATGTAAGTTGTAAAAACATTAAATAAAACAATTATACAGGCTTAAATCAGTGCACTGAATGGACTGACCCTATATACATATTTACAGAATTAAGTAATACAGTGTTCATTATCACATTACAATTTGTAAGGATGAAGTAGTAGTTTTTATGAACTTGCATATGTATACAGTTAGAGAAAAAGCAGATGAAGTGATGAATTTAATGTGAATCAGTACAATTAAATGATTAAACTGTATGACTTTTCATACAGTATTTAAAAATGTACAAAAAACCTCAGTAAATGGTAAACAGTATTCATGCGCAATTCCATTTATTCTTTGTCAACAACCATTACATACTTGATAGACCTTGCCTTCCCCTCTCTTACACAAATTAGTTACACAAAGCTACTAAAGCATCACCTCAACAGATATTCAACATAACCATAACCCATGTACTATTATTATTTTTTTTACAGTACAGAGGATCATATAGGGTGAGGGTTTATGAACGAGAAAACTATGGAGGACAGATGATGGAGTTCATGGATGACTGTGAGTCTGTCCAGGACCGCTTCAGATATCCAGATATTCACTCCTGCCACGTGGACGGCTACTGGATCATGTATGAGCAGCCCCACTACAGAGGACGCCAGTACTTCCTGAGGCCTGGCGAGTACAGAAGATACAATGACTGGGGAGGCATGAGCCCGAAGATTGGCTCCTTCAGACGCATCATGGATTACTGTTAAAGATGTAATGTCTGATATGCATGAAATAAAGGATTTTCAAAATCATAGACTTATGGTGTTGCATGGTATCAATGTTGTTGTATTCTGGAACACATGAGAGGTGACACCCTATGGAAGATACATAACTGGTATTGCTGAAATTAACATGATTTTAAATGTAATACCTGACATTTGACTTCAATAAAATAAGCCTGACATTCAATATTGGCTTAACATTTGCCGGGGCATTGTGTGATGCAGTACAAATGGTATCCACAGTACTTTTGATTTACAACAGATAGACATGAGAATGCATGCAGAATTAACTAGAAGAAGCATAGCTTCATTATGCACAATGCAATGCCGCAGATTTACACTGTTGCTGAACAAAACTAAAAGGCAAATGGAGATTATATCACTCAAATGCATATAAGGTAAAACCCATAAGTGCCCGGGCTCACACATACAGAACTCTCAGCACAAAGTGCTGTATATAGCACTCAATACAATGCAAAATCATAGAATAAAGCAAAAAATTAAAAAATAAACATAGGCATATACACTCAAGAATAAGATTTCTGTAGTTCAATCTACCACTGCTCCTAACACAGCTTCTAAAACAGTCTTCTTAATATTTTTGTTCTGAAAACACTTTACTGTTGACAAAACAGAACTGAACGAAGTATAATATGTTGTACAGTATTTCTACATTGATAGATGTCCACATGTACATAAAGGCAGATATTAAAATACTGAGCTCACCATTATAAGAGTGGAGTTTGACAAGTCTGGGAACTGAATCTCTGGAGCATATGATCAATATGGCAATGCAAAGCTGGTCCCGGAAAACTGTCACATTTTACATCTTTTTGCCAAATGGTAATTTTTCTTCACTCATTTTTATTATGTACTAGTTGTGTTATCTGGCTTAGTCTGGGAAATTTTGTAAGACAATTTCTAATGCTGTTGTTTAATTGGGAGTACCAGAAGTACTATTTAACTAAGTGCTTTTCTGTACACAAAATTTGGAGATTTATCTCTTTTTTTTCCTCAAGGGCTAACATTACTGGCAGGAAATATGATGTTATGATAGCGGACAAATAATAAGTACTGTAATTATAATATTATTATAAGTCACTAGTAATATTGTTAGATCAACAAAGTAATTGCAATTCTAATTGAGAACTATACTGTTTTCATAAACATCCAAGGTCAATACAGAAGCTGGAGAATCCAAAAAAATGGATGCCACTAGGTAGTGGACTTGTACCCTACTCTTTAAAATATTGCTCAAAATATTTAAGAGAATACATAATCATCACAGTCTAACACCAAGTTGATTAAGCTTCAGGATGCTCTTAATGTGACATGTGCACGAGTTGCTGTACTAGCAACAATTTGGGTTGCATTTGTGTTGACACAAAACATAGTGTGTTTTGATACATGAAATCAGCATCTTTGTTTACTATCAATGTCTCCATAGCAACATACATGCCTGTCAGAACAGCAGGCATCAAATCACCAGGGGCCTCATGTATAAACAGTGCATATGCACAAAAATATTGTGTACACTGTGTCCACACACTCTTTGAGATGTAGAAAATCTAAACTTGGCGTAAAGTCACACTCATTCTCATGGCAGCTCAATCCATTGCATTTGCAAGTTTTCAGATTGTTTTTTTTTAAACTGGCAGCAACCATAGCAGTGCTGCTGTTCCTTTGTGGTTTCCCTTTAGTTTTACGATTCACATCACTGACACAGCTTTACCAAATGCACTGAAATTAACCACATATTTATTAGTTTAAGGCATCATAAAATTTTTAAAGGTAATATATAAATATGGTACTGGATGTTTATGTAATTCTTTAGGTACAAATCTAACTTATTTGTATAATTGGTTCATAATGTTAAAAAAGTACATTAAAATGTTGTCTTGACTATTGCACTGCCTGAGGTGTTTGTCTTGTTGCCAACCCTGGATGCGACAATATTTTTTAACTTATTGAACAGGTCACATTTATCACAAAAATTAATCTATTAACTTTCCTAGTCCTAGTGTATTGTATATATAAACAGCTACGCCTGGAAAAGTGTGTGTCTGTCCGGCTCAGAAGTGAGAGGTGGAGTCGGGGTAAGGGAAAACTCACTTAGCCTCTAATAACACAAGCGAGGCCAGCATGTCAGAAAAAAAAACTCAGAAGAAAGACAAATTTGCTTAGCTGCTAACATGGGCAAAACAGTGTCCCTTTTACTTTTCCTCCTGCAGCTAATATACAAGCGAGGCAAGCACATCAGCAAAATGTAACCTCCAAAGAAAGACACTCGCTTAGCCGCTAATGCACACATTGACCTCTGTGATGCAGATATGGAGGTTAGGGTGGGATTGTTCACCAAACTCTCTCCATGTGCATCCACTTGTGGGCAAAACCTGTTGGTTACTTTCCTTTGTTTGTTTAAGAGATCTTGGTTTAGTGATTTATGTGTGTTTTTTCAGTTAAATTACTGGGGGTTTGGGGTTGGGATTCCAGAGCTATAGTGGGACCACAGGAAAACACATTTGGTAATCTTTACTGTGTTTTTTTTATTGCTCCCCTTTGCTGTTACCACAATTTTATTAGATTCCATTGCTCAGCTGGACGTATGCCTCTCTGGGACATGTCAGTGACCTGTGTGTTTTCTCAATTCTAATTTAATCTAATTTTCTAAAGCGTTCTGGGGTGGGTTTGGTTATGAATGGGTGCCAGTGGGATTTCCTCAAAATTTGTACATGAATATGTCCTTCTTTCTTTAATTTACAATTTGTATTAGTTTTTTCACATTAATAAAAATTGATTACAAAAAAAGCATTAGAAGAGAGAGAGAAACAACCAGCAGATAGAAGACAAGTCGTTCAGATTTTGCCATCTACAGACTGCCCTTCCACTTCCAAGCATCATACCCAACTGAAGTAAACAAAGAACGCAAGATCCAAAGTTACAGTTACCTGATTTGAATCGTTCAGGTGGTATGAATTCATATCTAACAGTAATGCCTGGTTTCTCCTTCAAATAAACATAAGTAATGATATAGGGTTTGACAATGGTTTTTGCTGAAGCTGTTCTGGTTTAAGTAACTTTTAGCATGATTGTTTTGTTTTTAACTTTTATTGAATTTATTAAAAACATGTAATGTTACATACAATCAAGTCAAACTTAACAAAAATAAATTCAATTCAACTCCCACCCATGACAAAGAGAGGAGGGGCAAACAGCTAGAGTAAAATGTAGAGAGTAGTAAAGAGGGAAAGAAGTCCTTCTCATCAATACAAATGCTTATTGTAAAATGTTATAAATTAGATCCTGTAAGTGAGACTTTTTTCCAGTTTTAGATAATATACTGTATAACAGGGGTGCCCAATGCGTCGATCGCGATAGACCGATAAATCACAAAGGTAGTGCAGGTAGATTGCATTGCATTCCAAAAAAAAATTTTTTTAAACGTTAGTCTATCATATATCCTGCCTATGGCATTTGCCACTTGATTGACATACAGGGCGGCCAGTCTGAGATCTCTTCTCTTCTAACACACTGGTCATCCTGCACTCAAGATCAAACGTGCGAGCTACTGCAAAACTCTGGCTATCTAAGTGATCTAATTAGGCTTCCAATTTATATCGACTAAAGAAGGGATTTTAAACAAAATTGTTTGGGGAAGGTATGGGCTGGATGTGGAATTGGAAGGGGATTTTTTTTCTTACAATGTCACAATCGAAGTAAGTTTGTCTGATCTGACAATCTATCATTGCTGTTCCAAAGAAGGAAAATGTGGAAAGGCATTTTGGATCTGTTCATAAAAACTACAAAACTGACTTCCTTCCGAAAAGCGATCTGAGAAAGAGAAAGGAGAAGGAACTAAAATCGCCGTTAATCGGACAGCCGTCATTTTTCACTCGGCTGAATTCAAATGCTCCTTGACTGCATTATTCGGCTCTACTTATTTATGCGATTCAGCCTTTTCCCACATAAAGATTATTAAATCCAAATACTGTAGCAACAATAAATGTATTGAATTGTTATTGTGCCATAAAGGTTATTCAGTTATGCAAGGTACAACAACATATATTTTATGCATAAAGTATACTATATATATAATTTTTAATTTAGGTAGATCTTTTCGACCCGGTCATTTTAAAAGTAGCTTGCAAGCAGAAAAAGTGTGGGCACCCCTGCTGTATAACATCAGTTACCAACTGAATTAAAAGAGGTGCGTTAGGATTCTTCCAGTTAAACAAGATAAGTCTACGTGCCAATAGTGTAGTAAAGGCAATTACAGTTTGTTTGACCTTCTCCACTTTATGCCCATCTGGGATTACACCAAACACAGCTGTTAATGGATTAGGAGTGATTGTGACACCAAGGCTGTGTGAAAGGCATTTAAAGATATTGGTCCAGAATGGTGTTAATATGGTGCACGCCCAAAACATGTGGCCCAATGAAGCTTGAATGTAACGTTCGCAGGTTGTATCTTGTCCTGGAAACATTTTGTACAATTTTAAATGAGACAGATATCGATAAAAGATTTTATGTTGAATAATTGTATGCTTTGTGCATATGGAGTTCGAGTGAATTCTGTGCATGGCCACCTTCCACTCCTTTTCTGAAATGTTGAGTGAGAGATCCTTTTCCTACTGTACTCTGGGATCTTTAAAAAGGAGGGACTGTAAAATGGTTTTATATATTATAAAAATTCTGATTATTAATGAAACAATCTAAATGAACTATGTCAATTTAGGTTACATTGTTTTAGGTGTAGCGATTAGCTCTTGTCTTCTGTTGATTTGTATATTCCTTCCAAACGTAGCCATTATGATACAGAAACCCGACAGAAGTACCGGTAGCTGCAGTGGCTCCTGGCTTTTGGTAAAATATTCTGAAGTGTAGTCCTTTCAAGGGAGGTACCTTGTAAGGGTATTCTTGCTTGCTCTGTTTTGAAGTTAAAGTCCCCAGCCTTGGTCAAATTGCTTGATTTGAGGGTTTGAAATATGAATGATGAGTGTATGTCATATAGGTACATATTTTTGGGTGTTTACTGTATGTATCAAGGCTAATAATTTAAGCCTTTTCAGTATTAACCTGTCCTCCAATTTACAAAGAACATTAGAGGTTAAAAGTGCCTTTCGTGGACACTTTTATAAAACAATTATGAAATTTGCTTAATTTGTTTTAATATGTACTGTGGTCCCCGGCCGGGACGCCCAGGAGGACCAGAGGAGGGCTTGTGCCTCCTCCAGACCGCGAGGGGGCGTCCGCCCTGGTTATGTGGGGGGCCTCGGGTAAAGGGCTTGGAAGCCCAACCCTGTAGGGACCCGTGGCCACCGCCAGGCGGCGCCCCGGTGCCTGTAGAAGTCTGGAGCCCAGCACTTCCTGGTGTGGCAGGAAGAAGACAGGGGACACCCAAAGGGCTTCCGAGTGCGCAGCCGGCACTTCCGCCACACGGGGGTGTGTCCGCAGGAGATTGCCGGGAATCAGCTGGAGCCCATCCGGGTTCCTATATAAGGGGCCGCCTCCCACCAGTCATTGGCGGAAGTCGGGTGGCAGAGAGACGGAGCTGGAGAGAGGATTGGAGGCGGCCAGAAGAGAGAGAGAGAGAGGCATTGTAAGGCCTGAAGAGAGAGAGAGAGAGAGGTGTAAGGCCTGGACATTGGGGGAATGGTGCAAGAGGCACTGGGGAGTGCACGTGAGTGCAACTGTAATATATTATTGTAAATAAAATGGGTGTGTTGGGCGCCATTGTGGAAGGTGACCCGGACACAGACAGACGGACAACGGTTTCTCACCCAACACACCCACCACACGGGATATTCCGGCACCGGGGTGGCCACGGGTCCCTACAGGGTTGGGCTTCCAAGCCCTGTACCCGAGGCCCCCAACATAACCAGGGCGGACGCCCCCTCGCAGTCTGAAGGAGGCACAAGCCCTCCTCTGGTCCTCCTGGGCATCCCGGCTGGGGACCACAGTACATTTTCTTATAACTATGCAATCAAAGATCCCACTACTGGGCTTTCCTTGTGTGACATAACGTGTACATTTACAATGGAAAACCATTGAAGGGAGAAGCAGTACAGCACATTCAACAATCAATTCCTTGTGCCATATGGTATTTGTATAATGGGGAATCTGGCTCTGAGAATAGGCTTCATCATGAGTTTTTCTTGAAAATAATATGGACAGCAGTTTGCTTAGCTTTGATTTTTTGCCCACTCATAATCCTCTTATAGAATGGCAAAAAAGTTTTGTTTATTGCATAAACTATAGGTTAGAATCATTAGTACATACATTTCAATGGTGTTTCACTCAGGAAAACCATATAGCATTTAGGCTACACATGACAATTGACGTGAGGATACAATGAGCACTCACTATCCTTACAATGACTTTACAAATGGAGGTATATTCTAGGAACATTTCAAAGCAGGACACAGCTGATTCATCAGGTCCATAAATTAGAACAACAAAACACCTTTGTACACGGGTAGAGTATAAAAACCTCAGCATCTCTCAGACTTTCAGAGACAGTCACCGAAACCACAAAATGGGCAAGGTGGGACAATTATTACAGTTCTGTAATTCTTGATTCATTAAAAGTAAAACTTCCAAAATTACTTTTATTGTTTTGTTCTCCTCTCACAGATCATCTTCTATGAAGACAGGAATTTCCAGGGCCGCTACTATGAATGTAGCAGCGACTGCACTGACCTGCACTCCTACTTCAGCCGTTGTAATTCCATCCGGGTGGAGAGCGGCTGCTGGATGGTCTATGAGCGCCCCAACTACATGGGCTACCAGTACTTCCTGAGAAGGGGCGAGTATCCTGACTACCAGCGCTGGATGGGCTACAAAGACTGCATCAGGTCCTGCCGCATGATCCCTCAAGTAAGTTTTAAAAATGTTAAAAAACATTTACAGTAATGCCTTACGATTCATGGGGGTTAGGGGCCCGGAACCCCTGCAAAAATGAAAATATGAAAATACATTTTGGGCCAATGATAAATGCAAATTCCAAGTTTATTGCATTAAATATGATGCAAAAAGTTGCAGGAATGATCACTGTGTATTAAAATCACATAGGACTGGCTACTGAGACAAAGATGCATGGCATCCAAACAGAAAATGTGCGTTGTTCAGCAGGTCTTTAGAGTTCTGTACCTTTTAAAAATTTAAATTATAACATTTTTTAGTGTATATTTACGGTGGTAATTGACAAAACGATTAATATTACATATCTTTTAGAAATCCAACAAAACACTAAGCACAAGACGATAAATATTCACGACACAGTCCAGTTTTGCAAATGCAAATGATGGTGGTGTCGTTATGAAATTAAATCCTCACTTGAAAGTTATGTAAAGTCTTGTCTTCCCATAATGCCAATGTATGTGAAGATTTGTAGATGTTGAGATTGTTCCCAGAAGAAGATGTTTACCAACTGACACAATTTTACACAATCAAGCGGGCAGAGGACAAGAACATAAATCCAGTGAAAACTGTAATCCAATGGATGTAACTGTAATCCAATGGATGTAACTGTAATCCTATTGTGCAGTGAAGTGTTGAAATAAAGACATCGATTGCAATCCTGTTTTGCTTCACTATTAAAGTAAGCGCCTTCCTCTTTCACCTAGTAGCCCTCACAGCAAACTCTGAAGCTACCTAATGATACAGTGTTCCCAGGGTTGCTGGGATTTACAGTCCATTTACTGTAAATAGTCATCTGTAATCTTCTGCCATAGGTCACAAAACTTCCAAAATAATTTCCATTTAATTATCGATGACAATCCGATGAAAGGGCAGATCTGTAAATTGTAAACCAGTGAATCACAAGGTCTGACCTGTATACAGGCTTAAATCAGTTCTAAACATACTGGCCATGTTTATGTGTCCACAAAAGTTATTATAGCTGGCCTGAAAATACAGTAGATGAATGGCAATTTATGGAAGAAGGCTCTGAAGTGGAATATAGAAGATGTAGAAGTAGGCTATCTTGGCTGTTACAGTATGTCTCATATCTCATTATCAAATTACTGTTTGTAAGGATCAAATATTGTTAGTTTTCTTTCCCAAGAAATATCTTAAAGCATGTTTGAGCACAATTGTTATTATAAAGAAGGATGTGTATATAGTTAGAAACCAGGCAGCTGAAGTGATCTATTTACAGTTACTCAACTTCATCATTTTTGCTAGCTCTTATTGGTTAAGGTGTTTGAATACTTATTTTATATATAAAAACACATTATCAACCAATAAATACTTAGTTGGGAATAAATAAACTATTAGAGTACAACTGCATGTAACCTTTTACAACTTTATATGCTTTGCCGTCACTTCTAATCAAATTGTTTGTTAAAGCTATAAGAATATCATCTCAGCAGAGTATTTTATCAACATACTGTATTACAACCCATAAAGCACAACATTAACTGATGATTTCTAACACAATTTTACTTTTGTAATTGTTCAACAGTACAGAGGATCATACCGCATGAGGATTTATGAGCGAGAAAGCTTTGGAGGTCATATGATGGAGTTCATGGATGATTGTGAGTCTGTCCAGGACCGCTTCAGGTATCCAGACATTAACTCCTGCCACGTGGATGGTTACTGGATCATGTATGAGCAGCCCCACTACCGTGGACGCCAGTACTTCCTGAGACCCGGAGAGTACAGGAGATATAGTGACTGGGGAGGCATGACCCCTAATATTGGCTCCTTCAGACGTATTGTGGATTTCTGTTAAATCTGTAATGTCTGATACTGGTTATTCTTGAAATAAATACTTTTTAAAATCTTATTTGATTTTTCTGTGCTGTGTAAAATTGGCACATGTTGAACATAAACACAATCATAAATGTGTCTCAGATAGTTGATACTAGAAGAATACCCACGCTTCGCAGCGGAGAAGTAGTGTGTTAAAGAAGTTATGAAAAAGAAAAGGAAAAATTTGAAAAATAACGTGACATGATTGTTAATGTAATTGTTTTGTCATTGATATGAGTGTTGTTGTCATATTTATATATATCTATACTAATAAAAGGCAAAGCCCTCACTGACTGACTGACTGACTGACTCACTCACTCACTCACTCATCACTAATTCTACAAGTTCCCGTGTAGGTAGAAGGCTGAAATTTGGCAGGCTCATTCCTTACAGCTTCCTTACAAAAGTTGGACAGGTTTCATTTCAAAATTCTACGCGTAATGGTCATAACTGGAAGCTATTTTTCTGCATATACTGTAATGGAGTTGAGCTCGAAAGCTGTGGAGGGGCAAAGTTTCGTGTGACATCATCACGCATCCAACGTAATCACGCAGTACGTAGAAAACCAGGAAGAGCTCCAAAAACCACTTAAGAAAACATACATTATATAATTAAGAAGGCAGCGAAACAATTAGAAGCGAGCGAGTGACATATAAAACCATATTCAGCGGCTCATGTGAACTGACGCAGTGCACAGACAAAAAGCAACAGTTCCAAAGAGTGCTGAACAAAAACCGAATTACACTGCTACGCTCAAATAGACAAACCACACGCCGTAGCGCAATAGTAGAGGCTTCGCCTCTAGTGCCGGCGTCCGAAGTTCGATTCCCGAGAGGGGATGCACTGAGTATGTACGTGTGCTTCCCGATTCATTTTACCCTCGCATCCCCTTGGTTTGAGACGTATAAAAAAATATGCGGTTAACGCAGAAAGACAGATCACCAATTGAAGCTTTATGAATAATGGATACTTTATTCGCGATCAATGATTGTTTTGGTAAAGCCATACTCAGTGTATTCATTAGATGAATGGTAAAAAAGTAAGAGCGAGGGGAGGGTAACTTATTGAGGCACGCAGGCAAAACCACAATAGCACGCGGGCTCGATGTACTGTAGTGCGAGTCAACACATTTGAAAAAATATATCTTTTCAACTTCTATTTAGTCAACACTTAGCATATTTATATGTAAGACTGCTGCGCAACTCAGCACGCCTCCCATGTAATTGACTGCCTGCCCATATAAGGCCATTCTTCGCTGCGGTGTCTTTATTAGTTTCCTTGCTTCAATAAGGAAGCAGCTTTCTCACAGCTTCTGCGCTGTTTTATAAACGAACGACATATACGAAAGTCCTTTTTCCTTGCTTCGCCAACGAGGCAACCTTTTTATTTAATCCATGGGTTCTGCGCTGTTTTATTGTTCATTTCTTACGATTGTTATAGTTATTGTGTACGTATTGTACACTTAGTTTACTGTTCAAGTACCCATTTCCTTTATTTAATCCGCGGCTTTTCTGCTGTTGTTTTGTTCGTTTACTACAATTATACTTATTTCATTCACTTTCTTTGCCTGACTGCCTGCCC
>JANRMT010062814.1:126218899-126279129 GCA_026402145.1 Polypterus bichir lapradei | reverse complement strand
TTAAGTCAAAGTGAGCACTTTTAATTTTTTTCATCCTCCCCCTGAGCTATAGCCCAGACAAGTGCAAACATGGGACCCCTTTTCTACATCGCGGCAAAATAATATTAAGGCGCTTCACAGTTTCTTTTGTACGTATACGATTATAAGGTCGTCAGCTCGGATTATCAAGACACGCACAGGAGTGGAGGACTGACAGCGCCATCACAGCCGATTAATAACTGGGACGTCTCACCAGTCTACACAAGACCCACCGCAACTGTCCCCAAAAGGCGCTCATATCGTCAGCGAAAAAATCTCTCTACACTATATAAAAGAAAAAGGCAACTTTCCTTTCTTTACACCTTTTTTCCTTTTATCCCAAAACAAAGCCTTTCTCTCTTAACACTGCAGAGGACACAAAACTAATTTTCTTTAATTGCTGGTAATGCCGGTAAGGCACATTACCAGAGGCAGAAATTTGGACGTTCACATAGAAAATGTAATTTCTATACCACAGCCGTCGTGTAGCGCCTTTCAAAAGGGATCAACTACCGAGAGATGATCCATATACATTTTAGCTGCTGTTAGTACTACTTACCTGTTCTGTTACCCCGTCTTTAAAATGTAGTTTACCCACAACCACTCCAGTAGTGCTCAATGTACCTGTACTTCTTAAAACGTTAATGTTTTACTGTTTAATAACTTATAGACTACATTTTATTATTTTTCCCTTGCACTCAGTGACCAAAGCTATACACACACATATAGACACATACATATATATATACACATATATATACATGTGTGTATGTTTGTATGTATGTGTATATATATATATATACACACACACACATACATACATACATACATACACACACACAAATTATATATATATATGTCTCTGTGTGTGTGTGTATGTATGTGTGTGTATATATGATGTAGATAGGTATGTATATATATGTAGATATGTAGATATGTATATAGATATGTATATATGTATATAAATATGAAGATATGTATGTGTATATGTATATATATATGTAGACTCAAACCCATTATAACAGCAGCAATCCAAGCTCTGAGAAAACAGTAAAAAGGAGGCATGTCAGACGTCGTGGTACATTTTCTGACGCAGCTAGACGAAAACAACTTCGTGATGCTGCCACCAAATACACAAAACAATTACTTTGACAATCATGTTACGTTATTTTTAAAATGTTTCCTTTTCTTTTTCTTAACTTGTTTAACACACGACATCGCTGCGAAGCGCAGGTATTTTGCTATATATATACTGTATATATATATATATATATATATATATATATATATATGACAGCAACACTCATAACAGTGACAAAACAATTACATTGACAATCATGTTACGTTAATTTTAAAATGTTTCTTTTTCTTTTTCATAACTTCTTTAACACACGACATCGCTGCGAAGCGCGGGTATTTTGCTATATATATATATGACAGCAACACTCATAACAGTGACAGAACAATTACATTGATAATCATGTTACGTTATTTTTAAAATGTTTCCTTTTCTTTTTCTTTCCTTCTTTAACACACTACTTCTCTGCTGCGAAGCGCGTGTATTTTGCTAGTGTATATATATATATATATATCTAGGATGGGTGGCTGCCTGCTATGGGCAGAATGTCCCCCCCGTACATCCCATCTGACAAGTCCCACTGTGGCCACTAGCAGAGCAGCGTGGGAATTGTGGTCCCATGGGCCTACCCTTTCAGGTTCTATGGGAGCACTAAAGGGAGCTCTCAGATAGTGATGATGTAAAGACCGTTGTAGTCCTGCCTGACCTGGAAGTGCTTCCAAGAGGCAATAGATTAGGTCCAGGAAACACTCCCAAGTCCAGAGTTAAAATAGAGCTGTTCACTCAGCTCAGGGAGTCAGAGTCAGGAGACAGACAACAGTCAACTGGGTAGCAAGGAACCAACTGATATCACTTTACCCTGTACTGGAGTGTGAGGGAGCCAATACGCCACAGTAAATAATACACAGTACTGTGAATAAAAGCACGATATTTGCACCTGGAACTGTGTGTCTGTAGTTGTGTTAGGGGTTTGGGGCTCCACATCACACCCTGCTGGTCAAAGATATATTAGTGAACAGTTAACATTGGTTTAAAATTTAACAAATTATAAATTTAGAATTTCATGAGGAATCAACAAACATATTTGTTTAGAGGGGTGGATGCAATATCATTTAGTTTGATTTATAGTGAGATATGGTGGTGTTCAAACTAAAATAACGAGGAATTGAATGAGCAGTATACAAATAGATGCAACACTGGCTTAAACACAGGAGCGATTAATTATAGACCAAAAATTTTGTTTCCAAATTAGATGTTAAAATGGGGTCCCACAGAATTACAGTATGTGGATCAGCCGCTATTGTTTTTACTTTAATTAGTGATGTAAACAGGACTGTAATCAACAAGCTTGTGAGTTTTTACGATGACACTAAACTAACAGGATTTGGGGATATCCTATAATCATCAACACCATTACAGGATCATTTGGACTGGAATTCCTGTTGAGCAGATATAATGTAAAGTGTTGCATGTATCAAGGAAACATCAGCCAGTCATTTTCTAACCCTCTTACCCTAAACAGGGTCCCAGGGGTGTGAAGGAGCCTATCCCAGCTACCAGAGGGCGCAAAGTGGGAACAAGCCCTGGATAGCGTGCCAGTTCATCGCAGGGCAAACACACACACATACACACATCTCAGCCACACACTAGGGCCAATTTAGGATTACTAATTCACCTATTCTGCATTTCTTGAGACAGTGGGAGGAAACTGGAACACCCAGAGGAAACCCACGGAGAAAACATGCAAACTCTATACAGGGAGGACCCAGGACACAAACACTGGTCTCCTTACTGTGAAACAGCAGTGCTACTACTGCACCATCATGCTGCCTCTATCAAGTAAAAATGTTAACTATTAGTACACAATCGAGGGGCCAGCAACTTGAACACACACTTTATGTAAAACAACTTTTGAGATATGGTGGACTTGTCACTGTCCAAAACCAGATGGTATACAGAAGTGATTAAGTAAGCTAATAGTACACAGCAGATTATACACATCCCACTGTGTCAAGTATACGTTAAGTCATAGAAGGTTATGTTTAAGCTGTTAAATACACTTGTGAAGCCTCATTTGCAATGGTGTGCACAGTTTTGGCATTTTTATTAGAAAACAGACACAACAGCAGTATAGAAATTTTGGAAATGAGCTACTAGACAGACTTTCCAGGGTGGATGCCCATTTATTACTTTGCAACGAGGTCTTCAATGAGATCACTAGCACACAGTAAGGATACATTTTGTAGTAACATTATAGTTTATTTCATCACACAGAAAACAGATACAGTACATGCCAATTCATGTAGTAGATAGTGGTACTTTGTGGGCATTCAAAATCTCAAGTACAGTTAGGTCCATAAATATTTACACATCCATCCATCCATCCATCCATCCTCTTCCGCTTATCCGAGGTTGGGTCGCCGGGGCAGCAGCTTGAGCAGAGAGGCCCAGACTTCCCTCTCCCCGGCCAGCGTGTCCTGGGTCTTCCCCGGGGCCTCCTCCCAGTTGGATGTGCCTGGAACACCTCACCAGGGAGGCATCCAGGAGGCATCCTGATCAGATGCCCAAGCCACCTCATCTGACTCCTCTTGATGCGGAGGAGCAGTGGCTCTACTTTGAGCTCCTCCTGGATGACTGAGCTTCTCACCTTATCTTTAAGGGAAAGCCCAGACACCCTGCAGAGGAAACTCATTTCAGCTGCTTGTATTCGCGATCTCGTTCTTTCGGTCACTACCCATAGCTCATGACCATAGGTGAGGGTAGGAACGTAGATCGACTGGTAAATTGAGAGCTTTGCCTTACTGCTCAGCTCCTTTTTCACCACGACAGACCGATGCAGAGCCCGCATCACTGCGGATGCTGAACCAATCCGCCTGTCAATCTCATGCTCCATTCTTCCCTCACTCATGAACAAGACCCTGAGATACTTGAACTCCTCCACTTGGGGCAGGATCTCGCTCCCAACCCTGAAAGGGCACTCCAGCCTTTTCCGGCTGAGGACCATGGTCTCGGATTTGGAGGTGCTGATTCCCATCCCAGCTGCTTCACACTCAGCTGCGAACCGATTCAGAGAGAGATGAAGATCATGGCCTGATGAAGCAAACAGGACAACATCATCTACAAAAAGCAGTGACCCAATCCTGAGTCCACCAAACCGGACCCCCTCAACACCCTGACTGCACCTAGAAATTCTGTCCATAAAAGTTATGAACAGAATCGGTGACAAAGTGCAACCCTGGCGGAGTCCAACTCTCACTGGAAACGGGCTCGACTTACTGCCAGCAATGCGGACCAAGCTCTGACACCGGCTGTACACTTACCGAACAGCTCTTATCGGGGGGTCCGGTACCCAATACTCCCGGAGCACCCCCCACAGGATTCCCCGAGGGACACGGTCGAACGCCTTTTCCAAGTCCACAAAAACCATGTAGACTGGCTGGACAAACTCCCATGCACCCTTCAGGACCCTGCTAAGGGTGTAGAGCTGGTCCATTGTTCCGCGACCAGGATGAAAACCACACTGTTCCTCCTGAATCTGAGGTTTGACTATCCGACGGACCCTCCTCTCCAGTACCCCCGAATAGACTTTTTCAGGGAGGCTGAGGAGTGTGATCTCTCTGTAGTTGGAACACACCCTCCAGTCCCCCTGCCAATCCAGAGGCACTGTCCCCGATGTCCATGAGATGTTGCAGAGACGTGTCAACCAAGACAGTCCTACAACATCCAGAGCCTTGAGGAACTCCGGGCGTATCTCATCCACCCCCAGGGCCCTACCACCAAGGAGTTTTTTGAGATGCTGACAGGGATTCCACGATTTTGACAAAACTTCTGTTGGGAAACGAGTGTCCGGTGAACAGAGTGCATCAGTGGACAGTTGAACAATTAAGTGTTGGGTAACACAGAGAACAAACTCGACTCTGCACCACTAAAGGTTGTATCCTCCAATTCTGTTTTTGACTGACTTTTAGAGTGTGGACTGTGTGTTTTCCTTTTAAAAAAAGGAAATTTGTTCTTGACATTGTTAGATTTTGTTTATGTTCATTTATCTTTTTCATGTACTTATTATTGTCTGGTGTAATAGAAGTTACTGTTGCTTTTTCCTGAAATTACTGTTGTGTCTTTCATTGTGCGTTTACTCACCGCCCTGTGTGCTATTATTGGTAAATTTCAGGAGTTCCCAGTCTCTTAATAAAACTGGGTGGCGTAGTCGGATATTTAAATGGTGTCTAAGTTAGTTTACCTGTAAGTTTGACCAGACACCTGTCACATGTCTCTGTCCAAATATTTATGGACCTAACTGTATGTAGGGCTCAACATCCCTATTTTTATCCAACTTTTTTCTCTTATTGTATTTTCTCAAATCAAGTATGATCTGCTTCATTGAAGCCTCACAATGTTTGACCACTCATTTCATGGAGAGACTGCTTCAGGTAATTCTTTCTTCCAGGAGCACATAGTGAAAAACGAGAGAACTGCCTCATGAGCTGAGTGATGTACCCAGCGGTAGTTTCATGTCAACCACTGCTGAAGACGTTGCTTCCATCTGTTGTGAGTTGCTCAATGAATCTGGATGAAGAGATATTCATGGAGGCTGTTATTTCCCTGTGCTTGAAATGGATCCACATTACTAAAAAATTAAAAAATCATTTTTCCCTCTAGAGCAGTGGGCTTCCTTCAGTGGGTTGTGAGTTGTTATTTTTTTAATATTAGTCAGTCACGGTGGGTGGCAAAGTGGGTTGTGGTGCTTATTTCTCAACAAAGCCATGGTGGTCATGCTCAGTTCACCAAGGAAGACAAACTCTTACATGGGAAAGAAACTCACATGGGAAAAAGTGGGTCATCACACCAGAAAGGTTGAGAAACCCTCCTCTACAGCCACTCATAGTCAACTCAGTACCACTGAGGTGTTGTATCTTCTCTCCCAATATCCATTTTGGAAGTCATCAACCCAGAAGAAGACTTGTGAACCCTGGCATTCCTCCCAAATTATGGTCAGAAATGTTCTAAATAAATTATATTTTAATTGTAATGCCATTAGGTATTCTTGAGAGAACAGTGAGATACATCATACTGTTAAGAATGAGTGTCCAAGGAGGATGTTTACTGATTGCTGAGCAGTGGCTACCTCCATAGCAAGAGGCACAAGAACAGATGGAAAGTTGAAGTCACACACAAATTATTATCTCCACGGAAAACTTGTTACCTTTCAGATATCAACTATGAAAATGAACAACACAATTTATTTAAAAAGGGTTTGCTTCTGCGCAAATGGACAAATTGCTTTGCATTGATAATTGTTCCAGGAACCACTAAGATACTTACTCCGTTCTATGAATTTTAAAACTGTCATAGAGAACAACAGTGTGGAGTGGAGTAAAGCGGGGTGGCTGTGTGTGCCTTCTGTCAATATGTATAGGAAGCTTTATGCAACAATATTCCAGGCTCAATTATTTTTTTAATCATGATATTAAAACTGTATGGCAAAGGTAAACCTGGAATCATACAACTTTCTGGGTGTAAACCATAAGAATTTTGTTTATTTATTTGCACAAGTATTTTTCCTCTATACTCTGCAAAAGCAAAATTCTTACAAAGAATTAATTTGCACAGTCCGCTGTTGGTTATAAAAAGGTCTGTTTCTGACTAAAGACTCTGTGAAGAAGTACTGCTATGCTTGTTTTGCCTTTCTCTAGTTGGATGTTGTTTGCTATGTTTTTGGAAAGCTGCATTTGTGTTGTTGCTGTTGCTTGCAAGGCTTGTAATTTCGTTGTATGGATATATGGCCTGGGCAGTGGCATTGCACGAGTTTCATGGGAGCACAGAGGGAGGTGTGCGCAGACATCTGAGTTTGTGCCACACGTCTGTTCTTTTCCTGCTGCCATTCTTCAGGAGTGTTCACAAACGTACAGCAGTAAGTTGGAAGGCTCAAGTGGCAAGGATACTCTGTGATATGAATAGAAGCAGATTTGTCTGCAAACCAGAAAAAGAGTGAAGTGCATGGATGTGAGGAGAGAAAGCTGAAGTAAAATGCATCATGACTGGAAACTGGTGGTGGGAGATCCTATAAAAGGTGAAGGGTTTTCTTTAGCTTTCAGATGAAGTGTTGGTGATGGAAAGGCTATCTCTCTGGAAAGTAAAGGAGAAACCGTGAAAAATGATTTTGATGTTTTTTAAGGCTGCATTCATTTATTTATTTCTGTTGCCATTTTTGCACAATATATTGCACTGGAGTCTGCCTCATATTGCTGTTCCATGGTTCCCCAGTCCCAAAGTTTGTGTTTTAGCATTAATACGGTTCAGGGTCATGTGATGTTCTCAACCAGGCAGAGGATTAAGTTTGGAAAGAAGCTTTTGCCTATGTTAGGTAAAGCCACAAAACAAAGATTGAATGATATTACAGTTATTAATTTTAAAGCATGTTGTCTGTAATGTCTTTCTAGTAATCATCCTATCAGGAACAGTTTGATGGTGTGTCCTTGCTGCATGTTGTGTTGTTGTAAGTTTGCATTTTTATGTTAGTTACTCAGAAAGGTGAACACTCATATCACTGGGCTTTATTGTTCCACTATCAGTGTAATGTGGAGTATTATGGATTGATCGGCCTCCTAGCTGGGATGGACCCTGAGTCCTTATATGTCCAGGACGCTAGTATAATCAGGATGGTGTAAAATTCCCAGTCCAGGCCAGGAGTCTAGCATGGAGAAACATAATGGCAGTTGGTACATTGCTGCTGGGATGCCAATCCCAGTGAATAGAAATCCTTTAACCGACTGGGAGACTAGCCTAATGGATGAACAATTTTAAAGGAGAAGCATTCCAGCTGGAATAGTTAGCACTTATCCCTTAAACACTTCTAGGAAGGCTCCGCTTCTGTAATCGACTTCACAGTTAAAACTAAGCCTTTAAATGAGAGGAGACGTGCTGCTCAACTCCCGGAATGAGTTTGTTTAGCTTTGGGTTCTGGCTTTTTAGAGCAAACGTGGACATTAATGCTTAAAACAGGACGGCATGTGACGGGAGTGCAAAACAAAATAGCCCTATATAGTCTCATCCTTCTGGAGAACCGAAACAGCCACAAACCTATCCTTGGGTTCGATTTAAAGCAGGCATGACTGGCTTCAAAATAAAACTAAATGCGTCATCCCCAGTGTTTTGTTGTCCATTCTAGACTGCACAAAAGAGCAATGGACACTCGCATTTCAAGTCTCACAGCAGTCCTTTTCCTTGATGGAAGGCCAGAAGAAATGAGAGACACTGGATGGCAGATCCTCTGCACACTAGGTGCCAGCATGGGAAAGTGGTTCCATAGGGCCACCCTGTTGAATTCCATGGGGACCAGCAGGGGGAGCAGTCAGAAGATAAATCCTCTCTTCCAAAGTTGTCCTGACTGACCCACAATTGCTTCCTGGAGACAATGGTTTTGACACTGGAGGTTCTCCCAGGGGTCAGGTTTAAAAGGGGACTGTCCACTTTGCCTAGGGAGTCAGAATCATGTGTGGAGGAACGACTCAGCTCACCTGGGAAGAATAGATGAGGAACAGAGAGGAAAAGGAAATGAGTTGTGGAAGAGACCTGTGATAAGGTACTTTGTGAAATAAATACAGTAAATTTCAAATGGGAACTTGTGCTGTTGTAGTCGTGTCTGGGGTTTGGAGTTCTGTGACACTCCCTAGTGGCCTCAATAGTACAATGATGTAAAAGAGCAACATTATAATAGAAAGTCGAGGACGCTAGCACAATAAAACAAAACGTCCATCCATCCATCCATTATCCAACCCACTATATCTTAACAATCAAAAACAATACATTGCTTTTCCACATATGTCCAGATATCTGAGATAGTGCTGAGTGGCTGATGGTGTCCTTTTAAGGGTCTAGGAGTCCAAGTGACACGGGGTCAGTAGTGTGGTAAGTGGTGAAAGTCCGGTTTCACAGGTACTGATCTGTGAGAGTGACTTCTGCAGTGTAAATGAAGCTAATAGATATGGGAATCCCCTGGCATGTCAGTAACATTAAGCATGTCTGGTTCAAAAATATTACATTAAAATTACCGTATGCATTTATGAATGAAAATGCTTTGCCGAGTGTTCATAAGCACAAACATGTTGTGATGAGCTTAGTTGATATTCAATATGTGAAATTATGTGTTTATTGTGAAGGTTAGGTTTATGTTTACATTCATCTTCATATTTGTAAATAAACCTTTTTGGGTGCTTTTTGTAAATAATATAAAAGACAGACTTACAAGAAAAAATATATTTGAACACAAAGTGATATTTTTATGGATTTTTTTGAAAGCGGACTTGAGATTTCTTGATTCAGACACTAAATAACTGCACGTCTATACTTAGACCTTTCACAAATGCAGTTATTGCACATAAAGTTGCCATATCTATGACCTATATAATGTATGTGACAGACGGTTGTGGCACTTTCCTAGCAATGAGACCAATATATTGGAAGGACTGAGGGAGCAGATGTGCACAGGAGTGCTAGATGGCAGACCCCCTCAGAGTGCTTCTTGGGAGTTCACTGCAACCCTGGGTTCCGTGGATGCCGCTAGGGGGAGCTGTGGAGGTGGCAGAGCCCTGCTACATTGGGCTTTCAGCACACCTGGGAGTAATTCCAAATCCGGCTAACAAGCTACCTGGAGCATTCACAGGAGCAGCATAAAAGGAGCTACCTCACTTCACTTGGGGAGCTGGGAGGGAGAGGATGAAGCTTGCCAGAGCAGGAGGAGGAGGATGAGTGGAGGAGGAACAAGGAAGAGAAAAGGAAGGGAAGAAAAGAAAGGATGTGTTGTGTTGTGCTTTGGTGTTTGGGAACTGTTCTACTGTAGGGAGTGAAATAAAAGCACTTCTCCACTATAATAAAGGTGTACTGTGTGGCAAGACTTGTGTCTGCGTCTGTCTGTGTCGGGTGGCTGGAGCGCCCTCTGGTGGCCACAAGTAATTTGTGGTGATTTGTTTCAAACCTATTTTTGTAAAACTTGATTTATTTGTATGGAATGAAAATCAAAACAAAAAAAGTAATTTGTGGTCATGTTTTTAAAGATGCATGCATGTCAGACCAATATTGAATATTAAGCTTATATTATTGCTGTCTGAAGCCATCTATCTGAATTTCAATAATGATCATGTTAAGTTCAATGATGCTAATGATCATCCCTCTATAAGATGCTACAACATGTGCTCCAGATCACACAGTACATATCACACAGTACAAAAAGTTAAATATGATTTTGAAATGGTTTTATTTCAAGCATAAGCAGTATCATTTTTAACAGAAATCTGTGATACGCCTGAAGGAGCCAATCCTAGGGTTCATTCCTCCCCAGTCACTGTATCTCCTGTACTCGCCAGGCCTCAAGAAGTACTGGCGTCCTCTGTAGTGGGGCTGCTCATACATGACCCAGTAGCCTTCCACGTGGCAGGAGTGAATATCTGGGTAACTGAAGCGGTCCTGGACAGACTCACAGTCATCCATGAACTCCATCATCTGTCCTCCAAAGTTTTCTCGCTCATATATCCTCATGCGGTATGATCCTCTGTACTGTTGAAAGAAATAAACCATAATTTTTAAAAAGTCAGTATTTAAGTATTTTTCATTGTTGTTTAATACAATATTCTCAAACTCACTTAATCAAAAACAGTATAATATCATGGGAAAAAAGAGCTTAGCATGGCATCACTGGGCACAAGGAATGAAGAAGCATACAAGGGGACCACTCCAGCTCAGGGCCTACTCATGTACACGTCTCACACAGGACTAATTTAGAATAACCAGTAAACCTGACAAGCACTTTATTGTGTACATGGGAGGAATGAGAGGAATGGGAGGAAAACCCATGAAATAATGAATGTAATATAATAATTAATCTATCCATCAGCTTTTTTCAACCTGCTTATCCAGTTTAGGGTCACAAAGTCCATCCTTGCAGAATCAGGCAAGGGCAAATCTTCTGAACTCTGTCATAGTTAACAATACATATTCCCTCCAAAATTATACTAATTATACTAATTACACTAATCAAATTATATTGATCTAAAGGTGTATTAATCAAATCATGACAGAAATCATCATATTTAACATTGTGTTCTGTCTATATCCATGTAATTTTAAGAACTGCAAGCATTTCACTTTTTCAATAACTATTTTTTTGAAACAGTACACAAAGACTGAGTACTATAAGTTCCAATTGTAAAACCATCCAAACTGACTTTAGACGATCTATTTTCTGAACCCATTGTACCCAATATAATTCACAGTGAGGCAGATAGTGATTCAGAACATACCATGGCAGTATATCCAACTTAGCAATGTTATCTTGATTATTTAAAGAATAAGGCATCCCTTCATATGTATCCATTAGCAGAAGGTCTGGTCTAGTGAATCGGAAGCCATGTTTGCATGTCAGCCTCTACAAGCAACCGAGTCACTGTGTAACAACTGTGGTGTAATGTGTTTTAGGGTCACCTTCACCATTAAAGGTTCTGTATAACAATCTCTGTTGTGCACTGTGGAGCATTTATATTACAAAATCATCTGGTGTACACATACTGTAATAACCAGAGAAAATACACTCACTGTTCGTTAATAAGTACTTTTTTATGAAACTTACTTGAGGAATCATGCGGCAGGACCTGATGTAGTCATTGTAGCCCATCCAGCGCTGGTAGTCAGGATACTCGCCCCTCCTCAGGAAGTATTGGTAACCCATGTAGTTGGGGCGCTCATAGACCATCCAGCAGCCGCTCTCCACCCGGATGGAGTTACAACGGCTGAAATAGGAGTGCAGGTCAGCGCAGTCACTGCTACATTCATAGTAGCGGCCCTGGAAATTCCTGTCCTCGTAGAAAATGATCTGTAAAAAAAAATGACAAAAAGGTTAGTATTATCAGATTGCCATATCTACTAGCAGGACTAAATGTTAAAGAACTCCTCACCTTGCCCATTTTCTGGTTTAAATCCTGAGACAGAGTCTGAAAATCGAATGTGTGCAGAAGCTTTTATACTGTATGACCAAGCGGGGTTTTTGTTATTCTAATGTACAGACCTGATGAATCAGCTCTGTCCTTCTTTGTAACTAGTTGGATCTTCATTTACTATAGGATGCCATTGTAGTGAGAGTCCATATTCTCTGTATCCCAATCCTGTTTAAAAAAGGCATTGTTTTGTTTACTGATACTGCATTTGGTTTTGTTCTTTTAATGAAAGAGACTTATTATCTAAAAAGAACAAATAAATGTTCTACACCTTTCTCTATAGTGCTTGATGAAAGTTTTTCAGGCCCGGTAAAAATAACATGCTCCCACTAAAAATCCATTTCCAGCAGTAAATATTGCATAGATTTTGAATCAATCCATCCATTTTCCAAACCTGCTATATCCTTTAATGGCTCATACAGTCAGGGAACCTTTTCCGCCTGTACTGGGTCAAACCAAAATGGGACACCAGCCCATCACTGGGCACACTCCCCTTCACATTCATATTTACCTCTACAGAACATTTTAGAATCAATAATCAGCCTATTCCTTGGGGGTGTGGATTGTGGGATACATAAAGAGAAAAAGAGAATCTATAGTGATCCCTCCTCGATTGTGGGGATTGCGTTCCAGAACACCCCGTGAAAGGTGAAAATCCACAAAGTGAAAACCATATGTTTATATAGTTATTTTTATATATTTATTTATAAATAAAACCAATATCACATATGCTACAGCCATTACGATAGACAGGCCACCAGCAATAAATACGTAAAATGCAAGAACAATTGTATAAAATGTGTGTACAGTTACACTAAATGTATGTACATGTACTAAATACGTAGAAAATTAGTTATGGGTACTTACCAACAATGACATGCCGACTTGTCCGATAACGATGACATAAATGTTACTGCACAACAAAGAAGAGCGTTACAGTTCTTCTAAAGGAGCCTCTTCAGGTGACTGTGTAGAACCGCTGTGTAGCTGTTCCCTTCCTTCAACATATCCAAAAATTTTACCTCTTCGGCAATCATTAGCATCTTCCGTTGGTGCTTGGGCACGGCCCCGGAAGCAGTAGCAGGAGCAGATCGTTTTGGAGACATAACGAAGGGCTTGACTACGCACAAAGATAAACACAAAACAGCACAAAAGTTAACTCTTTACACAGCGAAACATGTTGATACTGAATGAGCAAGACGAGATGCTGGCTAACGCAAAGCGGAATCAAATGCTGCTGTCTGTCTCTGGGCCAATCAGCACCCAGGAACTTAACCGCGGGCTCTGATTGGGTAGCTTCTCAGCCATCCGCCAATAGCGTCCCTTGTATAAAATCAACTGGGTAAACCAACTGAGGAAGCATGTACCAGAAATAAAAAGACCCATTGTCCGCAGATATCCGCGAAGCTCGGAAAAATCTGCAATGTATATTTAGATATGCTTACATATAAAATCTGCGTTAGAGTGAAGCCGCAAAAATTGAAGCGGGATATAGTGCGGGATTACTGCAGAGATATAAATAGTGTACAGGTTAAGAAATTAATTCAGGCTGATTTAGCTGTGAGGCAGAAGCCTAAATAGAAAACTGATCTGAAATGTAAACCTTACTAATTTACACATACGCAGTAAACTGTAAAAAAGAATTATTTTTAAATACTCCAGTGTACGCCAATTCATCTATCAATCTATCTATCTATCTATCTATCTATCTATCTATCTATCTATCTATCTATCTATCATGTTATTGCTTATTCAGTAACTACAAACATTTAGGAGAAGTTAAGTTGGTTTAATGTGAACTTTGGAATTGGTACTATTGGTAATAAACATTAAGGAAGTACCCTCATGATGTCAGAGGAATAACCATTGATTCCCATTTATGAATTTGTTGGACAATAAAGGAGGAGTGACAATAATTAGGAATAGAGGGAGAATGCCAGATAAAGTAGAAAAGTAGTAAAGAATAAATAAGTACTATATTGCAGAGAAACATTTAAACTAGAGCAATACAGAACAGGTTTGGGTTGCCATTATAGACTCACAGTTTATCAGGCACAATTCCTGGGACACAGTTGGCCAGGGAAAGGTGATAATGTCAAGATGGTATTCGCAGGTGATAAATCTATTTTTCGTCAAGTATCATCCTGTTGGGAAAAAATTCACCGGGTGTGCCTTTTTCAAAAGTTTCCATGATGAGTTACAGGATCTCTTTGAAGTGTTGGTTAAATCGACCTTAACTAGCAGTTTAGATGACTGAATATCATAGCCAAATGTACAAGAAAGCCATGAGACCTGCTAGTGGTGTGAGAGTGAAAAGAATTTTTTCAATTGCATCATACCAGTTGTGATCATCTGTGCAGTTTTGCATCCCTGTATGAAACAATTGAATTTTTGGTAGTGTTGGTATTATATTAGTACTGCAAGGGAGATTTGTGGTTAAAGAATAAGATTCTGAACCAAAATAATTTGATATATCTGAATCATTGCTTTTAACACACATCTTGCTGTTTTTAGCAGTGTTTGCCAGCACAGAACAGTATTGAGTACTGTACTCATAACACCACAGACACAAGTTTATTGTGACCTGATCCCATTAACAGTCCATGACCTGTGTGCATGACCTTCTAGTGATGGGTGTCAGTACAAAATTCTAATCATTTAGATATTCTGGCACTGATTTTCAGTTCTTGGTTTCCTGTAAATTAGACTACTTCTAATGGGTGCAACTAGTTTATGTGTGTAACTTTATGTATTTATTTTTGTCTGTACACATTTCACAATGGATCTCTGTAATGAAGATAAAGATTTGAAGTTTTCAGTTTAGTAAATAATACTTAACTTGAGTTTTATTTTAGGATTATTTAGAACTAGGATGTTGTACCATGTTAGCCATTATGAAGGTAGAGAGAAGTCAAGCAAAATTACACCTTTTATTGGCTAACTAAAATGCTTACAATATGCAAGCTTTCGAGGCAACTCAGGCCCCTTCTTCAGGCAAGATGTAATACAGAAACTGGAGTTCCCTGTGTTTATATACACACTAGGACAATTAACAACATTGGTAAATCTTTACTTGAGACATCTTAAATGTAAAAAATTAATAGACCTCTTCAGGCTAAGATTCATTTAACAAGAGAGAAGAACAATGTATGGTCAAGATCTTTGGATAAGATAACTGTCCAACAAAGTCTTTTGAAGTTTCTGATGAGTTAAAAGCTGAATTAAAAAATGGCCAATAAAAGGTGTCATTTTGTTTGACTTCTCAATAGCAGTTTAGGAAAAGGTTTGAAGAGAAGCTAATACAGGCACATGACATCATGCTGTCAGTAGGGAGGAGAGCACTGCAGAGGCCAACTTCCTGTTTGAAAGGTGTGTTTACAAAGTTTTAGAAGTAAACATTTTGGAAAACATTGTGTGCCAAGTTTGAGACCACTCTTGAAAAGGGTTCGATTTGATCTGATCTTCTTTTGAACCATTAGCTAAACAAATTGACGCAAATAACCAATGTCTTTGAACAAAATGTTGGATTCTAGGATGCAAATTAGATTTGGATTCTGGTAAAGATATATAAATATAAAGCAAACATTAGGAAGAAGTGTTATTTATTTATTCAAATGTCTGTTTAAAGCTCAGATAAACTAACCAGTGTGTATATACTCATAAGAAAAATAGAGGACTTTGGGGACTTTGTTATTTAGCTTGCGTCTCATAATTATATTGTAACGATCCGGCAGCAAGCGCTGGCGGAGTGACGCCGTATGGGTAATTTATGTAAATAGTTTGTGGGGAATTTATGGGTAATTTATGTAAAGCTTATTGTTGTGTCGAAATTAACTTAATAACCTAATTGTCTTTCTTGTTGTAAGTGTTATATGTGTTTGTGCTCAATCAGTGGGGTGGGTTGGGTTATCGCCGTCCGGGGTTGTTGTTATTGTAAATAGTCACCATCCATGAGAAAGATGGCTCTGTAAATGACCATGGCTATACAATGAGTTTTGAGCTTTGTTTGCTGAATATCTCCGCTAATAAAGAGATACAACAGGACAGAGCTGTGTATTTCCTAAGATTTATCTCAGCAATACTTGCGAGACACTCGGAGTCGTGCGGTGTATGGGACACGAGTGCTCGTTTCTTAAAGAGCTGACCGTAGCTGCGTGCATAGCGCTGGCAGTCCGCTAGCCGACAGTTTGGGAGAGGTGCACGGCAGAGTTTGGCTCTGAAAAACTTCAAGACTCACCCACGGGTCGCTACATTGGTGTCAGAAGTGGGAGACCAGGCTGTTTAGAAGACGCCGTTATGGAACAGAGTCTTGAAGAATTAGAGCGTGCCATCTCAGGAGAAAAGAGGCAAACTGGCCTGATGGTGCCAGTATTCCCCGGACAGTGTTACGATCCTCTAGGCACGGCCAGAATGAACCGTCAACTACCGCAACGATACCCCAGGTTACCAGTCGGCCGGTCCTCTTCTCACGGTCACCTGCCAAGCTGCCGCGATACAGCGGATTGACACCCTTAGAGCCATACCTTGCACAAGTGGATCTGGCCGCGCTACACAATGAGTGTAGCCGCGAGGAAGCTGCGACACACTTGGCCCTTGCCTTGGAGGGTCCCGCACTTCAGGTACTCATTGATCTGCCATCAGAGGAGTGTCGTGATCTTCAGGCTCTCACCGCTGCTCTCACCCGTCGCTTTGGACAAAGAACCTCAGCAGAATGCAGCAGAGAGAAGCTGACTAGCCGACGTCGGCGTGAAGGTGAGAGTGTAGGAGCCTTTGCCGCTGACATCAGGGTATATACACGAAAAGGTTACCCTACTTTCTCGACAGCAGCGAGGGAGGAACTCAGTCTTCATGCTTTCCTGCGGGGCCTCACACCAGAACGTCTCCGCCAGCATGTCTGTCTGTTGTCACCCCGAGATTTGAGCGAGGCACTCCGAGAGGCTGAGCGGGCTGAAGAGGTGCTACAGGCCGAGTCACCGACAAGACGAACGCCACGCCCAAGTCGACTAACGAGAGCAGTTGAACGAAGGGCGGAAGGGGACCCGTCTGAGATAGTGGAGGTCAGTCGCGCCCAACCAACATCAACCCCTCGACAGAGACAACGAGTAGACTGCTGTTTCCGATGCGGAGAACCAGGGCACTTTGCCAGGGATTGCCCTGCCCCAAGTCCTTTGCCTCGTACAGCATCACCGCAGGGAAACGACATCGGGGTGAGGCCGTGAGGGGACCCTCGCTCCGTTTTTCAGCACCCCTCCACAATGACTGCTTTAAAGTTGGGCGCTGTGGATTTTCCACTGGACTATACCTAGACTGCACTATTGACGGACGGCCATGCAGTGCTTTAGTGGACACGGGGTCCACTATTTGTTTGCTACGAAAAGGAGTGTTGCCCGAAACCGCTGGTCTTCTTCCAGAGGGCTGGACCCCCACAAATAGCGAACTACGCACTGTTACGGGTGAACGGACAGTAATGCCCGGAAAGAAACTGTTATCTGTGTTGGTAGGGACGAGCCAGACCAACCACGAATTCTGGCTTGCGGACATTAAAGACCAGTGCATTATTGGGTTGGACTTGTTGGCCCACTGGGAAGCACGTGTTGATGTGTCAAGGGCCGTCCTTTGTTTGGGTAATGAGACTGTGCCGCTCCGGTCGGGCTGGAACCGTCCTAGAAGGACTGCCAGAGTGGATTCACCTGGACACCACTGCTCACCGGCTCCCAACCATTGTTTGGAAGTGGCAAGGGTTCAAGAGAACCCCCAGGAGAGTATTGCTGGACAGTCAAATTCATTGCACGACCCCCCATCAGCTGAGATGGTTGCCGCTGTGGAGGAATTGGGCCATCGAAGTAGTGAACATCTGAGCACGCCACAGCAGGAGCAACTCCAGAAATTACTGAACGACTTTGTGGACATTTTTGCGGCTCGAGAGGAGGACTGCACCAGAACCTCGTTAGTAAAACACCACATTGACACTGGCCACACCGCTCCCATTCGTTTGCGCCCCCACCGATTACCTCTTGCAAAACGTCAAGCTGCCGAAGAATTGATTCGCGAGATGGTAACCAACGACATTATTGAGCCTTCGGACAGTCCCTGGGCCACACCCATGGTCATGGTGCGGAAGAAAACGGGGGGTTGGCGCCCTTGTGTGGACTTTCGTAAATTAAATGCAGTCACTCCAAAAGACTCTTACCTACTGCCCCGCATCGACGATGCATTGGACTATGTGGCTGGATCCCGTTGGTTCAGCACCTTGGACTTGCGCAGTGGATATTGGCAGGTAGAACTGGCAGCAGAGGACCGACCCAAAACTGCATTCACCATCGGACAAGGGCTGTGGCAGTTTAAGGTAATGCCGTTTGGACTTTGTAATGCCCCGGCCACTTTTGAAAGACTAATGGAGCGGGTCCTAAAAGACATTCCCCGAACCCGTTGTGTGGTCTATTTAGATGATCTATTGATTCATGCCAGAGACTTTGACCAGGCTGTGCACAATTTAAGGGAGGTCCTGACCGCCATTCGTAGCGCCGGGTTGCGGTTGAACCCTGAAAAATGCAATCTTCTCGCCCGACAGACCCAGTTTCTAGGGCACGTAATCAGCGAGAGTGGGGTGGCTACAGACCCAGCAAAGGTGGCTGCCGTGAGCAACTGGCCCCCACCAGCCAACATCACCGAACTGCGGAGCTTCCTGGGTTTAGCCTCATATTACAGGAGGTTTGTAAAAAACTTTGCAACCATTGCCAGCCCCTTGCACCGAATGACGAGTAAGGGCCAACAGTTTGGGTGGACGGAGGACTGCACAGCTGCTTTCCAACAATTAAAGGCTGCCCTCGTCAGCGCGCCTGTCCTGGCGTACCCTGACCCCAACCAACTTTTTGTGGTGGACACTGACGCTAGCAATGTGGGGATTGGGGCCGTACTCTCACAGAAGGGGGAGGCTGGAGAGAGAGTGGTAGCTTATTACAGCTGCAGCCTCAGTTGACCGGAGAGAAATTACTGTGTCACTCGGCGGGAACTGTTGGCAGTGATCCTAGCGGTACGGCACTTTCGGCCCTACCTATTGGGCACTAGGTTCACGCTGCGGACTGACCATGCTAGCCTCACCTGGATGTTGAATTTCCGGCAACCAGAGGGCCAGGTGGCAAGGTGGATGGAGATTCTACAGGAATATGATTTCGAGATACAGCACCGACCGGGACGGCAGCACGCCAACGCTGATGCCCTCTCCAGGCATCCATGCCTCAGCAATGAATGTCGATATTGCCGCCGACAGGAAGAAAGGGGTCTGGGGCCATCGTCAGCATCCGCAAGGATAGATGACACTGTTGGAGTAGGGGAGCCGTTCACTATTGACCAATTGAGGCAATTACAGGCGAACGACCAAACGCTAGAAAAGATAAAGGGCTGGTTGGAGACACAAGAACGTCCCGACTGGCAAACCGTGTCTTCACAGGGGCCTGAACTCAAACTACTACACTCCCAGTGGGGCAACTTGGAGTTGCACGATGGAGTAATCTACAGACGGTGGCAAGCACCCGGGGGGGGGGGGGATTTACCGACTACAACTGCTGGTTCCCCAGGCTTTGTGCGCCGAGGTCCTCCGATGGGTCCACGGAGCAGCTGGATCTGGACACTACGGAAACGCTAAGACAGTGCGTCGACTACGGCAGCGGTTTTATTGGCCGGGGTGTTGGCAAGACGCGGAGCTGCACGTCCACTGCTGTGACATCTGCACTGCGCAAAAAGGACCTGGTCAACGTTCTCACGCGCCATTGCAGCAATACCTTGTCGGGGCACCCATGGAGAGAATTGGAGTGGACGTACTGGGTCCTTTTCCTGTAACGGAAGCCGGAAATCGTTTCGTTTTGGTAGCAATGGATTACTTCACCAAATGGCCAGAGGCGTATGCAGTTCCGGATCAGAGTGCCTCCACAGCGGCTCAAAAACTAGTGGATGAAATGTTCACTCGATTTGGGGTTCCAGACGAGCTCCACAGCGATCAAGGGCGGAACTTCGAGAGCCGTTTGTTCAGGGAGGTGTGTCAGCGACTGGGGGTGAAAAAGACCAGAACCACCCCCCTTCACCCGCAAAGTGATGGATTAGTCGAGCGATTTAATCGCACCCTGGCCACTCAACTGGCAATCCTGACCAGTCAACACCAGCGAGACTGGGACCAACATTTGCCTCTGGTCCTGTGGGCATATCGGACAGCAGTGCAAGAATCGAGCCAATGCACACCAGCGGGGCTGATGTTTGGGAGGGAACTTCGCACGCCAGTGGATTTGGTGTTTGGCTCGCCCCCTGAGCCTGAGATTGTTGGTGGACCCGAAATGGATTATTTTAGACGGTTAAAAGAGCGGCTGGACACCGTTCATCGACTGGCCAGGGAGGCCTTGGAGGGAGCTGGAGCTCTCCAGAAACGGGCTTACGACACACGGGCTCATGGCCCGACACTGAAACTAGGGGACAAAGTGTGGGTATTTTGCCCGCAACGGAAACGGGGACTGTCTCCAAAATTAACTCATCATTGGCAGGGACCTGGAGAAATTTTGGACAGAATCTCGGAGGTAGTTTTCCGAGTCCGAATGCCTGGACGGGGCAGACGGGTGGTGCTGCACAAGGACCGGTTGGCACCATACCACCCACTGGCCCCGGAGAAAGAACGACTCGAGGATACAAGCGGCTCTCCAACCTCCACCCCCGGCGCAGAGACGGACATTGACAGTCTCAGGACTGAGCCTGACCCGAATAATGGCACCTCCGGCAGGCCGAAGCGTGTCCGACGCTGGCCAGGACACTTGCTCGATTTTGTTTGTGATGAGTAGGGTTGTGGGGACACTAACCCTCTTGGGAGGGGGCTGTGTAACGATCCGGCAGCAAGCGCTGGCGGAGTGACGCCGTATGGGTAATTTATGTAAATAGTTTGTGGGGAATTTATGGGTAGTTTATGTAAAGCTTATTGTTGTGTCGAAATTAACTTAATAACCTAATTGTCTTTCTTGTTGTAAGTGTTGTATGTGTTTGTGCTCAATCAGTGGGGTGGGTTGGGTTATCGCCGTCCGGGGTTGTTGTTATTGTAAATAGTCACCATCCATGAGAAAGATGGCTCTGTAAATGACCTTGACCATGGCTATACAATGAGTTTTGAGCTTTGTTTGCTGAATATCTCTGCTAATAAAGAGATACAACAGGACAGAGCTGTGTATTTGCTAAGATTTATCTCAGCAATACTTGCGAGACACTCGGAGTAGTGCGGTGTATGGGACACGAGTGCTCGTTTCTTAAAGAGCTGACCGTAGCTGCGTGCATAGTGCTGGCAGTCCGCTAGCCGACAGTTTGGGAGAGGTGCACGGCAGAGTTTGGCTCTGAAAAACTTCAAGACTCACCCACGGGTCGCTACAATATTAAAATAACAGGTTGATAGGATGAAAGACTAAAAGAAGTTATTAGTTGTCAAATTTTGACTGATATAACTTACTAAAAATAGCCATTAAGCCACAGTATAAAAAAAGCACATTTATTTGCATCAGGCAGATGCTATATATCATTTGAGAGAGACAGACAACATATGGGTTTTAAAATAAAGGTATGACATGCTGCTTTTAACAAGTAAACGCAGCATTGTTTTGATAAAGGGAGTGGACGTTTGTAGTTACGGAAAAACTACTGTTAGAGGACAAAAGTGCACCTTTGCCTTAAATGAGCCCCAATTTTTTTAAGAAATGCCTTGGCTGGATTAGGATGAATGGACTCTTTAAAGTACACAGAGCTGTCTCTCGCCAGGTTTTACTGAGGTGAAGCTTGCTTTCACGGACTTTGATTTGAATTGTTAAGGTTGTTTGCTTCTTTCAACTTTTGACATCTCTGCAAAAACATAAGTATTGATTGCATTAAGGTTTCAATATTATTTTATCTGAAATTTTCCTTGTTTATTGATATAATCTGCCCCGGTGTGCTTGTTTGAGTGATATGTCATTTGTTTAGCCCTTTCAAAGACAGTGACCAGGAAAACGATAAAGGTAACCTGGCAGGAGAACCTCTTTGCCTTGTTGGAATATGTTTTGTGTGTTTGTTTAGATGTGAGCTGTGTTTATTCTGTTAGAATTTTGCAGCCCTTTCAAAAGTAATTGTAAAGTAGCCACCCTCTGGCCTCTGCTAAGGTGTTGAAGCTAAGCTGGCCAACCTCAGCCATATTGCTAAAGTGTTTGATTTGTGCAGCCCTTTCAAAGCTAGCTTTTCCGGGATTGTCCCAGCAAGACTGCAGCTCTTTGCCTTTGCTAAGATAGTTTCAAGGTTCAAGGTTTCTTTATGTGCCATTTGTGCATAAAACCAACAGTCTAGGCCAGGGGTCCTCAATCACGGTCCTGGAGAGCCGCAGTGGCTACAGGTTTTTGCTCCAACCCAGTTGCTTAATAAGAAGCCCTTATTGCTCAAGTAACACTTCTGCTTCACTTTAGTTGTCCCACTCGTTAAGATTGTGAACCCTTATTGCTTATTTAAGTCTTAAACAGCTGTATTCTTGGTTTTTAATTGCTCCTAATTAGCAATAACATGCAAACAACAAAAGAGACAAGCATTTCTCCATTTAGTTTGTTACCATTTACACCTGTGTGCATTTATCATGTACTATTGGGTTTAATTAAATACTTGGAAGGAAAGTAAAGAGAAAAAAATGAAGGACTGAGAATTACTCATCCATTTTAGCCTTCAAATCATTTGGATGATATCCTTAGAAAGGAGAAGAAAAACTAGGATATGAGAATTACCTGACATAGCGGAGTTAAAGCACTAACAAGCCATGAAATTAAATTATTGGCAAGAATTGCTTTCTAATTAAGCAACCAGGTTAAAACAAAAATCTGCAGCCACTGCAGCTCTCCAGCACTGTGATTGAGGACCCCTGGTCTAAGCACATTGGAATTTTTGTGCAAAGCTCTTTCAGAGTCATAATAGTAAACATTTAAACAATAAAACATAATAAATAATATGAATTATACCAACACTATACAAAAATGTGGTAATATCTACACAAAAAATACAATTATATTGCAGATATTGCACAGTTAAAATATTTCACATTTATCACTTGTCATTTGCATGACAAGTGAAGTGAGGTAGTGTGGGGTTATTTCACATATTCAGTAATTTTGTTTTGCCATCAGTCTAACTGTGGCGGGGAAGAAGCTATTGAAAAACCTTGTTCTGTGAGTGATGATGCTGTCCGCTCTGCTGTGTCTCAGATTGTACGTACATTTTTTGTGTCTGAGCAGAGAGTGAGCTGGATGGAATGAGTCCCTGATAATTTCCTCTGCTCTTTTCCAACAATGATGTGCATACATAGAATCCATGGAAGGAAGTTTTGTCCCTCCACAGTCTTTAGGACTCTTTGCAAAGCCTTCCTCTCTGCCAGTGTGGTGTTCCCATACCAGACAGTGATGCCTGCAGTGAGAATGCTCTCTTATCAGTCCTCTGTAGACCTGGGTAAAAGGGCAATGGTTCAGAACGGCTTTCCTGAGCAGCCTAATGAAATAAAGCCTTTGCTGGGCTGTTTTCACTGTGGCTGTGGTGTTAAGAGTCCAGCTCAGGTCTGATGTAACCTGCAGTCCCAGGAATCTGTGGCTGTCTGCCCTATCCACCTTAGTCCCTTTGATGATAAGAGGCTGTAGAGAGGGAAGATTCTTCCTGAAGTCCAGTATTAGTTCTTTGGTCTTGTCTGTGTTAAGGATGAGGTCATTCTCTTCTCCATAGACAAGAATGTTGTTTACCAGGGTCCTGTACCCTGACTCCTCCCCCCCCCCTTAATAAGCCCCAGGATGGTGGTATCATTAGCGCATTTAATGATGATGGTGTTGTCCTGGGTGGAGACACAGTCATAAGTATACAGGGTGAAGAGTTTGGGGCTGAGGCAACAGCCCTGTGGGGATCCTGTGCTGACTGTGAGCTCAGCAGACACCCGTCCTCCCATTCTCATCACCTGTGTTGGGAGTTGGGACGGCGAGGTCTGTCAGCTTCTCGATCAGTTTGTCCGGTCGAATGATACTGAAAGCAGAACTGTAGTCCAGGAAGAGCATCCTGGCATACGTTCTGCTATTTTCCAGGTTTTGCAAAGTATGGTATAGGGCTATTGCTAACGCGTCATCCACTGATCGATTGGGGTGATATGCAAACTGGAGGGAGTCAACAGTGTCCGGGACCGTGTGGTTGATGTGCATGAGAACCAGTTTTTCTAGGCACTTCATGGCGACTGATGTGAGTGCCACTGGCCTGAAGTCGTTTAGGGTGGATATGTCCGGTCTTTTGGGGACTGGTATGATGGTGGAGGATTTGAAAATACAGGGGACTATTGCCTGGGATAATGACAGGTTGAAGATGTCAGCATACACACCAGCTAGGTGTTCCCCACAGGCCTTCAAAACTGTGGTCCCACATCCATCGGGTCCCACAGCATTGTGGGGGTTCAACTTCTTCAGAGCTTTCAGGACCTGTGTGTGTGTCACCTGCAAGGCAGTGTCCATGGGGTCACAGGGGGCCTTCGAGGGTGTGTCTGCATTCAGCCTGTCGAACCTGGCATAGAAGGTGTTAAGGCTGTCTGGAAGGGTAGCATTTCGGGGGTTTGTGGTTGTTTTTGTGGTTCTCCTGTAGTTTGTGACAGATTGAATTTCCTGCCACATGCTAAGCGTGTTGTGGTTGAGGTAGTAGCCTTCAGTTGTTTGTGAGTGAAACCTTTTTGCTGCTCTGATGGACTTCTGCAGCTCCTACCGGGCTCTCTTATACTCCACTTGATCTTCTGACTTGAAGGCCTCCCGCCACTTCCTGATTTTCTGTTTTATGTCCCCATTAAACCAGGGTTTTGGTTGGGGAACATACGCACAGTTCTGAGGGGCACATATAGACGTGCACCAACTAATGTAGTCACTCACAATCTCTGTGTATTCATGGATATCGTTAGTGGCCTCTTTGAAAGTGCTCCAGTCTGTGGCCTCTAAGCAGCCCTGCAGACTAGCTTTTGCATCATCAGTCCAGGGGTTAATGGCCCTGGCTATGACTGGCTTTGTCTTGAGCCTTTTGTTATAAACTGGATTGAGCCGAATCGGCAGGTGATCAGACTTTCCAAAATGAGGTTTTGATTCAGCTGAAAAGGAGTTTCTGATGTTGCTGTAGCAGTGGTCCAGTATTTTATTTCCCCTAGTGGGGAAGGTCATAAACTGATGCAGTTTAGGCATGTTTTTTTGGAGATTGCAGTGGTTAAAATCTCCCAGAATGATAACAGTGGCGTTAGGATATGTGTTTTCATGCTCGTTAATCATATTGTGTAGCTCCTTCAGTGCAGCCTTCTCCTTAGCACTAGAATTACCAGAGCCTACGAAAAAACTCGTAGATCCGTCCCACCTTAAATCGCTTCTTAAAACCGTTCTCACCTCTCCGCCAGTGTCTTTTGTTAATCTAAATGTGCTGATAAAGAAAAGTTGCAAGTAGCCGGCTATTCCATCCCCCACCGACTTAGAAGGTGCACAAACTTCTCCCAGCTCATGCCTTGATTGATTATCTGGGAGTGAAGTGGAGTTTTAGAGGCGAAATAATAGATCATTACTTGGAATACACGCATTTCACGTGTGTTCCGTTTCTACAGTAATCCGTGTAAACACATTTTTAAAACAGAAACGTTTTTCATATTGTAGTAGTAAATGACAAAATGTAGGCATAAACTATTTAATGTATGAAGCCTGAAGTCCAAATATCAAAGAAACACTGACACAAAAGGTACAAATATAATAGAACAAGTATGCTTTTATTCAAAAATATAACTGCAGAAAAAAGCCACCTTAGCATGCCACATTGACACATACATATCTCAACTGCCATGGTAGCCTAATGGTATCAGCTGCTGACTAGTAATCAAAAGGTCATGAGTTTGATCCCTCATGACTCAGTTTTGAGAAGTAAACTGCTGTTATTCTTACTATTTCAAAATATAAACATACATTTGATTTCAGTGTGTAACAGTCAGTGTAGTTTATGATAATTGTAAAGGTTAGTTTTTTTTTTTTAATTCACTTTTCATTCTCTCAGTCGTGTTCAAGATCCTTCCCTACCCCTCCCCCCCCAATCTGACAATACTGCTGTTTTCACATAAAGATGCGCTGTAGCTCTGCAGCGTACTTGTGACTGCACTCTCGTACCAATGCTTGCGAACTGAAGTGCCTGCATGTACTTTTCGTGGCATTACATGCCTATTTTTTGAGCATGCCCGTGTCGCTCAAACACAGGAACATATGTTGGTGTACAAGTATAACAAAACAAGTGCACTTTTATTCTAGACTATAAGTGAAGAAAAAATAAAGCAAGTTACAGTAGGCGGTTGATACGACAGCTTGCGTGGGGCAATGCTAAGAACTGCTGATTTCCGATCCGTGCTATATAAAATCATCACATTCAAATATTAACAGATCCCACACACCCTTCCTACATTTACGACATGTGTACTTGTTGCAGTGTACACATCTCTCTGTGCTATGGTTCCTATTACACTGAATGAGCACCTGACACTGTACTTTCTTCCCTGTATAAATAACATTCGAGCTATAGCGCGTCTCCAAATAAATCACATTTGAGCTATAGCGCGTCTTTATGTAAAAACAGCAGTGTCAGATGGGATTGTGAACGCGACTGAGAGAATGGAACTGAATTTTAAAAACAAGCTAACCTTTACAATTATCCTGCATTTACACTGGCTCTTACAGACTGACTGAAATCAAATGTATGTTTTTATTCTAAAATAGTACAGTACATGCAATATTATCTGAAAACGAACAACGTCAGATCGGGTTTGAATACACGCTGACGCTGTTACAGAAGGAGTCAGCTTATTCAGTGCAACAGTTTCAATGCACAGTACATGCAATATTAGTTGAAAACGAACAGCGTCACATCGGGCGCATATTCAAACCCGATCTGATGCTGTTTTCACATATATTGTCTCTTTCATTCATCTTGCGGTTTGTAATCAGTGACCACTTGTTTTTTTCCCGATCTTGCCAGTTCGCACATGTTGCTGTATGGTGGTGTTTCTTTTGTATTCCAGGACACGCAGAGGACAGAATAGTACAGAGCAGTAAGTTCAGCGCTATATGCAATCAGACAGACAGACAGGCAGAGAAGTCACTAGATATATAAGTAATAGATATATAAAAACCATAAAAAAAAAGTAGAAACCATATGTTTGTATGGTTATTTTTATATATTTTAAGCCCTTATAAACTCTCCCGCACTGTTTATAAATATTTCCCGCAGCGTTATACAGCATAATCCCTTTGTATTCTCTTAGATATTAGGTAAGATTCATTGAAATTATGTATATAAACACACACTGTTTATATACAGTAAAACCTAAATATTATTTTAAAAATATTGAGTGTCTCCGATATCACATATGTTACAGCCATTACGATAGACAGGTCACCAGCAATAAATACGTACATTGCAAGAAAAATAGTATACAGTAAATGTGTGTACAGTGACACTAAACGTACATACATGTACTAAGCAGTGTAAGAAGAAAATTAATTATGGTTACTCACCAACAATGACACGATGACTTGTCCGATAACAATGAGTTTAATTTTACTGCACAACAAAGGAGAGCGTTACAGCCCTTGTAAAGGAGCCACTTCAGGCGATTGTGTAGCACTGCCGTTGTTCTTCTTCTGGCAGTCTTCAATCCAAATCCCTAAAGCAGATTCCATCCAGACTACTGCCTTATTACATCCACTTACAACTCTTTTTGCACCCTGGTTAAAAGGACGCTGCAGCCGTAGATCTTATATTCCTTTCCTACTTTTTAAATAAAAAGAATCGTAGCCTTCAACAAATCCAAAACGTTTACCTTTTCGGCAATCGTTAACATCTTCTTCTTGCGCTTGGGCACGGCACCTGAAGCAGTAGCAGATTGTTTTGGAGCCATAATGAAGGGCTTGACTATGCACAAAGATAAACATTAAAGAGCACAACTCTTTACACAGCGAAGCACGTTGATGCTGAATGAGCGAGATGAGACTTCCTGGTTAAAACTGCATTCAGCACGCAGGAGCTCAACTGCGTGCTCTGATTGGTAAGCTTCTCAGTCAGGAGAACTTAACTGCGTGCTCTGATTGCTTAGCTTCTCAGCCATCCGCCAATAGCGTCCCTTGTATGAAATCAACTGGGCAAACCAACTGAGGAAGCATATACAGGAAGTAAAAAGACACATTGTTCGCAGAACCCGCGAAGCAGCGAAAAATCCGCGTTATATATTTAGTTATGCTTTCATATAAAATCCGCGATAGAGTGAAGCCGCGAAAGTCGAAGCGCGATATAGCGAGGGATTACTGTATTCCAAATAATGATCTATTATTTCCCCTCTAAAACTCCACTTCACTCCCAGATAATCAATCAAGGCATGAGCTGGGAGAAGTTTGTGCACCTTCTAAGTCGGTGGGGGATGGAATAGCCGGCTACTTGCAACTTGTCTTTATCAGCACATTTAGATTAACAAAAGACGCTGGCAGAGAGGTGAGAACAGTTTTAAGAAGCGATTTAAGCTTGGACGGATCTACGAGTTTTTTCGTAGGCTCTGGTAATTCTAGTGTTAGCGGATGGGGGTGGGGTATACACGACACTCACAATGATGCATTGCAGTTCTCTGGGCAGGTAAAATGGCCTTAACTTTAAAGTCAGATATTCCACGTTTTCAGAACAAGATTTAGAAAGGGTCTTACAGTCGGTACACTGCGATTGTTTAACAAGGGAGGCTGTACCTCCTCCGCGAGTCTTAGCACTGTCCGCAGCGCATCGATCCTCCCTGAAGACCATGTAGACGTCTGGTGGTTTTGCCTCTTCGGGTGTCATCTCCCCCAGCCAGGTTTCACAGAAACACAATATGGAGCAATCCTGAATGTCCCTCTGCGTGGAAATCTGAACTTAGAGCTCGTCCATTTTATTTTCCAGAGACTGAACGTTTGCAAACAATATGACTGAGAGGGTTAGCCTTCCTTTCCTATCCAGTGCCAGAGCCTTCGGTCAGCTCCTCCCCATCTGCCATGCCTCTGCTTCGGCCTGTTCTCAGAAGAGCTCCCTGTCGGGGGCTGGCCTGGCGTCAAGTCAGCATAGCATGCTGGCTCAGGGTAGAATTCCAACAAGATCGGGTCGAAAAGTCCAATATGGCTGCACTCTCTCAGTTGTAATAAGGTCACCCGATCATAGAAAATGTTTGCAGAGTGTGTCTTAACTTGGCACAAAAAAGTAAGAAGAAGAAGAGGAAAAAGAAATAACTTGACTCTGAGAGTTCCGCGACATTGCCCTCTGAGGAGCACCATCATTCAAGTCATAGTTTGAAAATGTGTCCATGTTTTTTTTTTTTTTCCTCTGGGGATTCTGGATTTCCTTCCTTAACGCAAAAACAAGTGTGCTATATGGATTGACAGATCCAATGTGACAAGGGTGACCTTGTCGATTTGAGTCCAGGGTTTGTTCCTACTTTATGTCGAGCATTGCTGGGATAGGCTCCAATGTTAACCATGTGAAATGGTCACATATAACGGATTGATTCTGGAATTTTTATGTTTCATTTAATTTTTTCAGAAATTGTATTTTATTGGAAAAAGAGTGTAGATCTTTAAATTTTAACTTGCAAGTACATACATGAAATTCATTTTTTAACTGTTTAATTAAAGTGTTGTTACATGATTCTTTTTTTGTTTTTGTTTGATAAGCTATTCTTATTTGTAAATTTGTAACCTCTTTTTTTTATTTCTTCTTTGAGAGTTTAAGTCACTGAATGTTTCTGGCACACGTCTACAGATTTTTTGCTAGTTTTTGTATTCTTTTTTCTTTGTTTGGAGCATTTGTTGAGGTTATTTCCTTTGTTTCAGTTGTGTGACAATACATTCAGATGTGCGCTACAGCTTTGCAAACATTCAGACATACAGTATGTGATGTCACAGGCACAATCAAAAAAATTATGGAAAACACAGAAAAGATATAATTATAAAAAAGAAAGGGATAGTCTTTCTTTTGTTTTGGAGCAGAACATTTTCTTCAGTTTTTTTTTTCTTGTCTACCAGTCTGTTGAACCTTATGTTCCTCTCCTCTTTGTTGTCCAGCTTATGCTGACTCCACTGAGTAGCATTATAATTTAAATAAGAACAAAATCGGGAGAAGGATCAGGGTTTTATTGACAGGTGTAAGGTGATATCAAAAAGACAGTACTCTAATAAATAAACCCCTGATATGAAACCTTAATCATAAATCAAAGAAAATAGCAGAGGATTTAATGACCAAAAATAATTTGACCTAACCAGAGCCAAAACATCAGATGAAAGTCATAGTCAATTAAGAAAAGAATTTGTTGAATCAAAAAAATCAGACCACCGTCAACCACTGGTGAATACTTCGGCCTAAAAAACAGATATGGCCACATATGGACTGAAGAACATGTACAAAATGGCTGACAGTTTTGAGACAGTGAAGATTAAGTAATGTACTGAACATGAAAGTGACAATAGCACAATCTTGGCCAAATTCTGCTCATAATCTCAATTTTTCAACTGTAAGGATTTTTGGAGTTCATCTATTAATACCTAAACTAAGCAATTTCGCAAGTTCTTGTTGTGTAAATAGCTTAAACACTTGTGGTTTTGCAGTCTTCTTAATGGGAGTGGAGAAAAACTAAACTGATTTATTACTCAGATATTATGCTTTAAATTATTATTAGATTTTAAATCATAGTAGTATTGTTAAGGTAATAGCAAGTTGGAAGCTTAGGATACATGTAATTAAAAATATTTAAATATTAACTATGCAATGACATTCTTATTTTAATAATATTGTGAGGTTTCTGAACTCTTACAGGACACCCCCCGTCCCCCAACTGGACGGCAGAAGCGCAACTGTTGCGTCTGTGGAAGACTGCTTGTCAGTTGCTGAGGCAACCAAAGGTTCACAGCGCAGCAACAGGCAGAGCGCAGCGGAAACAACTACGACCCGATCAAGATTGCACTATACACGCCTGTCAGCGATGGGTGATGTAAGGAAAATCATAAATGCAGGAAACAGTATTACTTGGCCACTTACCCTGCCCATTAGCTGTGTCTGTGTATAGGAGAGTGACAGATCCTGCTACAATAAAAAACTGTGCTGTTCCTGTTTCATGTCGAATAAAGCTGGTTTCGCTAATGTGCTGAGACTCAGAATCGTGTTTTGGGGATTCACACGTCACAATATGCTTTATGAGTTGTTAAATACAAAAAAGAAGTTGTTCATTTCAAGTATGACATCATCTTGACAGGGAAAGTCCAGGGGGAACAAACAGTTAAGTAAGAAAGAGGAGGATCAAAACAATTTAGTGCAGGTTTTTTTCTATAAAAAAACAAATTAAATTTGTAAAATAAAACAGATCATCATGAATATAGAAATGAAGGTCAGAATATGTGTCATTGTTGCTGAACTGGTGAAAGAATATTACTTTAATATTTCTTATATTTCATATTTAACCCTTGCACCCTTGGAGCTAAACTCTTTTAATATTAATTTCATCTTGATTTTTACCCGTTTTTGGTCTCAAAGGTTCAGGTGGGGGTTGGTGTTGACTTAGGGGTTTCATTGAAAGGCTACTCAAGGTTAGGGGTTGTTAAATACAAGTCAGTGAGACAATGGCCTACTATAGGTAACCACACCTGTCAAAGCCTCAATAACAGGTGAAAGAACCAGAGATATGCAACTGAAGGGTGAACTTTAAGGGTTCAAACTTATCCATCCTATTCCTATTGACATGAGATCAAGATCTGAAGGTCCCTAAATCCTTCACTCTACCACAGTACTTGATCTATTCCATGTGGCTGTGGTTCTTCATATGACGAAACCTCTAAGCCAAAGTCAACCCACCTTGGATGGGGTAATAGTTGATTGCAGGACACACACACTCATACCAGGCCCATTTAGGGTTGCCTCCTAACCTACCACCAGTAGATCAACTCCTGCCATCAGGAACTGGGGAAGAAACTTGAAAAAAAAAATGCGTGAATGAAGGGACAGTCAGCACCAACAATGTTTTAGACTATAGTTTCTTAACTTATGGGTTGTCTGAATCTGAGTTGCGCAAAGTACTGATTACCAATTGTATTCGATGGTAAAGGATAGCGTATGTTTTGCAGTTGTCGCAGACAGTTTAAGCAATCGATTCTCCAAAGGGGAAGGGAATGACTGTCTGTTGCAATTTTCCAAGAAGGAGGATGACAGGAGGGATGAATGGGATGTCTGGAAGACACAAAGAAGGCAAAACTGGTTCATGAGAAAAAACAATGTTTAAGAAAAAATACAGACACATGACCATGACATAAGTCTTTAGGATTTTTTCAGGAACACTTATTTTTTACTGTTAGGGTCACAAATCCCATTGCAGAAGCAAAAGTTTCCTTACATAAGGGACAAGCAGGCCAAATTTCATTGTAATGGATTTTGTTCCCTTACTGTGAAACCCTAACTATTTGTTGTATCAGTACAAGATGGTCATATAATGCAACTCAAGTTAGGGCATAATGAAGTTAGACTATTTCAGAAAATGTATGGAATAATGAAATAAAGAAAAGAAACAAGATAGTAACAATTAACTAGCTTTAAGTAGTAAGAGTTTTAGTATTTCCTTTTAATATTTGTGGGCAATAATTTTGTTTTTTTACTTTATATATATATTTTGGGGCCACCATTTTGTTCAGTTTCTTATTGTGGTTGGATCAGTTTTTTGTATTTTCAAGCAGATGCGCCTGAGTTGTCACATGGCAGCCAGAGATCACAACATGTGCAGTCATCAAAATGGCGATATATAGGAAGTCATTATGCTAACTATAGCTTTTGAACCTTGACTGTTTTTTGACAAAGATAAACTTTGTTAATCCCCGTGTGGAAATTGTCAGAGCACAGGGTCAATCATTGTGCAGCATCCCTGGACCAATTTTCAGGTTAAGGCCTTGCTCAAGGACTCAACAGAGTAGGGTCTACTTTGGCAATAACAGGATTTGAGCCAGCAACCTCCCACATACCAATGTAGATCTTTAGCCACGGAGCCACCACTCTGCCCAGAATTGTATTTTGGTTTTCTATTGATTCTCTAGCTTTTGGCCACCAGCCTTTTATTTGATTAAATTTATTATTCATTTGCTGGTCCTGTTTCCTTGTCCTTGTGGCAGTGTGACTACAGGCAAACATTCCTTCATGCAATGGAATCCATTTAAACACAAAGGTATTTGGAAGAATTTTAGAAATTCCTAAAATATTTGACAACCCGGGGCATTCAAGTAGTTAAAACATACCTTTTTCAAATCTTTCAATCCATCCATACTCGTATTGCTTTGCCCAGTTAGAGACTGGCACAAGGTTGAAACCAGCTTGTTTACAGGACACACTCACACAGTTACCCACGCTGCCTCACACCAGGTCAGTTCAGAGTCAGGAAGTAACTGGCATATACATGTTTTAGAGTGGATGGAAAAATTAATCAGTATGGATTTAAATATCATGGTTCTGAAGGTGTGAAGTGGCACCACTGACCACTGTACCATTATATCCTCAAATTGTTTAATTTTTAAATTTTTAAATAGACATTATTTGTTATGGTTAGTAGTAATGTAAAAAGAGTAACAAAGAAACATTAACTTTGACTATTCTTTTATTTCAAAGTCATCATTGGTTCCAGTTTTAACAGAAATCTGTGATGCGCCTGAAGGAGCCAATCCTAGGGTTCATGCCTCCCCAGTCAGTGTATCTCCTGTACTCTCCAGGCCTCAGGAAGTACTGGCGTCCTCTGTAGTTGGGCTGCTCATACATGATCCAGTAGCCATCCATCACATTGCAGGAGTGGATGTCTTGATAGCGGAAACGATCCTGAACAGACTCACAGTCATCCATGAACTCCATCATCTGACCACCAAAGTTCTCTCTCTCGTAAACCCTAATTCTGTAGGAGCCACGGTGCTATTGAAATACACCAAAGAATGTTTGTGACCATTTCTTGCATTGGAAAATATGCTTTAATTTAACAGCTACTCGTTGCTTCAATATAAAGTTTAAATTTTATTATGTATTATTTATATTTTCAAAATGCCAAGATCATACAAACCAAAATGTCTGTGTAAAAGAATACTCACCTGTGGAATTATACGGCAGGAGCGGACACAGTCATTGAAACCCATCCAGCGCTGGTAATCGGGGTACTCGCCTCTTCTCAAGAAGTACTGGTAGCCCATGTAGTTGGGGCGCTCATAGACCATCCAGCAGCCGCTCTCAACCCGGATGGAGTTGCAACGACTGAAGTAGGTTTGAAGGTCAGCACAGTCGCTGCTACATTCATGGTAGCGACCCTGGAAATTCCTATCCTCATAAAAGATAATCTGCAATCCCATATATGCAAATGTTACTTTTTTGATCAAGAAATAAAAACGAGCATCCCACACTTGTATTGTACCAGCTACATTTTTAAAATGGCTCTTACCTTGCCCATATTGGAGTTTCACGAATGAGTTCAGTGCAGATGGAGCTCTGGCAAGTGAGGCTTATATACTGTAAGGCAAAACAAAGTGTTTTGTTAGTCAGATTGCTAAAGTGGCTGATTCAGCTGTATGCCATTGAAAAAAGGCATGGAAAACTGACCGACTAGGCATCCTCTTTGAAAAGGTTGTTGTCATGTGAATGTAAATCATCCATGTTGTGCTGTATACTGAAAAGTTAAGCATTTTTATTTTATCTTTGTATGTTTATTAGTAGTAAGTCACTGCTGTTTTTCTTTAATTTTTTTATTTCCTTTCATTCCTCCTATGAAATCCGATCTCATGCATATTAATTACTCACATCAATCACACATTACCCCCATCAACCAGACAAGTACTCATTAGTAATTCTACGAAATTCTAAGAGATCTTTACAAAAATGATCTCTTTTTCTTATTAATAAATCATAATGGCTATTTTGTTCGAGTTGTCATCTGGTCCCAAATTAGAGAAGCACTAAGTTTGTAACACAAAGATAAATAAGAGGGATAATCAGATTTAAATACAAATGAAAAAATTCAATTACTCAGCCACATCCTGTAACAAAGATCCTTACATTTAACAAAATCTTTATACACTGGCCTCATAAAACTGTGCCTAATACCTGCACCAAAGAGTTAATTTTAATACCAGGCACTGCATTATTTCTGGATAAAGGAGCCCTGAGTTACTCATAAACCATCTTATGTGATGACAGTTTTCCTCATAGTGTCCAAGTTGGTGACCAGTCATTAGGTAATCAATACAGGTATGATGGCTAATTATAAGGATGGCTTATCGTAATAAAAAGTGTCTCCAAGTTCAGGACATTTAATAAGTAATGTTCAAAGAATCATAACACCCACTCCTGGTGTTAAGATTCTTTATACTTTAATATTTCAAGATCGCCTGTTCAGCTTCTTGTTCATGATGTGTCACACATCTATTTCCATTACTTGCAATTTTAGTGTTTGCTGCTGCTAGGTAAGGTTGTGGTCAGAGTGAAAACGAACATCGCAAGATCTTGAGAAAAGGAATTAATAAATAAGAGGAGTCGTATATATTGGCAATAGTCGAAACTAACACACCAAGCAAAGCCCAAAAGCGAAATCCTAAATCAAAGGCGAAGCGAACAGAAGGTGGTCGTGAAACTTTAAAGGACACACTTCTCATTTCATTTTGACCAGAAATGTGACACATCTGTAGCAACATCCTAGCAACTAACACAATAATAGTGTTACCCAGGAAACCCAAAAAGGAACAGACATTTTTAAAAAAGGGCTAAAATGAATAAAACTGAATCAGGGACAAACAAAATGCAGCATGACCTAGAAACCTAAAAAAAGCATGAAGAAAAATTAATACAAATCATAACGGCTATGCAATTTTAGTGTGATGTCTCCTTAGCCATTTTACGAAAAACATGACCTTCATATATGGAACACATCTGAAGTTTGTTAAAAGAGAACAATTAACCAAAAGAATCAGTTTCTTGGATCTTGTATGTGGCTTAAAGCTGTCCTGAGCCCATTGACTCACAGGTCTTTCTAAATCTTTAAGTTTTTCAAAAATAAGACCCCATTTTTCTTTTCAACTCCATGTTGACAGTGGTTATTCCTATGCTATGAAACTAGGAAAACCACGTAATCATACAGTAACAGTTTTATTTATTGTTAAAACGAATAAATTTAGTTGCTGTTAGGCACAGGCAAGTTGATGTGATGTCACACTACATGACTTTTCCAATGATTTTCTGCCATACACCTTATTTATACAATCTTAGAAAAATCACAGCAATATGTAGAAAGTCAAAGCACATGTCCATTATGGTGGTTGTGTGGTGTGACACCCCTAGAAAGTCAGTCATAGCATCCTGAGGCTCGCTATTACAAAGTCAGACTTGATTGATTATTCTCATAGCATGTCTTTACTCTTAGGGATGAACTCTTGCATCTGTAGGAGTAAACAAGAGTTGTGGAATTTTGCCTTAATAAAGCAGCCTTATAGCGCCTTTTAACTGCACGTTGACATCTTCTTTAAACAGATATACTAGCTCAGCAATAGCAGACAATATGGTTGAGGTACACCCATGCCAATCACCAAGTAGGTGCCCACTCATCACGCTGCTTCTCTTCTTAGCTGCTAACCCATGTGGGAATATGGCAATCACCCACACCAAGTGCTCTTAACAGTATGCCTTGACCAAATCAAACAGTATAAAATTAACATTATTGTAAAGCAACATTAACAAGAACACAGCAAAACAGATGGTAGCAAAAGTTGGACATGCATTGGAAAATAATGTATTTGAAAAAAAAATTTTGAAAATACTTATGCAGAAAGCAAAGCTGATGGAAGATGAGTCTTTTAAAGTCTGGGTGCAGAGTTGCTTCAGATTGTTGTTCAGCCTGCAGAGGTCCTTGTCAAATTTCTTTGGGCTCTTCTCCTTATCGGCTCCCCTTTTTTTTCTCTCTCCTGCTCTGCTCTGCCATCTGTCCTTCCTCCCTCCCACCAACCGGCCCAGCATGCACCCCAAACTTAAAGACCTAACTTCATGTTGAATACACAATGATTACAATATCCATTAAGCATTTCCATTTCTTAGGCTGGGTGTCCATTCAGATCCTAATTACCCCAGGTCTGATAAATGAACACTCTGTTTGAGAATGATGAAAAGATACAAGGTTCATCTCAGTAAAGATACAGAATTTAAAATCAGTCTATAGCAGTCATTAAAATATACACAGAGCCTGTTTAGAAGGGGATTAAAGAGTCAGGAATTTAAAAGTTTAAGGAGACTCTGTTTAAATAAAATCAGAAAGTGTAGGAATTCTACTGACTGGTTGTTTACTTAGGTGTCATTTTTGCTGGCAAGTTTATCAGTGTTAGATCACACAATTCACATTTTGACATCTTTTGCAGTCCATTTTCCTATGTTATGTATTGATTAAAGGACAGGTCAGTTTTGTGAGTTTTCATAATTAAAATCTTCATATTATTATTTTATTTTTATACCACTACAACTGGAAATACATATAAGTAAAGCGAGTGTATTGGAACCTGTAAACAGAAGAGACAGTCTTTGAACTTTGATGTTAAATTTAACATTTTTGGTCTTTGCATCACAGAGAATTGTATTATATTATGGTCTCTTGACCCAAGACATTCAATCACCTCTACACCCTTAATTCTATTCTGATTATTACACAATACTATATCTAGACAGGCTTCACCCTGCTTTGGTGCTTTTACACAGTGTTCTAAAAAGCAGTCATTGATTATGTCAAAAAATACTCATGCTCTTATACTCAGCTATTTGCAAGGTGTCATAAATATGAGACAGAGTCATATAAAGGTTTGGGGCAGCCACCTGTATAATCTGGTATCCTGGCTGCAAAAGTAAAGATCAGCAAATACAGCACTGATGTGCACAAAACCAAGTCCAAAACAGAACTGAGGGACTAGGGAAAAGGTGTAGGTTTTTAAGGGGAAGACAGGAAGTGAGATCATATGGATCGGGCTCATGGTCTTCAGCCATTGGTTCGAGTCCGGACGTGACATCACAGGGGCCGGCAAGGTCTTCTTTCACAGGCTCGGTCCTGGAAGTGACATCAAAAGAGCCAGGTGGGATCTCCCGTGAATGGTCTACAGGAAAGGGAGAAAAAGAGTCAGTGCACTCTGCCACATCCCGGCATGCTTCGGAACTGCCCTTACTCAAGCCCTTTAGCTGCCTCCCATGCGCATGTGTGTGACAAAGGTTAGTCCAATTAATATTTGTGTAGTTAAAGTCTCCCATGACTATAATAGCCCTTGTTTCTTGCCTTTTAAATATTATTACAAGATTGAAGTTATTGTCTGCACACTTCTAAAGTACACTCCCAAAATAAGGCCATGATCCCTAGTGCTTTGCAGATGAATCCCAGACAGCAAAGATGGGGCTCATCATCCAACTGAACACATAGAGGGGACATAGAGATACCTTAATGGCACAGCATGAGATTTGGAATTGTAAAGAAAGGTTGTAAGGACCTTGTGCAATTTCTAGTTTTATTGTTTAACACCCTGAGTTGTAACGAGATCCAAAGACTGTGGCAGTTAAACTGGATATTCTGTTCAACGAGAGGTCATGTGAAGTCCGATAGCACAATTCTGGCTTTGCCTTTTTACAAGATTTTGGAGGCGATTGGTTAAGATAGTTACAGGATGTGCAAACCTATGCCATCGAGGCCATCAAGTTTGTTTTCATAATTTCTTCTAAAAGTAATAATTCATTTTTCACATCAATATTATTGGTTACACAATTTTATTAAAGATAAAAAAAGATCTGACATGACGTATTTTTTACTCAGTGCCTATTGATACTGTTGGAAATTTACAGAGAAGGCAGCAGACATAGGACTGGGATGGAGGAAGTGGAGGATGATGCAGTGTGCCCCTTACTGGTGATATACTACCGCTCTGAATGATATTGTTGTTAGTCATTCACTTCATTTCATGTCTTTTTTTAAAATTATGCATATCAGATATAACCATACATCCAAATACCTTTGCTTGTTTTACATAGTAAATGAGCAATGTGGAATGTAAATACAGTACAATATAATCATTGACTTGTCATTAAGGTAAACTGTGCTTGAAGTTTTGCAGGATATTTGCATTCCCATTCCTATACTGCTACACAAAAGGAAGACACACCAATAAAATAGTTTTTAATTAGTAATATGTGATTATAATAAAATAAATGTCTGAATGTCATGCATATGAATTAATTACCAATTAAATGTATATGCTGTTGCAACATTTGGCAATACATTTGCATTTTCTAATGTATTATTTATCTAGAATGATTATTTTAATAATTGTGTTGTTTTATTTGTATTTCACATTCCAGACATGAAATGTCCATGATATCATTATGAAGTTCCGTGAAGCACTTTGGCTGTATGCCATTGATTTGCCACATAGATTCCATGCCCACTTCAACATAAAACTTTTTTCTCCAGAACAGCCTGATTTTTTTTTAACACAGATTCAACAAGGTGCTAGAAATACTGCTTAGAGATTTTGTTCCATGCTGACTAGATTTTTTTTTGTACATACATTCAAGAGGCGATGTTCCCACTATGTTGATTTGAGATCTGGGAACTGTACAGGCCATTAGGGCAAACTGAAGTCAGTGGGATGTTCATGGAACAAGCTGGTGATGATGTGTGCTTTATGACATGGCACATTACACTACTTCAATATCCCTTTGAAAAATAGTGGATAGACCAGTTTCACTTCTGAATAATGATGTTAAGATAGTCTCAAAAATCCCAGCTAGAAGGATGGAGAAAGTGCTGCCTCCAGTAATATCACAAGATCAAATTGGATTTATTAAAGGCCGACACTTAGCTTCCAATCTTCAATGCCTGTTTAATGCAATATATTCACCAGCAAAGCCAACCCCAGAGATATTATTATTGTTGGATGCAGAAAAAGCATTTGACATGATTGAATGGAACTACCTTTTCACTACATTAGAGAAATTTGGCTTTGGCCCGAACATTTGTGCATGGCTCAAACTACTGTATACCAATCCAGAAGATTCAGTTTGTACTAACAACATTTGTTCAGACTACTTTAAACTAGAATGTGGTACCAGACAAGGATGACCCTTGTCACCACTGCTATTTGCAATCACCATTGAACCACTGGCAGTTCACTATCGAAATGCTTATCAGATAAAGGGGATTATCAGAGAAGGACTTGAACAGAACATTTCTCTATATGCAGATGATATGGTGCTGTATATATCAGACCCACAAAATACTGTGCCTGCAGTCTTAACAGCACTTACAGAATTTCAAAAGATCTCTGGTCTCAGAATTAATTTGAATAAAAGTGTGCTCTTTCCAGTGAATTCTCAAGCATACAATATTAGATTGGACACTTTCCCTTTTATCATTGCAGATCAGTTTAAATACCTAGGGGTAAATATCACAAGTAAATATAAAGCTCTTAATCAACAAAATTTCATCATCTGTATGGAAAAAATTAAGCAAGACTTGCATAGATGGTCAACCCTTCATCTCACTCTAGCTGGAAGAATTAATGTTGTTAAGATGAATATTCTTTCTAAGCTTCTCTTTTTATTTCAAAACATTCCAGTACACATCAATAAATCATTTTTTAAGCAATTTGATTCAACCATAACCTCATTTATTTGGAACTCAAAACATCCACGTATCCAAAGAGTGACCCTACAAAGACCTAAGGCAGAAGGTAGCATGGCTCTAAAACTTTCAGTTTTATTACTGGGCAGCAAACATACAAGCTATAAAAACCTGGACACACATAGATGAACATACACAGGCTTGGTCTGCAATAGAAATAAAATCCTGCAGTACTTCTTTATATTCTCTGCTTTGTGCCCCAATAAACGCAAGTTATCGTCAATATACTAATAACCCAGTTGTGCTTCACTCACTTAGAATATGCAACCAATGTAGAAAGCATTTTAAGATGGAGAATCTTTTATCTGTGGCACCTCTGCATGAGAACCACCTTTTTCAACCCTTGTAAACATATACAATTTTTAATATCTGGAAAACATTTGGGATTAAATGGCTTAGAGATCTTTCTATAGACAACATCTTTGCATCCTGTGAACAATTACGTTCCAAATTTAACTTTCCAGCAACACATTTCTTTCACTATCTTCAAATTAGAAACTTTGTTAAATAGAACCTGCCCGATTTTCCACATCTTGCACCCTCCTCTATGCTGGAAAAAATATTGCTCAGTTTCGAGGACTCGGACAGCATTTCTGCAATATATAAAATTATTTTGCAGTCCCTCCCTTTCAAAGATCCAAGAGGACAATGGAAAAAAGATTGTCGGGTTTCTGTATCACAATGGCTACCTTTGGAAGGGCTATACAAATCAACAGAAGCCAAGGGCTAATCGCTACACCTAAAACAATGTAACCTAAATGGGCATAGTTAATTTCATTAACAATCAGTATTTCTATCTATATATATATATAATTCACTAAGGCAAGACACCCATGGAAAGCACACCGGAAGGGGCATGGATTCACTAAGCCGCCGACAAGTAAGACACCTATGGCGCACGCAGGAAGGAGCCACACCCACAAACTCCAAGACCATTGGATACGACGACAACTCGCAGAGCCACGCCCACCAACTCAGATGCGACGACACAGAAAAACCGGCGTCATTTATATTCGTCTGCCGTAGAGGCCACATGCACTTCCGAGCCACGTTGACTGTTCATAGAGGCATGTTTCTCGCGGAGGTGAATCACCATATGCAGCGTGTAAAATGGTTTGTGAGGGGTATCCCATGGGATCCTTAAAACGATCCTTTACAACTGAGGTTAAAACACAATGAAGTAAGCAGTCTTTAAAAAACGAGTTTTCGGTTATGACGCACAACCGCGTGCACCATAGCAAACTGTTTTACACGCTACATACAGCAATTCGCATCCGCGACAAACATGCATCTTCTTAGATGCTCCTGCAGGAACACGAAAGACGTTTCCCTGCCCACCAACACTCCTTTTTCACCAGCCCGCGTCTACTCTCACTCTCTAGGCATTCACACTGCCTGCCCATGTGCCCGGACGCAAAAACTCACCGACCACCCAGTTAGTCCCTTTCGTCTGTGCTAGGAGTCCACATGCACGTCTGAGCCACGTTGACTTTTCATTATTCTTTTCAGTTTCGACACCCGACCACGTCCACCATGAAAAACCATGCGAAAGGAACAACGAAGCCCCACATTGCTACTACCGTGGTCGGGTGTCTTGGTGGATTATATAGAAAAAAGCAGCCACAACCGCACAGAGCAATGAAAAGTCTACGTGAGTCACAGGTGCATCTGGACTGTGCAAAGATGACAACGACTCAAGTGCCGAATTGGAGGTGGGCACATGAGCAGGCAGTGCATACTGAACAAGAAATTCAGTCACGGACGATTGTGTGTTGGTTCGTTCCATGCATTGTTACAATGTTGCTTTTCTTGCTGATTTATTACATTACCGATTTTTCAAATGTTAATTTTTTCCCTGTGCTTAAAAATCATTAAAAAACCGGCCTGATTATGCGGCGTATGGTACTCTGCGGGTTGGGAAGTAATATATAAAACCATTTTACAGTCCCTCCCTTTTAAAGATCCCAGAGTACAGTAGGAAAAGGATCTCTCGCTCAACATATCAGAAAAGGAGTGGAAGGTAGCAATGCAGAGAATTCACTTGAGCTCCATATGCGCAAAGCATTCAATTATTCAACTCAAAATTATATATCTAGCACATCTGTCTTGCTTAAAACTGTCCAAAATGTTTCTAGGGAAAGATCCAACCTGCGAACGCTGCAATCAAGTCCAAGCCTCACTGGGTCCCATGTTTTGGGCCTGCACCAAGTTAACATCATTCTGGACAAAAATTTTTTAAGTGTCTTTCAGACAGCCTTGGTGTCACAATCCCTCCTAATCCACTAACAGCTGTGTTTGGTGTTCTTCCAGATGGGCTTAAAGTGGAGAAGGACAAACAAACTGTGATTGCATTCACTACACTATTGGCAAGCAGACTTATTTTGCTAAACTGGAAGAATCCTAACTCTCCTCTTTTAGGTCAGTGGGTAACTGATGTTTTATACTATTTGAAATTGGAAAAAAATCAAATTCTCAGAGGATCTGTGCAGAACTTTTTCAAAACCTGGCAGGACCTAATCAATGATATTTTAGAATAAGCCAATTACATCTAGCCTGAAGAAGGGGCCTGAGTTACTTTGAAAGCTTGCATATTGTAATCTTTTTAGTTAGCCAAATAAAGGTGTCATTTTGCTTGACTCTTCACTACATTCATAATGGCTAACACAGTACAACACCCTATATTCTACAGTTTTAAAGAGTAATTTGGGCCATTCACTGGCAACAGACTAAGAATTTATATTTTCTGCCCATTTATATTGTGCACTTTTTTGAGTGTGAATATATTCTAATGCAGTGTTTATTAAAATGTTCTGGGAACGGGATGGAGCAAAAAGACATTTTTTCTTTCATTTGGGAGGTAAAAATACATTTTGCAGCATGGCCGGGATTGCTTATGTAATTCCTAGTCTGATGTCATGGTTGGTATAGCACCCTCCAACAGTGATAGATACTAAATAGAAGATTATGGCCACTAGCTTTGATTGGGCATCTGTAATACTGGATACTGAGTTGGTTAAAAATGATAAGGCTGCATATGCATATTTTAGGAGGTGGATCGATGTAAGGTGAGTCCACCAGTGGAGGTCATGGGAGTTCTGCATTAGGACCATTACTCTTCCTAGTTTACTTTAATGATGTCATAAATCAAGCAGAGCAGATTAATGTTTTATATGAAAAGCATGAATAATAATAATTAAACAAAAGATACACAGGTCAGTCTGCATTATTCACACTTTGTGGATATTATTCATTCAAGCAGCCTTGTTTTCAAGGTTAAATCCTTTGAAATATTCAGAATCTGATTATTCTGTCAGTTGATACAAACACTCACTAAATTTTTAAGCTTACTTACAACTAATACTTTACATTGTGAAAATAAGGAGGATCAAGCTTGCATGCTGTATTTCTTTATTTGCGTTGATCTATGAATTGTCCGTGTGTTCTCAGAATGCTTTATTAAAATATTCAATAATCAGTTTTTGTAATGAAAAATGGGAACATGTAGCATTAACAGCAGCACTTGCACCGATTAAGTTTATTTTTTTTATTGATTGGTTGATTGATTGGCTCTATTATCTGTCCTATAAGTCTGTATCCTTGTGTTTTTTATGTTTCTGCTGTTGTATGCATCTGAATTTCCCCATAGGATTAATAATATTTGTCTAATCTAATCTAATCTAATGAACCCTTTTAAATATTGGTGTTGTGACAGTACATGGGTTTGGTGATGAGTTGATAAGAGTTCTAATAGAAAAGGGACTGTAGAAGCAGACAATAATGGGAGGTTTTTGGAATCATTGCTGAACAGAGTTGTCTGTAGCTTCTTTTGCATTTGCACTCAGTTACAACTTATCTGTTTTCAAATTGCCTAAGACACCTAGTTGAGAGATGCTTAGCCATTTCATTTGGAAATCCTTATACTTTTAAAAAAACACAAAAGAAACATTTTGACAACTTAGCTGCTAGATAACCAAACAAACATGATAGACTGAATAGTCTCCTTTTATTGGCCAAATTTATATTCTTATGATGCCCAACTTCCATCAGTAAATGCTAAAATGAGCTTTGTCACACATGCGCGCTTAAGGGGCAGCCAAAGGGTCCAAATGAACAAAAGGTAGGGGATTGGAAGAGAGTCCTAATGCCTTTTCTGTTCTAGCAATAGACCAACAGAAGATTAACAAAGTACCCTCACCTCAGTCCCATGCAATGACACCACTTCCAGCTTCCAGCAATGACTTCACCTCCAACTCAACCTGCTGACATCACTTCCTGCCAGATCTTTTCCGCTTTCCTTCAGTGTCTCATTTCCTGCCATCACTACATAAAAGAACCCTGAAGAAAATAATTGTTGTCAAATGCCTGTTTATACAATTTTTTTATAACATTTTATTGAATTTATTTAAAATCGAACAACATTCCAAACAAGTCAAATTTTACAAAATTAAGTTCAAGTCAAGTTACCCCCCACCCATGAAGAAGAGAGCTAGGCCAACATAGTGAAACTTTAATAGTAGAAAAGATAACAAGTAAGTAAATAAACAGAATAAAAAGGGGAAGACAATCTGCTTCCTCAATTTAAATGCTTATTCTAAAATGTTATTGATTAAATCCTGCCAGGTTTTTAAAAAGTTTTGCATAGATCCTCTAAGTGAGTATTTAATTTTTTCCAGTTTCAAATAGAATATAACATTGGTTACCCACTGACTGAAAAGAGGAGAGTTAGGATACTTCCAGTTGAGCAAGATAAGTCTACGTGCCAATAGCGTTTATACAATTTTGACCATTGACTTAGTCATCCAAGACTACTCAGTCCACTGACATTATACAGGGAATTCCCCCAACACTTTATCTTTGTGTTCTCTGTTTATTTATTCACAGCGGTCATACTCTGGTACACAGCTGATATGTAGTAACTCTAAAGCTATTGTCTTCTGTTTTGCCAGCTTCTACTTCTGTTCTCTCCCTTATATTTATTGTTTTCCAACACAACCACTAATACAACTCATAATAGGTGTTCTTTATAAGTGAATGTGAAAGCATACCCACATTTGCTTTATTAATATGGACAGTGCCCTAATGAGTTGCTCTAGTGGTCCAATATTAATTTAAAAACTCCATAGTTATATTTGAGTGCCTTATGGATCCATCATCCTGGGTGTGAATGCCATGCTCAGTGGCTGGCCTTGCCCAGCCAGTCTCTTTGTGGAGTTCTATCGACATCAACATGGGGTTTCATCTATTTTAATTTTCCTCACAAATCATCAGGGAGGTGCATGTTAATTGGTGAGTCTAAACTGGCACCATGTGAGTGCAAATACAGATATGTTTGTGAGTGGGCCCAGTAATTGACTGCCGCCCTGTCTGGGGTTGTCTCCTTCTCCTTCCATAATACAGTAGTATACTTGGTTGGCACAGTGGTTAGCACTGAAGCTTCACAGAATCTTGAATCCTGTGCATGGCTGCTGTCTATGTGAATTTCCTTCCTCCATTTTCAAGGATGTGCATGTTTATTATTAAATTGGCCTCAGTGCAAGTAAGTTGTGTGTGTGCGCTCTACACTGAACTGGTGCCCTGTCTAAGGTCATTTCCCTTCTGGCACTCAGTGTTACTGTGACAATCTGTGCACTCCTGCAGCTTAAGTGATTACTTTAAAAATCTGTCCATGAATTCATTTTCCCAATATATATTAGGGTTGGAGTACATTCCACCTTTAAACGAAAGTCTAATCAATTAAAAATGATGGTTTAAACAATGAAGGTGCTTCCTTATTGTGAAGGAGTTTCACAAGTAGTGCACTCGACCTTCTCCCCATTCAATTGACCTAACACAAAAACAAACATCAAAGTACTTGTCCGAGTCCAATTTAGTTCAATTCATTTTTAAGTAGCAAAATCTCCAATAGAGAGGTACAATGAGTTTAACTTTTAACAGTTAAAAAATGTATTTATTAGAATAATGTTCAAATTATCTGGCAAACCACTTATAACAGGGGTTCTCAAAACTCAGTCCTGGGGACCCTGTGTAGCTGCAGGCGTTTGTTCCAACCAGATTCGCAATCATTGATAATAATTTAATTAACTGGGCCTTTTTCTCTTCTCTCATTCTACATTCAGAAAAGCACAATAGTAATGGCTTTTACATTTATAAAATATGTGTAGTAGTATTTCTATTTTTTCAAAATCTTTAAATGCTTAACTCGCTTTTTTTCTTTTGTTTTGACCTTTTTCTATGTAGTTTAGTTCTTTCGTTGTATCTTAATAATGACAATTAAAATGAAGCAGAGCACACGCCTAGGAAAAAAACACTGAAAGGCTGCAACAACTTTAGCATCAGACCCACTAATTAGTAAATAATGGATTAAACAACAAGAAAACCTATTAAAGAACAATGAAAATTAAGATGAATATATTGTTACAAAGTAAAAACTACATTTCCCATATAACTGCTTAGTATATTTTAATAAACATTTACCAAACTTAGTAATTTTTACATTGATTCCAACACAGAGAAAATGGGTAATAACAGATCACTTCATTAGTCTGGCAGTCCAATCAAAAAGGGAAGTTGGTTGTAACAAAAACCTGTAGCCACAGTGGGTCCCCAGGACTGAAATTGAGAACCACTGCCTTATAATATTTCTGCACATTCCAAAACTGAAAAGGCAATAGTCACATTGGATAAAAGTGCACAGACTCATCCAGGGCGTTTAGGAGATCAATATTTCATTTTGTAAAGGATTATTTAAAAAGACTAATCAGTACATTCATTTTATTATATTCTCTTCACTGTTCCATTACACTCCATCTGAACTAGTGTGCTGCTGAGGTATCACCCGTTGCATGGCTTCACTCAGGTCCTAATCTGGATCCTGAGTTGGTTTGTCGTGTGGTGGGTGCGGCAATGCACTGTATCAGTGTGTGCTCCTAACCTCTCTCTCTCTCTCTGTCTTTTAGAAATTGCTACATCTTAAAGAAACAAGTGTTTGGGCTACAGCTGTAAGATGGGTTTTAATATTTAATTTTCCATGGTACCTGTCAAACACAGGTAATAGAATAAATAAAAAATTTGTTATGTCTTGCCCTACGTGTTCCTTCAGCACCCTTCCTCAGTATTTGTATGTGTGAACATCTCTTAATTGACGCTCCCTCTCTCAAGTGCATTCCCATAAAACCTGCTTCTCAGACTCTGCCATTATTTTCAAGGTGTCTTTCTCAACTCCTGTCCACTTTTAAACTTACCATCTTTTCAAGAAACTTTGTCAGCGTGCACCTTTACTCCTTGGGTGTCTCACACTTGCACTTCCTCTTTCATCATGTCACCAAAGCCAAACTGACCGATCACACCAAAGCTAAATTGACCAATCACACCAAAGCTAAACTGACCAATCACACCAACGCCAAACTGACCAATCACACCAAGCCAAATTGACCAATCACACCAAAACTAAACTGACCAATCACACCAAGCCAAATTGACCAATCACACCAAAGCTAAACTGACCAATCGCACCAAAGCCAAACTGATTGCTCAGTAGGACTGGACGCACAGACCTTAGTGTTTCATTATGTAGTAGATACTATGTATTGGTATGTAATAGGTGTATTGTCATGAAATCTCAAAAGCATTTCAAAGGAAAAGTAGCACTATCTTGACATGAAGTAAGATGTAATATGCTCAACTAAAAGCCCACTCCTTCTGAAGGTTTTCCGATGATTTCCAATTTTGTAATTTCATCTGTGACTAGAGGATTAATCAGAATTACAAAATAGCATGGTATGGTATCTGTGTCTTGAGCTTAATGAATGTTGGCATAACCATTAACTGAGCCTGAGCTCCTTATGAGGTTTAATTGGATAAGACAGTTAGGAGAATTAGGAAAAATGATTATTGAAAAATTGATTATTAAAGAAATACATAATGAACTTATGTTGCTTCTATTATAACAGAAGCTTAGACACAGCTTAAATGCTCCATTCAACAAGGCTAAAGCTGAAACGTAGACACAGAGCTCCATTTAGTGATGACAGATGGGATATTCCAACATTTTAAGGAGATGTTGATAGCTCAAGTAGTTGGGGGTGGCTGTAGACCCATCCATCTGTCATTACTCATTTGGTTGGACTTATGATGACCAACGTAGGAGTACAGATCAGCACAGTCACCTCTACACTCCTATTGTAGTACTTTACATATTTTCAGTGAGTAGCACTGTTTGGGCAAATGAAACTTCAAGTACAAGAAACACATTCTTTCTTATGACTTTATTTATATGCCAAATCGGCACTAAGTTTTTTGGGGTTTTTTTCTCCTCCCTATTTTTCCTTTCTCACAAACAGAAATTAACGAAACAGACAAAGGATTAGAATAGAGTAACTGATTATTTATTTACTTACAATTAAGAAACACATTACATCATTTTGTAGACTTAAGGAAGACTAACTGAATTGTAAAAATATGACAGCTGAAAGTTTTGTTTGCTTGTCACTCTTGCAATACTACCAGAGGCGATTCTAGGGGCTCCACACAAAAAACTCCATGGGACACTCCAACTCACCTTCTGCTGAGTCTCAACAGTGTAAAATGTATTATTTTAGTGGAAATTATGAATTAATATAATCAAGAGAAAGGAGATACTAAACACAAATCCTTTATTTTAATTTTGTTAAAAACAGATTGATTTGATTTGAACTTAGTTTTGTAAAATTTCACTTGTTTGTGGGGAATGTTATGTGATTTTAATAAATTCAATACAACAATTCCCTGCTTGGAGTTTGCATGTTCTCCCTGTGTCTGTGTGGGTTTCTTCCAGGGGCACCACTTTCCTCCCACAGTCCAAAGACAATCAGATTCGTTGAATTGGCAACACTAAATTGGCCCGTGTGCATGTTTGGTGTGTGTGGGTATGCCCTGAGATAGACTGGCATCCTGTCCAGAGTTTGCTTCTGCCTTGCGCCCTCTGCTTGCTAGGATAGACCCAGCTCCCCCCAAAGTGACCCTAATCTGAATGAAGCAGGTTAGAAAATGACATGGCAGATTAAATACAACATAATAAATACAAAATTGTATAGAAAATAGAAAAACAATAATAAAGTTCATTTTTAAAATTTAAATGAAAAATGGGGCAGCACGGTGGTGCAGTGGTAGCGCTGCTGCCTCGCAGTTAGGAGACCCAGGTTTGCTTCCCGGGTCGTCCCTGCGTGGAGTTTGCATGTTCTCCCCGTGTCTGCGTGGGTTTCCTCCAGGTACTCCGGTTTCCTCCCACAGTCCAAAGACATGCAGGTTAGGTGCATTGGCGATTCTAAATTGTCCCTAGTGTGTGTGTGTGCGTGCGCCCTGTGGTGGGCTGGCACCCTGCCCAGGGTTTGTTTCCTGCCTTATGCTCTGTGTTGGCTGGGATTGGCTCCAGCGGACACCCGTGATCCTGTGGTTAGGATATAGCAGGTTGGATAATGGATGGATGAAAAATGAAATATAATGTAAACAAATTTAGGGTAAGAATAAAAAATAAATACAAATTGCCCAATGTAATATTTTAAAAATAAAATAAAAAAAAGGCTTGAAAGGTATTCCTGTAATTTTCAAAGTCGCTCTTTGTGGGCTTTGGCTACAGCAAATGCAGCTGCCGTCCTTCAGGTTTAAAGACTTTTCATTAGATCTTGGGATGGAGGTCTCTCCTGGCACGTGACAGATCTCAAGTAAGATTAATGAGCCTTAAAAAGATGGAAACTTCTCTCACCAGAGGCAACAGTGATAGGAACTGTCAGGACTGCTAAAGGACCACATTTTGACTTCTTAGTCCCTCGTTTCTCTGTTACCCACTCACCCCCTGGCTGAACTGGTGCTGCTTATTTAGCTGCGCACTGACTGCTGTGGGGCCTGGAGAGACTGAAGCATAATCACAAATAGCCAAACTGTCTAAATAAACTGAGTCAATCCAATTTTTGCTACCAGACATATAAATGCTCTTCAGGATTTATGAAATTGGCTCTGATTACATTTAACATTACTAAAAAAAAGTAATGTTCATCGGGAGCACTGACGCTATCACAATGGTGATCGGAAGGGTTTCTGACCATGTCATTGTAATCCGCTGATACATTGTTTCAAGAGAAGTTCCTGTAGATTTGTCATTACCCCTATGTAAACAGACTACCCTCGGAGGGGCACCGTCCCAGTTCGGGGTCCCTGGCAATACTACCAACCATGGAAGTTTCTATTGTAGGGGGCACATGGGATGGACGGGCATCCCGACATTACCCAGACGGGAGGCCCAGAGTAGACAGAAAGGCATCCCAGCTGAGAGAAGGAAGGATGTCATACTTGAACAAAGCTCTGTAAATGGATGGACAGATATCCAAACAAATAGAGAACATGGTTTCTTACCCGGGTGGGAAGCCTCAGATAAATGGAATGGCAGGAATTGTAGTTCAAGAGCCCTGCTGGGGTCCATGGGTGCCGAAAGTGGGTGCTGCTAGAGAAAGATATTCCGTTATGTGGGACTTCCATGTGACCTGGAAGTACTTCCAATGGGAAACAGCACTGGCACCGGAAGTACCCCCTTGTCCTTGATAAAAGGGACCTCACTGCCTTGTCCAGGTGATTCGGAGCTGGGAGGAAGGAAGGCAACACTCATCTGGAGGAGGGCAGTGCAGTGGAGAGAGGTGATTGAAGGAGATATGACTTGTGCTTGTGTATTCAAGATAGTATGCAATAAAATACCCTTTTATTTGAACCTGGGACTGTCTTGGTGTGTTTGTGTTGGGGTTTGGGGCTCTCTGGCACCCCTTTGCCTTCACTTTATCCTTTAAGAAATTGATATGATATAAAGTGAACACCTCTTATGTTATTTTATTATTAGTATAACTTTATTTGTTATCATTTTGAAGTACGAAAGTATGATTTTGCTACTCTGTGACATGCTGGCCCAGTAACATTACCTGAACAGATACTCTAAATCAGGGGTGCCCAATGCGTTGATCGCGATCGACCAGTAGATCGCAAAGGTAGTGCAGGTAGATCGCGTTGCATTCAAAAAATTTTTTTTAAATGTTAGTCTATCATATATCCTCTCTATGGCATTTGCCACTTGATTGACATATAGGGCGGCCAATCTGAGATCTCTTCTCTTCTAACACACGCGCGAGCTACTGCAAAAATCCAGGCTGTGATCAAGTTAGCTTTCCAAATTATATCGACTAAAGAAGGGATTTAAAAAAAAATTGTTTGGGGAGGGTATGGGCTGGATGTGGAATTGGAAGAGGATTTTTTTCTCACAATGTCACAATCGAAGTGCGTTTGTCTGATCTGTCAATCTGTCATTGCTATTCCAAAGAAGGAAAATGTGGAAAGGCATTTTGGAACTGTTCATAAAAACTATGAAACTGATGTCCTTCCAAAAAGCGATCTAAGAAAGAGAAAAGAAAGAGAACTAAAATCGCAGTTAATCAGACAGCCGTCATTTTTCACTCGGCTGAATTCAAAATCTCCATGACTGCATTATTCGGCTCTACTTATGCATGCGAGTCAGCCTTTTCCCACATGACGATTATTAAATCCAAATACTGTAGTGATCATAAATGTATTAAATTGTTATTGTGCCATAAAGGTTATTCAGTTATGCTAGGTACAACAACATACAATTTTATGTGTAAAGTATACTCAGTATGTGGAGATATATATATATTGTGAAGGACAGCCGGATCCCATGCCCGGCAGGGACGCCCCTGCTACTTATGTTCCGGGGGAGCCACCATGGGCAGTCCAGTACCTCCCCCGGGACGCTTGGTGGCAGCCTCCATGGCTGACGGTGATTCCCCAACCACCCGCAGGGCTCCATGGGAGATGGAGTCCTCCACAGCCTGGTTGGGGGCTCGGATGGCCACTAGGGGGAGCTGCATGGACTCAGCAGCCTGGCTGGACGAATCTTCAGCCCCACCCGGAGGTGCAATTAGGACCAGGTGGTCAGGCACCTGGAACACTTCGGGGTGGGTTATAAAAAGGGCCAGCCACCACCACTCGGGGAGCCAGGGTCGGGAGGAGGAGGACTACGCTTGTGGAGGAGTGGTGGTAGAGGAAGAAGAGTGTGTTGTGCTTTAGTGTTTGTGCTTTGGGACTGTGTATTGCCTGTGGGTCACAGGGAAGACGTGCGCCCACCGGTGAAGAAAGAAATAAAGTCTTTGTGTTTTATACGTGCCTCCGTGTCTTTCTGTGTCAGGTCAGGCGTCTATACAGCACCTTTGTTACAATATATATATATCATTTTTAATGTAGGTAGATCATTTCGACCTGGTCATTTTAAAAGTAGCTCGCAAGCCGAAAAAGTGTAGGCACCCCTGCTGTAAATCAACAAGGTAACTATGAAGGCAGGCTCAGTTATGTGCTTCAGGTATCTATCTATGGTAATCATGTCAAAATCTGAATGAAATGTACTTTCTTAGTTTTCTCTAAACTAGGTTTCTGTTGTGTAATGAGACACCCTTATCAGTAATATCTGTTTAAGATATACTGCTGAATCCTGGCGAAAAATAACTTCATAAAATAGTGCTTTTATAGATCCATAAATCATTGAACATCAGGACAAGCAAAATGACTTGGCTTCTGTAAGAACATAAGAAATTTGACAAACAAGAGGAGATCATTCAGTCCATTAAGCTCGTTTATTTAGCTAATAGCAAAGTTGTCCCAATATTTCATCCAGATTCTTCTTAAAGGTTGGCAAGTTTTCTGCTTCGCCTACATGTCGCAGTAGTTTGCTCCAGAGTCCCACAACTCTTCACATAAAGAAGTGCTTCCTGCCTTCAGTTTTAAATGCAATTCCCCTTAATGTCCTTGAGTATGTGATTCACCCTTAAGCTGAAAGAATGTTGCTGGGTCTACTTTATCAGTGCCTTTGAGGATTTGAAATACCTGGATTAGGTCACCTCATAGTCTCGTCTGTGACTAAACTGGCTTAATTTTCTGAGTCTGTCAGAGTAAGACATGTTCTTAAGTCCTGGGCTGCACTTAATTGCTCTCCTCTGCATAGCTTCAAGTGCTGCTATGTCCTTCTTGTACTGTAGTGACCACAGCTGCACACAATACTCCAGATGCAGTCTTACAAGTGCACTGTCTCACCCATGGGTGCATGGAAGGCAGCTCAAGTGCTCGAATAACTGTGATTACCCGCCAAACCAGGGGTTGGCGCTGTCCTCTAATGCTCGCTCTCTTTCTCCCTCTGCAGAGCAGCTGACTGACCTTTTCACTCCTCTGGACACGCCCCTTCCTGCCACATAATCCACCATCTTTCTCTTTGTTTCAGTTCTGTTTTGAGCTCTGTCTGCAAAGACTGATTCATTCCAAGTATACGGGCTTGCCCAGTTGGAACCTCAGCTCTTTATCTTTGTCTTGTGCTTTATTCACAATAGCTTGAGTTCATTCAACAGTTTTTCTGATATAACTTAACTATTTCATTTGCCTTTTTAATTGTTTCTGTGCATTGCTTAGTCGATGTAAACATTGTGTTAACATAAACCCCTAAATCCTTTTCAGAATTTGCTTCCTGCATGACAGTGTCTCCCATCTTATATTTATAATCGATGTTCCATTTGCCCATGTGTAACACTTCAGACTTTTCAACATTAATCCGTATTTTCCAAATGTTTCCTCAGTTCTGAAGCTTGTCCAGGTCTTATCAATTTACTTTGTTGCCTTTTCAGTGTCTACCATCCCTCCAATTTTAGTGTCATCTGTGAATTTGACAGGTTTACTCACTATACTAGAATCAGTGTCATTATTATAGCCATCCGAGAGGGACTCCATGGTTGACCTTGCTCCATCTGGTGCCTTCTCCTCTTATCTGTACTATCTCCATTGTTGTTGTAAAAAAAGTTTCATTGAGAAACATTGAGGAGCACTGGACTGATATGAAAGTCTCAGTTTTCACAAATATTGGTCATGTGACTTTATACTGAATTTCATAGCCAAAATTGAAGGAGTGACGATACGTATTTCTCACCTTGCTCGTTTTAGGCTTTCATTATAACACAGCACTTGCTGTGCTGCAAGCTTTTATACTTTATACTTAAGGCTATATTATAGCAAAATAAACTCACCCTAATAATCCTTAATCTTATTACAATGCTCTGTATGTAGGTGTTGATCAAGCATTCTCATGACGCCTGCAATTGGTCCAGAACACTACTGCTTGACTCTCAATACTGATTTCTGGTTCACTTTTAAAATTTTGCTCTTTGCTTTTAAATGTTTGAATGGAATGCCCCCCATTCTCCCACAATCCCTTTCAGAACTTCTTCACTTTTGCCTGTAGTTATACCATGGTCAAGGTTGAAGCAATGGGGGAGATTGGGCTTTTGCTGTGGCTGCTCCCGATCTTTTGAATACTTTACCTTATAATTTCAGGACTCATTTCATTTTGCTGGCCTTTGACCTCTATGAGGTTAAAATCATGTTTACTTATGTAGACTCCTGTACATTCATTTTGATTTGAGTGTGTATGGCTGCATGAACTATTTTGTACGGTTAGTTATGATTGTGGTTATATTGTTTTTATATAATATAAATTACTTTTTATTTTTAGTTTTGCCTGAACAGCACTTTGGTTTTAGCTAAGGCCCTTTCCCAGCCCAGACGCCTCCATAATGGAAAGACCAGGTGAATGGATATGCACAAGGCGCTACATTAACTGGAATTCTAGATGACAGATCCCCCAGGGTTGCAGCAGTGCCTCCGGATTCCCACAGAGCTACATGGGAGATGGAGTTGGGTTCCAGGGGTGCTGCCAAGGGGTGCTGCCAAGGGGTGCTGCAGGTGACAGAGCCAGTGTTGTGCAAGTTCACACCTCACAAGAACTAGCTCAAGATTCAATTCACACAGATTAAAATGAATAAATTCACGTTCAGAGTCCACGATTTCAATTTTGAACTAGTTCATGAATAATTAATTTTGTATTTTTTATGGAGTGAGAATAAATGATCCAGGAGTTTACTTTTTTCAATTTTGCATGCCTTATATTAGGCTATTACAGTGTTCTTGAATAAAATACAATAATTATGAAGACTTTTTTATTTAAACACACTTTATTAATAGAGTTATACCCAGCAACAACCATATAGAACCCATATATGCTAATATCCTCCCGGTCAAAAAAGAAATTAAATACATGCAAGTATACATACAAATTACAGCTCTATTTCCAACCGTGTGATACAAATGGTGACTGTGGAACCAGCATGAAGGTGAACTAACCTATTACATTGCTGGTCTCATATTGCATGTCCAATGGGGAAAAGTATAAAGTGGCCTTGTGAAGTACAACGTTTTCCTAAAAGCGAAAGTGAAGCTTCACTGCATGCTCATGTCAGCAGCTTAAGCACAAGCAGGCAGACTAAGACAGTGCCTATTTGTTTTTACGTTATTTTTTTGAAATGCAAATAAATATCAAAAAATTTGTATGAAATAAATATTCGTAAAAATCCACTATTTGTGTTTATCCGAATACCGTATTCGGATTTGGCTCCACCCCTACATTACAGGGTAAGGCAAAACATTTAATCTGATTTAACCAGATCCAGAATGCCACATAAAACTGAATTAGCTCATGTTCAAGTTCTTCACTTGCAAATACATTACATTAAGTTCACCGTTCTTAGAAAAAATAAGCTTGTTCAATGAACATGCTCTTTTGAACTATTTCATGCACAACACTGGACAGAGCTCTACTACATCTGGCTTCCTCCACACCTAGGAGTACATCCAGATCATGCTGATGGGCCACCTGAAGTGCTCCAGGGTGCAGCTTAAAAGGGACTGTCTCGCTTCATTCAGGGAGCCAGAGATGGGAGGAAGAGAGTCAAAACTTGCCAGGAGGAGTGAAGGTAGAAGGAGAAACAGAGGAAGAGAAAAAAAGAAAAGAAAGGAATGGTTGTGTATTTTATTTATCTGTGCTTGTTAAACTGTGCTTGCCGGTGGGAAACTGGGTAAACGTTTCCCACAGAAGAATAAAATGTGTGCTGTGCTTGTGTTTTGGAACCTGGGGAGCACCCTGAAGGCCACACCTGTTTCAATTGTGCTATTCAAATAAAGTTTGACTTGTCTTTGACTAATACTGAGACCTGCTAATAAAACACACAAGCTTGGATTATATTTCTTCTACAGTAGCCTTTTAAAATGAAATTGCTTGCATGTCAGTTCAATCACATTTTACAGTTTTCACCATATATGGTGTATGCCTTAAAAAAGTTCTAGATTCACACTTTTATTTTTGCATACATCCAGAAACTAACAGGTTACCCCACAAGAAGTGTAAAGAGGAACCCTGTTGGAAAAATAATGGTAGGGTCACGTTAACCACCAGGCTGGCTTTGGAGAAGAAGAAGATCCTCCTAAAGTCTCCAGTGAAATAAAAGACATACTCAGGCACCAGCAGAGGCCCACTAGGCCCCTGTTATTATAAACTTCGTAAACAGGAGTATCCCAATTCAATTTTATTTAATTACCTTTATTTAACAGTTTAAAATTTTGAAAAATAAAGAGGCATATTTCAAAATATTTCTTGATGCCTGATTTCAGTAAAGAAGGAAAAAATAAAACAAAAATTAAACAAGAAAAGTAAATAAACCAAATACTTCAATTAAATGCAAAATTAGAAATTCAAGAAAAAACTTCTCAAAGCTGAAATGATAACAAAACATGAATTAAAATATTAAAATAATAAAACATCAAATAAAATTCAGTCATGTAAGCCTAGAATACAAAATCCAGTGTAAAAAAAAGTCTATAAATCCAAAACCCAGAAAACCCAATAAATAAGAGAAAGTGGAATTGAGTCACATTAAACAGGTTTCAAAATGTTATTTTACATGAAAATTATTCTTTTATTTCTTTGCCAAACTCAACATGTTTCATCCCTTTAGTGCTTTAGATTTGTCAGGCATCAAACCAAGTTTCTATCAAATAAATCCAGTTTAAATTTTTATACATTCATTACTGTTCTTTTGGCATGAATTTCCTAAGTAATGGAATGGCTAATAAATTAATGGTTATTTGTGAAGAATGCTGCACATGTATGTACGGCTAAATATTTAATTAGAAGCTATCTTGGATCAAATATATTCAAGAGACAAACTGACACCCATTCACACAGTAACACCAAAGTACGTGTGGTGCACTGGAATCTAGATATATAAAATGCCAAGGGATTTGTCAGTCTGACATGCAATCCTTCCTGAACCATTGATCATGGTCTTAACCAAAAGCTTCTGATATGCTACACGCTGGTGAAGCAAAACATTTGGTTATCAGCAACCTTCACAAAGTAATCAGGGGTCCAGGTATTTCTTAGCGTTAAATGCTCGACAGGGTGACATGGCAGAAAGAAAAGGTAGTGCCAACATCTGCTGAGTGTGAAGCGCATTGCAAATGATGATCATTGAAAGAAAAAAAAGCATCAAGTGTGGGATAAAGATCGCAAATGTGGCAAAAACATACAAATACCTGTGAAAAAATCCTGTGCTTGGGTGTTCACAGCAACATGATCATTATGAGAAAGTGCTACACACTGTTATGGAACAAAGAACAAGAGACACAACCTCTCACCAATGTTAAGACTGTGAAATGCTGTTTTTGCATGGTGAAAACAAAACAATGTCTTACCAAAATAGAAAAGTTCAACTTGTTCTGTATTGAAGCAACTTCATTTGAGGACCAGAGGTCCCTGTGTTTCCTAGTTGGTAACATGAACTAAACGTTTATTTATACATTTGTAAAGAAACATAAAGCCAGCATATTAAAGACAGACAAATGCATGTGCAAAGTGATCTATGCTTGGGTGTTCACAGAAACATGATTATAATGATCACAAGACAAAGTGATGAACGCTGTTATGGCACAAAGAAGAACAAGAGCCACAACCCCTCACCAAAGTGTTCACTGTGAAGCTGTGTTTTTGCATGGTGAAAATACAACACTGTCATCCCAAAATGTTAATGTTTAGCTTGCTGTATATGAACCATCTTTATCCTAGTACAAGATGCCTGTGTGTGACCTCGTACAATATAAATTGGTCACATAAACAAAACATGCATTTGCAAAGAAATGTGCTAGATTACTTAAATATAACCGAAGAATTAATTTTGACCAAATGTACAGTAAAAACAGTGAGGCAAAAGAATTAACTTGAATAAGGGACTGTGTCATAAGCACAGTAGGATGCATGGGGTTATTCCTTTCTCATTTTAGCTCCATACCTTCCGATTCCATTCTTTATCTAAGCGGCTTCTTTATCTAAGCAGAATTCTGTTAAAGGATTGTTGAACTTGTGCAGGGTGAAAGAATAATAGAACATATTACACTGTAGACAATATAAAATTCAGTGGGAAGGTTTGAAAAAGTGCAACAAGACTCCATCTTCCCTGCAAAATGTTAAGAAATCTGCAATTAGAACAAAGAAAATGGTCAAGACAACATTTAACAGATCCATGCTGAAAAAAGTAAAAATAAATGGGGCATTCTTAAAGAGAAAAGAAAGTCTGGGTCGGTGCTTTTTTGAACAGCTGAATGCTACATGTGTGCTCCACATGGCTGGCTGGATGCACGTCATTCTCAGGGTATGTCAATTAGATCATTTTCATTTCTTCGTATTTATTGATTGCATTTGGAAATTCTCGTTGAAGAAAGTCTGCAAGATGTTTTAATCTTGTAAATTCCCTTTCTTGGTATTTTTTCTCCTAAAAAACAAAAATGTAAATTGTTTGCTTTTGTATGCTGTTTGCACTCCAAGAAGAATGTGAGGAGGCCATTCAGTGTATTAAATATAAAAAATCACTTGCCGTAACATCATACACCATAATCCAAAATATAAAAAGACTATGCTGATACTTTACTTTGCATTTTACAACATCATTTATTTTACAGTTAGTTTATAAAATTCTTACCAAGTTACTCTTATCCAGATCCTTCTTTAGCTGATTTATTTCACTGTGTTGCATATTAACTCGGTGCTTCAAGTGTGCCGATATTTTCTGAAGTCTAAAAGGACAAAAAAGTTCCATTTAAAATTGATTTGCTGTTTCTTAAACTTGCATACAAACAACAAGGAAGAGTATAGGCAAAAAGGAATCAACATGGGAATCTGAGCTCCTGCCACACTGTTTCTTAATTCTGTTTTCTTCAAACCTAATTTGAATAGGTTGGGCAGTTTAAAATGAATGAATGAAAGAATGAATGGTCCATTTTTTTAGGTCTTGGCAGAGAGGACTAGCCACAAGTTGATAAAAGGTAAGAAGATAGCTCCCCATATATAAATTAAACTAGCAAAATACCCGCGCTTTGCAGCGGCAAAGTACTGCATTAAAATTTTTATTAAGAAGAAAATTTAACCTTTTTA
>JANRMT010062814.1:126184369-126203899 GCA_026402145.1 Polypterus bichir lapradei | reverse complement strand
TATATATATATATATATATATATATATATATATAAAAACAGAAACACTTCCGGGTCAAGGACTATTTAAAGGACTACTGAAGACCCACCAGGTGAGCCAGAGTCGGGTAGAGGTGGACAAAGCTTGCTGGAAGGTGTGGAGGAGAAATTTTGTACTTTGTGGTGTTATTTGCCTGTTTATTGTGGCTGTGGTGCTTAGGGAACTTTTATCCTGTGTCCTGAGTGTCTGTCTGTTGGGTTTAAAGGAGCAACAGCAACCCCTAGCGTCCACCAATATATATATATATATATATATATATATACACACACATACAGTACATACACCTGTATAGAAAGTGGCACAGTGTTAGTGCTGCTCTCTCTCACTAAGAAGACAAGAGTTTGTGTCTTGGGTCCTCCTTGCATGGAGTTTGCATGTTCCCCCTGTGTCCTGGTTTCCTCCCACAGTCCAAAGACACACAGGTTAGGTGAATTGGAAATCCTAAATTGGCCCCAGTGTGTGCTTAGTGTGTGGATCTGTGTGTGCCTGTAATATAATAGCTGGGACAGGCTTCAGCAGATCCCAGCCATCCTGTTTAGGACAAAGCAGGTTAGCAAATGATTGACAGACCGTATAGAAAGTTCCCATAAATTGATAAATTCCCACTTTTAGTTATTCCACATGTCTTTACAACAAAATTCTTTTTTTACTTGTTTGGTTTGTTTTATTATTCTTTTCAAGTTTAATATTGGTATGCTGTGCCCTGAAGAAGAGGTTTTTCCTCAAAACGGTTTTGAGGTGTGTTTCTTTGCCTTATGTATGTTTTTTCTTATTTAAAAATTGTTCCTCTGTTATTACAAATAAAATGCATATAGTGGAATTATATACTTTGCTAATTAGGCTGTTCTGTATTCATTGATTGATTTACCACAGCCAGGGCATGGAGGTATCAATATCTTCAGACAGTTACACCATTACATTTATGACTAGAAAACAATGCTGTATTCACTAAGTTCTCAGCACTGAGGTGCCATGTATATAATCTAACAATTTTTATGCAGGTATATCGGGTATTCAGTCATACTGTGCACTGTAAGTGGAAGCAGACTGTTTTTGAAACACAGACCTCTGTTGTCCCCCTCTATGTCCAGAGTGTGTACCCCTTCAGTAGCACCCTTTTGTGTATATACCGTGGACTTTAAGGAGGGTGTGCACCTTTATTTTCATAAACTAGGGGGCTCTGCCCCCTGCTCGCTTCGCTCGCGCACCCCCGAGTTTGGTTTAACGGATATACAATTTAAAGTGATTGTTATTTTCATGGGAATTGTTACATATGCATTATTTTCACTTTCACTTTAAAACCTTTGTAAAAACAATACTTGTCCTTTATGTCTGGCCCCGGGCGTGGTTTAATCTCTTCCTTGCAGGACGTATAACGCTGCTTGTGTTGTGAAAGGGGGACTAAACGCACGCTAAGGAGTTGCCATCAGATCATCTGCTGGTGGATTTTCTGCTTGGCGCGCTTTGCGTCGATCATTTCAAATCCTGTACAGTAGCTGTCCTTTTGCCACTTTGCGTCTCTGCCGCTTGCGTTCTGAACACGGGGGCTGAACGCATGCTAAGGAGAAGCGGTAGGATCATCTGCTGGCTTCCTGCTGCTGCTGCTGGCAAGCTGCGTGTTCTGCTTGTCGCTTGTTGTTGTTTTAAGAGCTGGGAGCACATGATGTCTGTCTGCCAAAAGCATTCCAACAACTGCTTTGTTAGATGTCCGTGAACTTGTTTTAAATGTTGTCTCACTGCCTTGTCTCGCGTGACGTTAAAGTGTCTCTCTCGGCACATCAAATTGCAATCTCTTGGCACCAAGTCTCATGTTTAAGGTCCCTTCAAGATGCTCCGTGGCCAATCTCTTTCATCTTGCTGGTCTTTAAAGTCTCTTCTGAGAAGATCATGTCTTGTCTCCCTGGTCTCCCTTCCACCAAGATTTTTTTATAATAAAGAGATGACATCCAGTGGGTAACAGGAAACACTCAGTATCATCAAGAGTTCGACAACCAGGGTATGGACTAATCCTCCTCAGTGTCCAGTGTGTGCACCCCTTCAGTAGCATTAATAGTGTCCCTTTTTTGTATATACCATGGACCTTAAAGAACGTGCGCCCCTTGCTATAACTTTCATAAATGGCACTCCTCAGATGATGGCGCCTTAGGAAACTGCCTATGTCACTTAATGGATTGACCTGCTCTGGTTCTGAGGAACAGTACTTCTGGAAGGAATTTCTGGGGCCTTTTTTGGGATTTCTCCTCCATACATTCCTGGGCCTTTGGCTGACACAGAAGTGATTCTTGGAGACATCAGTTTGATATTTGAAGTACTTCCGGGTTGTAACTTTATGAAGGCCTCTAACCATCTGGGTGAGTCTGGATTTTAGCATGGACCGACAACAAGGGCTCAAGCATGTGGAGTGGAGGAGGAGGAAATGCCAGAATATTAATAAGAATGGCAGAAGGCAGAACATACTAGTAGGGACTCAACAGAGGGCAGCATGGTCCAGAGGGACGTAATGTTTGGTCTTTTCATTTGTGTTCACCCTGTATCTAGCTGAATAAACATTTTTGTTAAAGATTTGTGGTTTGAGCATCCCCATAACATTTACAACATGCATTAAAAAATGAGTGACCGTAAAATACAGAGGTTACTTAGGCTTTTATTCAAAATTAACATGAGGGAAAGGGAACTTCAGATTACCTTTTCATAACATTCTTTGGACTGGCAGTCTTTCAAGGATTTTCTAAGAATAAATTTATATACCTGATTTAGAAAAGTCATAAATATTATTCAAAATTACCTACTAAAGCTATTGCATTTGTACTACTGTCTAGATGACCAGACACACAAAATTTTTTTTGAGTGTTCAGGACTCAACCATACACACAGAAGCTCCACAGATGAGGACTCTAAGGGAAATTTCTTGTGTCTGTACTTAAGTGCTTTTCTGTACAGCCATGTGCCAAAACATTTACCATGAACTTTTATTTTTGTTAACTGTAGTATTTATATGTAAGAAGATCCTATTCAACTCTAAGATGATTTCCAAAGACTTTTAATCTATTTGGATTATCTTGGTACCTTTCCATCTATATAAAACATATAGGTGTATGCTGGACTATACTATTCACTTTGTGTTGATTGGTATAAACTGCAAGTTTTATAGTTATGCTATATAAATTATCCTAGCTTGCGTCAACTCAAACTGTCCTGTATGTCTCCTGTATATCTGAGCTGTGCACGTGGCAGGACTCCCTCAGCCCTGTTGTAATAAAGGATATCCATTGGAACTATTGCATTAGTGATCTTGGCTGTTCTTTAAAGGAAAATTCCCTGAGAGGTCCTACACATGCACTCAGCTTGGTTACTAACCTACAATTTAAACAAGCAAACCACCAATTACACGCTCAAAATCAAAACAATAACAGGACATATTTAAATTATACTAAAGAATTTGATCCAGCTGCAATTACTAACAAAAGTAAAGGCATGACAACCAGGAGTCAAAGTGTAAAAAACTCTTGTTATCAGGTATAAAGTGATCAGATTTTATAAACGTTATGGTGTCAGCTATGCTGTATATTATCTTATTTCATGTTCAACTTTTCTTTTATGCTTACAAGACTTGTTTGTTTATGAATCTTAAAGCACTCTGTGTTATATCTACCTGGCCACAGTACCTGTAAAGGACAGGTAATACAATAATTAAAAACTATTTGCTATCCCTTGCCCCACTAGCACCTTCAGTGCTTTGTGTGAAGGTCTCTTCCCCAGTACTCTCTCTCTTGAGTGCGTTCCTGTAAAGCCTATTTCTGAGACTGTCATTTTCGAGGCACCATTCCCACCACCTGTTCAGTTTTATGCTTTCCGTCATTGAAGATAATTCTCTCAGCATGGACATTTACTCCTCATGCGTCTACATGCACCTCTTCTTTGATTGCATCACCAAAGCCAAACTGACCAATCACATTGCTATGAGTGCTGGACACACAGATCTTAGTGTTTTATTATATAGTAGATATCCATCTTAATAAAATGACAAGTGTCTTTGTATCTGTGTGCCCATCCGCTTGTTAGGGTTAGGAAAAAACTTTTTAAAAGTAGGAAAAACATGTAGAAGAAGGGTAAAAATATCAAAATGGATAATAAAAATACCAGATTAGGGTCTAAAAATAATAAAACTGACCATATTGACGTATTCAGTTATTCTGATGTTATTTGCCTGGCAACAGCAGCATGGCAGTGACTTTCTTGCACCTGTTTGGGCCATGTGAACAAGGTTTATAGTTGTAATGCTAATAACCACTAACATGTTGGGCAATGGATGAGTGAAAATAGCAATAAATCGACATGCACATTATTAAACCAAAGCCCCAACACAACCGCGGTAGTGACCATTGCAATATTTTCCCAGCAAAACACTTCAACCATAAGAGTGGTCAGCTTGACAAGCAATGTGAAGAGGAAGTGACGAAAATGGGTGGCTCTGGGCAAAGAGGAAATGACTGTCGCTAAGAAAAAGGATCAGGTGCATATTATAATTATTATTATACCACATCAAGCATACAACCCAGGTAGCAATATCAGATAAAAAACATGAGATCTACATTGATTACTAACTTTTTAACCCATCTTAGATGAGTAGAACAGCTAGTTATGATATAATCCTTATCCATGTTTCAGTTTTCTTCTCAGATTAGTTAACTTTGTGTTTTCTTCTCTACACTAAGAAGTGATTGTAAATAGCAGTGAACCTGCTGTTCCCATGTACTGTTTTAATTTATTTTATTTAACCAGTGGCAGACAGCTAACTAATGTATGAATTTCACATTCTAAAAAGGGAACTGAGCTGCAAAACACATAGCTGGGAGCCATGCACCATCTGTTGTATTTGGGGATAGTTTAGAGTGCATTGCAAAAATATAATCTGTATGATCAAATCTAGTGAAAGGCATCGTCATGCCCATGGTTTGCGCAGCCAAACCTTAAGTAATACCTGGTTTAGATACAACAAACTTAAGTAAGCATTGACTTTATTGTAGCAAAGCACACAGAGATGACATACGATACAATATATCCATAGCCCAAGATATTTGCAAAATGAAACATTTTCTCTTTCAGTTCTATCACATGTAATTATATTAGGCAAGCAACTACAATCATTTTTCCTCTTGAAAGAAGCCAAATCAAAGCCTCCCCTATAAATTAACAGTTTGACTCCAAGACAAATAACACCTTAGAAAAATTAGATGTATACTGCTTTGTACTGTATATATATTGTAAAATTTGTCTCTTGGCGCTTCAAAATGTTTTGTGTTTTAATGAGTGTACAGCATATTGGGCTTATAGGTATGGGGCAATATTTTGGACAAAATAAATAATATTCAAATAAAAACCCAGCCACGGGGATTGCACAAACCAGTGTGTTTCTTCGTGCCGGTCCCAAGCCCAGATAAATGGGGAGGGTTATATTAAGAAGGGCATCCAGTGTAAAATTTTGCCAGATCAATATGTGGACAACACTACAGGGATCAGTCAAGGCCAGGATTAACAAAGGCCACCACCAGTAATGTTAGTCAACAGTGTGCTGGGGGAAACTGGGCTACTGTTGGCTGAAGAAGAAGAGGGAGAAGACGTGCCCGGAGTCAGGGGAAGAAGAGGAAGTTTAGGAGACTGGAAGTAAGAGTAGGAACTTTGAATGTTGGCATTATGACTGGTATAGGGAGAGAGATAACCAATATGGAGGAGAGAAGAAAGGCTGATATATTGCGAATGGAAGAGACCAGAAAGAATGGGAGTAAGGCTAGGTTTGTCGGAGGTGGGTTCAAATTGTTCTACCATGGTGTAGATGGGAGGAGAAATGGGGTAGAGTTTATCCTGAAGCAATAATATGTCAAGAGTGTTTTGGAGGTTAGAAGAGAGTTGGGCAGAGTGTTGATTATGAAGTTGGAAACTGAAGGTGTGCTGATGAATAGTATTACTGCATATGCCCTGCAAGTTGGCTGTGCAATGGACAAGAAAGAAGATTTCTGGAGTGAGTTGGATGAAGTGGTGGTGAGTGTACCCAAGGGAGAGAAAGTGGTGATTGGAACGCATTTCAATGGACATGTTGGTGAAGGTAACCAAGTGAATGAGAAGGTGATGGATATGTATGGTGTTAAAGAGAGAAATGAAGAAGGTAAGATGGTAGTGGATATTGCAAAAAGAATGGGCATGTGGTTAATATGCATTTTAAGAAGAGAGAGGAACATACAAGAGTTGGTGACATACAGGAGTGGAGAATGATGCACATAGGTGGATTATATTTTATGCAAGAGGGTCAATCTGAAGGAGATTGGAGACTGCAAAGTGGCAGCAAGGGAAAGTGTAGTTGTGTAGCATAGGATGGTGGCCTGTTGGATGACATTGGAGATTAAGAAGAGGAAGACAGTGAGGGCAGAGCTAAGGATCAAATGCTAAAAGTTGAAAAGGAAGATTGTAAGGTGGAGTTCAGGGAGGAGGTAAGACAGGCACTGGGTTTCAGTGAAACGTTACCTGACAGCTGGACAACTACAGCAGAAGTTGCCAGGAAGACAGCTAGAAGGGTGCTTGGTGTGACATCTGGACAGAGGAAGGAGGACAAAGAAACCTGGTGGTGGAATGGGGAAGTATAGGTGAGTGGTGGGATAGTCAGAGTGAAGAAGAAAGTAAACCGGAGTACAAGAAAATAAGGTAAAGAGAGAGGTGGTGAAGGCTAAAGATAAGGTGTATGATGAGTTGCATGAGAGGTTGGGCACCAATTATGGAGAAAAGGACCTGTACTGATTGGCTAGGCAGAGGGACTGAGCTGGGAAAGATGTACTGCAGGTTAGGGTAATAAAGGATAAAGATGGAAATGTACTAACAAGGAGAGTATGTTCAGCAGATGTAAAGAATAAGTTGAGAGGCTGATAAATGAAGAGAATCAGAGAGACAGAAGGTTGGATGACGTGGAGATAGTGAAACAGGAAGTGCAACTGATTAGCAAGGAGGAAGTAAGGACAGCTATAAACAGCATGAAGAATGGAAAGGCTGTTGGTCCAGATGACATACCTGTGCAAGCATGGAGGTGTTTAGGAGAGATGGCTGTGGAGTTTTTAACCAGTATGTTTAATGCAATCATAGAAAGTGAGAGGATGCCTAAGGAGTGAGGAATAAGTGTACTGGTACTGATTTTTAAGAATAAGGGTGAGGTGCAGAACTGTAGTAACTACACATGGATAAACTTGATCACCACAGCATGAAGTTATAGGAAAGAGTAGTGGAAGCTAGGTTAAGAAGGGAGGTGATGATTAGTAAGCAGTATGGTTTCATGCAGGGAAAGAACACCACAGATGCAATGTTTTCTCTGAGATTGTTGATAGAGATGTATAGAGAAGGCCAGAAGGAGCTGTACTGTGTCTTTGTGGACCTGAAGAAAGCATATGATAGGGTGCCTCGAGAGGAGCTGTGGTACAGTATGAGGAAGTGACAGGTTGACAGAGGAGATTAGACAAGAGTCCCTGTGGACTATGATGTTTGCGGATGACACTGTTATCTGTAATGAGGGTACAGTGCAGGTTGAGGAGACCCTGGAGAAGTGGAGAAATGCTCTGGAGAGGAAAGGAATGAAGGTCACTAGGAACAATATGTGTGTAAATGAGAGGGAAGTCAGTGGAATGGTGAGTATGCATGGAGTAGAGTTGGCAAAGGTGGAGGAGTTTAAGTACTTGGGATCAACAGTACAGAGTAACAGGGAGTGTAGAACAGACATGAAGAAGACAGTGCAGGCAGGGCAGAGTGGGCGGAGAAGAGTGTCAGGAATGATTTGTGACAGAAGAGTACCAACAAGAGTGAAAAGTAAGGCCAGCTATGTTAAAAAGGCTGGAGATGGTGGCACTAATGAAAAGACAAGAGACAGAGCTGGAGGTAGCAGAGTTAAAGATGTTAAGATTTGCAATAATGTGACGATAATGGACAGGATTAGGAATGAGTGGGCCAGCTCAGGTTGGACAATTTGGAGACAAAGCCAGAGAGGTTTGAGTGCATTCGTTTGGACATGTGCAGAGGAGAAGCCAGGCAAAAGGAATAGAGGAAGGTTTATAGCTATGGTGAGAGAGGACACACAGGTGGTGAGTATGAAAGAGCAAGATGCAGAGGACAGGAAGATATGAAAACAGATGATCCACTGTGGTGACTTTTAGTGGAAGCAGCCAAAAGAAGAAGAAGAACATCCAAATAAATAAATGCATTGTGAATATATAATGATAAAAACATAATAACAAAATTATATGTGAGCATAAATAACTTATTACAAACTACAAGAAGACCCCACAGATCTCTACAAGAAAGAACTACAAAAGATAGTAAGTAGCTTTCCTCTTGACATCAGGGATCATGTAAACAGTTTAATTCCTGTTAACCCCAAAATGGGTTACTGCTGCATGCTTCCTAAAATCCACAAAGAAGCCCAGGAAGGTCTATAATCTCAGGAATTGGCTCCCTTACAGAAAATGTTTTAGGTTGGGTGGAGCACATCCTTAAACTCCTCACCTGCAATACAACCAGCTACATCCAGGACACCACTGACTTCTTAAAAAAACTGTCTGGTATAGGCCCCATACCTGAGGGAACCTTACTGGCCACAATGGATGTTGAGGCACTTTACACAAACATCCCCCAAGATGATGGCATATTGGCATGTGAAACGTACCTCAAACAACATGATTTACCCACAGAGTCAGTTAAACAAATGATAAAATTCACTCTGACACATAATTTATTCTCTTTTGGACAAGATTTCTACTTAACAACAAATGGGGACTGCAATGGGCTGTCAGTTTGCACCTCACTATGCAAACCCATTTATGGCAAAATTGGAGGAAGGTTTTATGTCAACGTGCGTCTTAAAACCAATGTTGTATCTCCGTTACATAGATGACATCTTCATAATCTGGACTGCCAGTGAAAAAGACCTCCTCCATTTTCATAATGAACTGGGGGCTCCGCCCCTGCTCGCTTCGCTCGCCCACCCCCGTGTTTGGTTTACCAGATATACAATATAATACAATTTATTTTTTGTATAGCCCAAAATCACACAAGAAGTGCCGCAATGGGCTTTAACAGATCCTGAATCCTGACAGCCCCCCAGCCTTGACCCTCTAAGAAGACCAGAAAAAACTCCCAAAAAAAACCCTTGTATGGAAAAAATCAAAGAAACCTTGGGAAAGGCAGTTCAAAGAGAGACCCCTTTCCAGGTAGGTTGGGCGTGCAGTGGGTGTCAAGAAGGGGGTCAATCCAACACAGTACAATACATAGAACAGAATAAACCCTCAATACAGCATAGAAATAAAAATTCTAGAAGTACGGAGTAGAATTTCACATGAGATGATATCACATAATATGATTTGAATTTGTTTTAAGTCCTGGAGACCTCATTCATCAAGCTGCCTCCCCCATTTTGCCATTCCACATCTGAAATAGCACTAATCCGATGAAAGTACCCCTCTTTCCCACGATTCCTGTGATCCTCCATCAGGGATGACTTTACCTTAGGCAGGCAATATACAATTTAAAGAGACTGTAATTTTCTTGTGAATTATTACATATGCATTATTTTCACTTTTACTTTAAAAACTTTTGTAAAAACAATACTTGTCATTTATTTACATGCATTATTTTCACTTTTACTTTAAAAACATTTGTAAAAACAATACTTGTTCTTTATTTACGGCCCTGTGCATGGCTTACATCTCTTTCTTGCCAGACGTATAATGCTGCTCATGTTGTGAAGGGGGAAGGTTTGGCTAAATGCACGCTAAGAATATGTCTTTGGATCATTTGCTGTCTTTTTGCTGCTTGCGAGCTGCCTCTTTTGCCTGTCGCATGTTGTTGTTTTAAGAGCTGGGAGCACATGATGCTTGTCTGCAAAATGCAATACAACAACTGCTAGGTTTGAGGTCTATGAACTTCTTTTAAATTATGGCCCACTGCGTGCTCTCGCGTGACATTGTAAAAACAATAGTTGCCCTTTATTTCCGACCCGGGCGAGAATTGCAAGAAGGTCGGCGCGACGATCGTTTTAAAGCCTGTACAGCCACTGATCCTATTGCTACTTTGTGTCTCTGCTGCTCACGTTGTGATCGCTTCTCCGTGATTAGAAATATACACCTCACCGAATTGTGTTTTCTTTTAAATTAAACTTGTCGTTGCTTTAACTGTTGCAGGTCCACAGATTCTCATACTGTATGTTCCATTATTGTGTAAATCTACGTTTTGTGCATTGAATGATGCGAATGCGAAAATACTTTTCTTCTGCTCTTTTCCTTTTATTTCTGACCTCACTTTGACCTGCTCTTTTTTCAGTGACACCTGGGGCCTCATGCATAAACGGTGTGTACGCACAGAAATGTTGCGTAAGAATGTTTCCATGTTCAAATCACAATGTATAAAACCTACACTTGGCGCAAAGTCATGCACTTTTCCACAGTACCTCATACCTTGTCGTATGCAAGTTCTCCGCTCGGTTTATCCATCCATCCATTTTCCAACCCGTTGAATCCGAACACAGGGTTACGGGGGTCTGCTGGAGCCAATCCCAGCCAACACAGGGCACAAGGCAGGAACCAATCCCGGGCAGGGCGCCAACCCACCGCAGGACACATACACCCACACACACACACCAAGCACAAACTAGGGACAATTGAGAATCGCCAATCCACCTAACCTGCATGTCTACTGCACTGATTTTTTTTTTTTTTGCCCATTCTCTTTCATCTCGCGGGTCTTTAAAATGTCTTTCGAGAACTTCCAAGAAGATCACGTCTCATCGCCTGGCTTTTACATTCCAGGATTTTCTTTTATATATAGTGAGATATAATTCTTTTCACCCCAACATAAAGCTGAAGCTGAATTACTCAAAAACAGAAGTCATCTTCCTTGACACCACCATTCAACTGAAAGACAACATCCTTGTAACTTCTGTTTTTCACAAACCAACAGACAGACGGACCTACCTGAGAAGTGATAGCTTCCACCCCAAGCATATAAGGCGCTCCATTACTTTCAGCCAAGCAATAAGATACAATCGTATTTGCTCAGACCCGACAGATCGGGATATACAACTGCAGGAGCTTAGACAAGATTTCATCAGACAAGGTTATACCCCCAAAATAACAGACACTCAAATAAGAACAGCTAATGCCATACCCAGAGACAACCTTCTGCAATATAAAAACAAAAACAAGAACTGCATTCTCTTTGTTGTCACCTACAACCCACATCTTGAAGCACTTCCAAAAATTCTAAAAGAACTTCAGCCAATGCTAAACAATGACCAAACACTGAAAAATGTATTTCCTGAACCTCCCCTCCTGGCATACAGACAACCACCAAACCTGCAGCAACTAATTTTCCAAAGCTCCCTATGTGAACCAAGAGAAAATGGCACATCTCCTTGCCTACAGAAAAGATGTAAAAGTGTGCTCAGATTTATAATACAGACCATATAATTATACCACACTACCAACTAGAACACAGCATAAAGGGATAATTTTCTTGAAGATCATCTAATGTGGTCTACCTAATTCTCTGCATGAAATGTCCTGATACTGCACTCTATGTAGGAGAAACTGGACAAACACTCCATCAGAGAATAAATTTACACAGGTTCCACATTAAACGTGGCAACACAGATGTTCCTGTAGCGGCCCACTTCAACAGCCATGGACACTGTGAGAGGGACTTTAAAGTCACAGTGCTTATGGGCAACTTCAGAACACAGCAAGAGAGAAGAGAATGGGAAATCAAACTCATGCTAAAATTGAATACATTACAACATGGTTTTATGGCCAGGTATGAGAATTGTTTGTATCTCTCAGACTGACACAGACAACCTGACTACAGATCCACATTGTATGGAAAAACTCATCAGAAACTTCAAAAGACTTTGTTGGAGAGTTATCTTATCCAAAGATCTTGACCATACACTGTTCTTCTCTCTTATTAAATGAACCTTAGCCTGAAGAGGTCTATTAATTTTTTACATTTAAGATGTCTCATGTAAAGATTTACCAAAGTTGTTACTTGTCCTAGTGTGTGTATATAAACACAGGGAACTCCAGTTTCTTTATTACATCTTGCCTGAAGAAGGGGCCTGAGTTGCCTTAAAAGCTTGCATATTGTAATCATTTTAGTTAGCCAATAAAATATGTAATTTTGCTTGACTTCTCACTACTGTGTCACTAAATACATTTTTATTTATATCCATGATACTACATGCAATAATATCTACACCTTGAAATACTGTCATTTTTACCATTTAAAGTTGAGAGGTGGGCTATATTATGTACTGTTTTTTGATTGGGAAACTGTCTATAGTTTGAATTTGAGCCTTCAGCCAACAAGTGCTACGTTTACAGCAGATGCTTTAGATGCAGACTTGGAAGATATGACTTCAGAAATTCTTTAATTAGCCACTTTGTACAGTAACATTGTGCTTTGATTGCCATGAGAATCCTAGGCCTCATAGCTTGATTGCTCTAACCTGCAGCCACTTGAGGTGGGTCTTGTAGAATGACTCAACCAGTCACTAAGCTCTTGTATGTTGATGGGTGAAGGCAGCAGTTTGTATTTCAAGGCATATTTCATGATGTGGGCAGGCCTCATCATTAACATTCACTGAAATCATTTAAAGGCCAATTTGACTATTATTGGATAACTTATAGCTAAATGCAAAATGCACAAAGAACGCGAACTAACACCAATCTACTGTGACAGGTATTAACACTGCATGCTGCAAAATAATAGAACCTGCTGGAGAAATTCAACAGTTTACTTTTACTGTCCTTGTAGCAGCATGTTACAGACTGTACAAACTGAGGAGATGTTGATATAATAAAAATGTGAGGTTTTTGTTACATTTATTAGTTTGCAAGGTTGAAAGTCTGTTATCACTATCATATATATTTTATTTTGGTGTATCTGTTTTGCTGAACAAAGTTGTACAGTACAGTGACTTGAGTCCATATCTGAAAAAAAATGGATTCTGTTGGAACAATTTGAACCATATTTACTATAGAATTAGACAGTGTAGATAATCCTACAACTTTTAAACTTAAAAATACCTCAATAGCACATACATCTCACGTTTTTAACTAGTAGTGATTTAAGTGAATTTACTCATCCACACATATCTCCATATTCCCAAATGTTCAAATCCTTTGGAAAAACAACACAGCTTAAATGAAAGTAAAATGTTGCTCAGAACATTATTTGGCACCTTTTTCCAAAATAATTTCATCTGGAATTAACACCTTGCTATAGTATATTGTTATAGCACCGCTGTCTCATGGATTTCAGATGCTGGGCTTGAGTCCCACATCCATGTGGATGGAGTCTTTTCACTCTCCCCTTGCCTGAATACATTTTCCTCATACATCCCCAAAGATAATTTTAAATTAGCCCCTTTATTAAAGTGTTAGTGGATGGTCTGCTTTGTATCCAGGGTTGCTGGGCTAGCTTGTGGCCCCTGTGACACTGATTTAGACTAAACATGTTTGAGAATATTAAGTCATTTTAGTTGACTGGCTTCCTGGGCATCCAAATAGAGTTAAGAAGAAGTACAGTACTAACAAAGTACAGTATATATTTTTTCTTTTGATATATATAAATATTTTTAAAGGTCATTGTACAGATAGTGTTACATATATAGTAGAATGAAGACATGGTGGATTCTTTACTAATCAAGGGAGATTTAACATTCTATATAGACGTGGAGGTGGTCTTTTCAATGACATATCTTATTTTTCCATTGCAAAACTGATGTTTCGGGGACACATAATGGGGAAACTCCTTTAACATTTCTTTGAAATGGGCTAGGGACAAATGTCAGACTTTGAGTATAATTGGGGAAAACATTCCGCAAAATCCTACAAACTTTTGATAATGGCGTTTAGAATGTTTTCTTTTAGAATGACTTTAATATTATGTGCCTAATTCTAAAAGGCCCAAATCAATATTCAACACGAATAACAAAAACTACAAATAATATAAAAACATCATTTATAGACACCAGGCAAGAACAACTGTAGACCTAATCAAATTACTCATCCATTTTCACACCAACTTATTCCAATTGTTTCAAGAAATATGGACGTATTCTCCAATGCATATGCAAAGAGATCAGAAAAATGAAAACCCATGAAAAATCTGAGAGAATAACTCTGAGAATTTAGGACCCTGAAATAGTCAAGTAGATCTTCTACCAACGTATACTGCAGAGTTATTAGCCTATGGAAGCAATAATGAGACAACTGAGAATAAACATTGACATTTCACAGCACAGATTAAACCTGTGTCAGTAGAACCAGAGGAAGGAAGACTCATTTGTATTGAATTCACCTCCATACCTAGGAAATTTGTTCTCCTTTCTTCAGTTGTTAAGTAACAAACATAGAAAGGCAAATGCTCTTCTTTAGACACTACCTTCATGTTTTATACTCCACTTAGATTAAAAAACGCTTTTAATGACTTTTGCAAGGTGCAGTCTTCTTTAAGTTAACTGTTTGCACAAACCAGATCTAAATAGAAACATTTTACCCTTTCATAATGAGTCATTTTTTTAAATATTTCAAAAAAGTAATAAAAATACTCCTATTTACTACATAATTATATTTACTGTTCATTACTTATTTGTTTATTTATTGATGTCAGCAAAATACTGCTTAACTAAAAATAGTATGATAAATAGGCTGCACTCAACTGCTGTAGGAAAAATTAAAAAAATAATACAATGTATGATAATTACATTTTTAATTATTAATATAATGACAATAGTCCTAAGGCCGGTGACTGAACTGATATTTTGGATATTCAGATTTATGGCTCACCGATGCTTCCATGTTTTTAACTGCTTCTAGTCTTAGTGACTCTCTTTGCTTGACTGATATTGCTTCATTATTGACCCTAAACCTGTGACAGACAACAGCAAACTAGTGAGGCTGTAAACCTGCCAGAGTTAAAATAACACTTGGTAACTACCATTTTTGAAAAAAAGGGGAGTCCCCCAGAAGAAAAGTTTGTTTAGTCCATTCATTCATTGTCTGACTGGCTTAATATAGCTAAGGATTTTGGAGCCTGGAGACAATCCCGACATCATCAGGTACCAACCCTGGAGGGAGCACTTGTGCCCTGTAGGGTACACATATGTACCCACCCACGCTCACTTCGATCAGAGCAAAAATGGTTAACTAATTCAGGTAATACAAATGGGGTGTTGTCCTCCTTAAATGATTCTTAAATAAGCTTTTATTAATACTGGTCACAATTTAAGACTACATCCTGGACAGAATGCCAGCACACATCAAAACAAATAATAGCACAGGCACACAAATTGCATTAATTGTTTAACTGGAGAGAAACACACATATCAGATGTAATTCTTCCACTGAAAAAAGAAAAAAAAAACAGTGCAATATACAGTCTGCCTACCTGCATCATCTGATTTAATATTAACACTATTTACAGACATACAGAAAAATTTGAAGTACAACTGTACATCATGTAGGAACTCCATTCACGAGAAAATTAAACTTGCCGTTCCTTCATCGCTTTTGGTCAATGGGTCTCACACTCACACATCTTCTTTTTTTTGTACTTTCAGTCATTAATAATAGGCACAAGTCTTCTTCCATCAGCAGAGTTTCACTTCTTCTGCGGTGAAGCTGTTAAGTATGTGTCAGATCTTTAACCAAAAGGGGTGAATTAGGGGAGACTATAATATTCTTCTGAGTGGGTGACCTATATGATGATACTCTTACTGATGGTCAGACATATAATACATACGTCTGGAGACGACCATAAGTGAATTTTGTTTAAAACTGAGTGGAAGCAATTACATGACTCACGGGTTGTGTCACATTTCTAAACTAATTCAACACCTCATGAAATTAGCAATCAAAGTAGGGGCGGTGATTCTGAATTGCAAAGACCTGAAGTGCTCTTGTTAACCCAGTCTGAAAGAGAGCAAGCTTCTGATTACAATGAACCGTCGACAGTTGAAAATTCTCCTAAAAACCCTATTAGACATAAAAATGTGTGTAGTATGTGCAGAGAGCATACTGCACGTTTTAAAAATAAACACAACCTGATTTAAAAATTAACATATCCTGATGTAAAGGAAAAACATTTTTGTAGTATCAAATTATACATTCGGCATACATATGGCATTGAATGGAAGACATCAATGGATGAGTGGCAATCGTGAATGATACGTTGTCGCAAGTGCTGTGTGTGCTCTCTGTTGTTCAGCATTACAATAGTATAGGAGTCAATGTAATGTAATAAAATAACATACAAGTAGTGATGGGCCGCTCGATACTCAGGTTTCGACACTGTGTCGAGCTATCGAAGCACTGGAGATCGAAGCACCGCTTCGAGGCTTGCTTCAAATGCGCCCGTCACGTGATTTTGAGTACGCTAGCGTAATGACGTCATTGATATCTGCGCAGTCAGCAGTCGATTTGGTCAGTAACTAGTCTGCTAAGGTGCTTTAGCTCAAAGCGTAAAAGCGGTTGTTTGTGCTATGTTGATAAAATACGCTAACCCGAGTTCAAATCCTAGTTGGGGCTCGTATATATTGAAATAAGGATTTTGTATAAAATAGTTAAGTAGTACTTGTCTGAAAGTTAACAAATATATTTTGGAGACATTATGAACTATTTACAAGGAACACCTTTTTTCTCGGTGTGGAATCATGTCCACCAAGAATCTGTAACAAATCGATGAGCATATTTTGCGTAAGGTAGCACGTATTATAACAATCCAGAATCTATTCTACCCCATGTCGATCATATCACAGAGGCTAAGAAATGCTTCACTAAAGCCGACGTGGTCATTACACCAGTATATGCGGAAGACATTCCTCATTAAACGTTTTTACTATTCAGTGATTCCCAGATCTGTTGCTGATTTGTATTATAGATTTCCAAAAAGCAATGTGAGTAAAAGCGTGTTCTGCATAACTAATCACAACTGTCTTTAAAACAGAATCAGCGCCATCATCAGTGTCTTCTGCAATTTTAGGAAAGCCTCGGGATTTCTGCGTTAATGAGACAAAAAAGTTGTAAAGAAACTTTGCGAATTCATCCAGAGGTGAACGTAAAGATCACTCAAGTACTGAGAAGAAGGAGCAGCTGAATAAGCACATCTGGAGCCAAACTTTCAAAAAAGCATCTGACTTTGTCAGCAACATCCTTTACTTGTGAATTCAACTTATCAAAGGCTGTGCGCGGGGGTAAATAAGTAATCTTCCGAAGTGCAGCACAACAGAGTAAATAATTGACGTAAATAGAATTACTCAAACACTAAGATTTTGTTGTTTCTGTACTCTTAAACCATCTTCCAGTTACACAATCCCCCGCAGTCAATGTCACATTCAATGTTCCCTGCTCCTTAACCTGTCTTGTTACCCAAAGCATCAACACTCAGTTTCATTCAAGGCTTTACCGTCCTTCCTTTCATAGACATAAAATAAAACACATTTCCTCTACATGTCCAATTATAATAGTAAACTTGCAGGAACGAGACAAAGCACAAGATGTGAATATTTATGACAAGAGCCTGGGCATCAGGGTGAGAATGTTCCTTGTCACCCATTACGTGAGCTCGTCTGCCATCCCTCGGTTACACTGGCACACGTTACACTTGGGGGCAAATGCAATGGAGAATACCGACAATGTACACCTTCAGAAGTGGAATAAATCGACTGTATAAGTAGAACATTTCCGATAAATGATGAATTTTGTTAATCATAAACAATGCAACATAACTATTATATGTGTTGTTACTTTTTATTTATACTCACCAAACGTTACATATCTACATGGGAAATGAACATAGGTAATATGTTTATAATCATTCTCACTAAAATACACTGTCAAAATATATTAATGAGGAAACTGAGACAGATTGGCCTTTAGGAAATATAAAAAAGCGTGTGCGCTGTCATTTAGGACAGAATGCATTGTTAACGTGACGCACTCTCTACTGACACGATGTCACGAAAAAAAAGAAACAGCGCAGTCCATGCAAACTCATATCCTCCTTGATGTTTGGCCTTATGATTAATTGTCAATATCAAATCAATAAAGTCATTTTAAGAAGATGACAAGTCTGCTATAGTCAATTTAATCAACGCTCCTTTTAAAAAGTTTGCTTACACAGAATATAAAACAGAATCTCAATGAAGCAGGACTCGCGAGTAGTAACGAATATGTGACACTGAGAAATTATAATTCCTAATAACGGGAACAAGTAAAAACTACGACTTCCTAAAACGGACACTGTAAATGTAGGTATTTCAATAAATAATTTAGGAGACTTGTGTGTGCATTTCAATATCGATTTAAGAACTACGTATGCCACCTGTTGCACTATAAACGGTAGCTCAAGCAGCACTTAACAGTAAATAGTCTAACAGGACTATGACTGACTGAAACGAAGATGCTGCACCGCTACAATAAAGGTTCACACTGTCATTCTGCATGTTTAGAAGGCGCTGGTTGGCTGAAACTGTTTATAGCGAATTGTCCCAAGTTGGAAGTGCCGTATAGCGATCAGAAACGAAAAGACACATTTAGGCATGCTGGACAGTAGTTTGTTTTTCTACAATACAAATTCAGTACGACACCAGGGTCTCCAAACACACAAATATGAAGTTTATTATGTTTTACAGTGAAACTCTTTACATACACAATATAATTAGGGGCGTGTGCCCCCTGCCCGACTACGGTGGCCCAACCTTCCCTCGATAGCTCGATTCGCTCGCTATCCGTCCAAGCTTGTTAAATGGAGGAATTGAAAGAAAAACTTTCACAAGAGGAGGATCAGCGACGCGAACCTGAGCAACAACACCACTGATCCGGATAATTAACGAGCTCTGCACAACTGAACTACTACTACTGTTCTTACTGCGGCGGATGAAATATGTTGTTTGACATATGCACGTTAAAATGGTTTAATTAATACGAGAGTATCATTGTTGTATTTTCCTAATGAAGACGAAAAAAATTATATTTATAGATGTATACTATATGACGTACGGTTTTGAACAAAATTAAGTGTTCCATAAAAAGGTTGAACGATTTACCTAATCTTTTCATATATATATATATAAAGTTAATATATGACAATATATCTTTGACACTCTGTATCAGACAAAGGAAATCACAGCAATCCACAAGAACAATAATTAATTCTCAGCAACTACCTGAATTGTAGCTTAACCATATCAACTGAAATGTGTAATGTCAATACAAATTACAAAATATAACTAGAGAGTTAAGTGTCAGATAGACTCTCAAAATATAGAGGTCAATGCCTTTCAGTGTGCTGAGGCTTCACAAAGATTCAGTAACCAGTGACCATGTCTGCTCGAAGCCCTGTCATGATCCAATCTCGGTACTACGCATGTCTGAGGCTTCAGTAGCCCCGTCATGATCTCAGTAGTAC
>JANRMT010062814.1:126148247-126183863 GCA_026402145.1 Polypterus bichir lapradei | reverse complement strand
TAGTACGCATGTCTGAGGCTTCAGTAGCCCCGTCATCATCTCACTAGTACGCATGTCTGAGGCTTCGGAGACCCGTTCAAAGCCCGTCATGACTTAATCTCAGTACTCTGCGCAAAGCTTCGACTCATTATTTGTTCAACGAGCTCCCGTTTGAAGTAGGCTACATATGGCATCAACAGAGTTAAAAAACTCAACAGAATTCCCATTGAAATGAAAGTTTGTAGATGATCAATACATGTTAAATGATCGAGCCCGATAATACGTTGTGGCAAAAAATAAAATTATAAATTATACATCATACAAACGCCGACTTGTTGAATGCATAATGCTGCAAAGAAGAGCTTTAGCAATACGGGTGACGACACATCTCTCACTATAATACTCTCATAAATATCCATTCTTCGCCTCATGCAACGTTTTCATGCAACACTGAAGGTATGTCATATAGTATACATCTATATATTATTATTGTCGCCTTCAGTACATACATACATGTATACATTAAAAAACATATATTATATACCATCTTCCTGAAAATAGTAGTCGTACAGTGGTAGCGTTACCGCTTCATAATAAAGCATACGTGGGTTCGGGTCCCACGTCCACCCCCTGTGAATTATGACCCAAAAGCGTCTGATTTTTTTTTTATTAAACTGCAAATTCCAGCGTGGACCGGAAGCGAGCATGGCGAGAACACTAGTAAAGATATATCAAATGTAAACGTGCATCTTGTTTTATGTCTATAACAAAAAAAATATTTGAGTAACGATTTCAACTGTTTTTGTAGTTGTTGATGGCGGGTTTAGCGGTTTAAATTTTTAAATATTAAATTGATAAGGTGGAATGTGTTCTTACGTTGAGTGTTAATGTGTTAGTAACTGGGATTGCGCCTCTATTACTGGAAGATTCATAGGAATGATACAGACTGGACAACTATATGTTTAAGGAAATGTTTTATTATTGCACTGTGCTGTGACTAAAAAACTTTTTACTGATCACCTGTCCGGACCTTGAAGATGTGTTCACGAGGAAGGAATGCTGCTGTTAAAAGCAAATGTTTTTTCAACAGCAGGTCCAGATGTGTTTATCCCGCTGCTTTTTGTTGCCTCAGCACTCAATCTTTAATGCCGACCTTGATATGTGCACTGCTCACATTGGAGTGCCCCGTGTGTGTCTGTCTGCCGGTGACTGATCTGCGCCGTGTCTCTCAGCCTCTCTGATGTGCTCCGGATTGACACCTTTCAATGTTTGGTGCAGCAGAGCAAATTCAACCTGATCTACCACAGTGGGTTTGTTATCACCTTATTCCAGCTTTTCTCAACCTATTTGCGACCCGAGTTTTCATAACAGTTTTAATCGCGGCCCCCCCCCCCCCCCAACATTTTTTGAAATGTAGATGCATATTTGATTATACCTACTTAACTTTTATCGACATTTATCTAACTCTACACAGTATTTATTGTTCTATTATCAGAATGTAGTTTAAGTTAATTTGTTTTGGTTCCCACAGATGTTTTTATCATATTTTTGATTCTTGTTTTCTTTTTTTCACATCTTCGCGCCCCCCTTTTTGTTACTTCGCCCCCCACAGGTTGAGAACCACTGCCTTATTCAATGGAGAGGTTCATGGACGTCAAAATGGCAATGAATAGAAATGGATTAATGTAAATACGTGAGCTGCCATCCGCAATTAGACATCGCATTTTGATGGCGATTTTGGTGATTCCCGAACAGATCTCTTATGCGATCCTTCCACAGTATCTCTCAAAATTATTTAGTTCAAATTGGTTATAAAGATTCAGTTCTGATCATTTTTTTTATTATTTTTAGTGAGTCTTTAAGTCGGATCGAACTCGGGCTAGTACTACGCTCAGAATTTGAAAAGCAACTACCTTACTTAGTTGAGCCATTGACGGCGACATTGTTTTGTAGCTAATTCTTTACTTTCGTGCTCCACAAAATATTGTAAAGTATTAATAAATGAAATATTTCAATACTTGATCGAATAATAACAACTGATTTAAGGATTTCACCTTTTCTTTCTCAAATGTGCTTACCTATATCATGGCAAAGTACAGGGATAAACCTTTATTTTCCGTCTACTCCATTTTAATTATGTCAAACCAAAAAAAACATTTAAGGCTATTAAATGTGATCTCAAGGAAAGATGAAGGTTAATTCTAATACTAATAACAGGAGCGATTATAATGATACAGTGCAAAAGTAAATACTAATTGAAAGAGCCGGGAATCCATGCGTGAGGCGTCTTATTTTGTTTAACTCTTGTTATCGTATAGTGCATTCTGCTTGTCGGCGTTAGTTATATATATATTTATATTTTTTACACATCAGACACTAGAATTTGCTGACGAACCCTTCTCTTCGTTGTCAGTCTGTAGCAGCGAAAAAATAAAAACAATAAGAGCTATAACAGACGTCATTGAAGTGGATCATGAGTTTGTGTAATGTTAAAAAAATGGCCAGGAGGGGTCACTAGAGAGGTGAGCGTCAAATGCTTCGAAGCTTCGATACGATTTCCGACACAATTGCTTCAAACGTTTTGATGCTTCATGAGGCTTCACTCCGCCCATCACTACATACAAGTATAAAGATTTGGGATGGTTTAAGCCCCGTATACTGTAAAAGAAAAGGTTCGTTTATTGAGTGTTTTCTACTCAGTCCGACAGAACGTCATAACAAAGTACATCGGACATTTTATAAGGGTACACAGGAAATGATGAGAAGAGCAGTGTTGAATGATGGGAAGAGTGATGTCATCTTTGATGGACTGGAGGTTAGAAAGGACTGTGTCGCTACCCGATTTGCGTACCTACCCGATTTGCGCGAGCAGGCGTATTGAAAGCCTAACGTGCCGTAAAGGGTTCGCGCATGCGTTAAACAGATTGGGCAGCACCGTAAAGTGTGTGATGACGTAGCCTTTCAATACGCACGCGCACACAGATCGGGCCGGCAACGGAAACCAGGTAGTGACACACACCGCATGCGCTTAATGAAAAAAAAAATTAAAACAGAAAAATCCACTTTACGGCACGGCCGGATCAGAACTGTGCATGCAGCACAACTTGACATTGACCATAATAAAAATATTCATCCTGCAAAATAAACGAAGCAGCCTTTGTGGCGTAACGTTGAAGTCCAATGTTCGATCGCCGTAAGAATAAGCTTAGATGTGCACACCTGATAACTCCCAATTACGGCGAAATACATGCTGTGTACTGCCACTGGTTCAAATCCTCATTTATTCCAATGGCTATTAATCTTACAGAGAAGTTTAACTTAATACCCACAGACTTAAATTAAGGAAGTGCGCTGTTATCACTTGAATCAATCTATTTGATCTATTTTTTTTTACGGTAAGTGCCTGTTGCTGTAGTTCATATTTGTAATTCATTTATTCTTAGTGATGTGTTTTTAATGTTATTTCAAGGCATCTCTGTAAAATCCACTGAGAAACCAACTTACCTATTAACATAATAACACTGAACCGAATTTAACAGCTGTAAAATAAAATATTCTCCACTAACTGAGCAGAATTTAAACATAATGAAATAGTTCAGTTTATAATGAACACCATGTGGACTGAGGGCAGTGATATTCTTTTTTACAAGTTTAATCAACATAACACACCGCTGTTTGTGTGCAGACTCGTCTCATGTCAATGATTTTATTCACCCATATTGATACAGAGCCAGTTCATTTTTATAACTTTAAAAAAAGGAAATGCAATACACTTATTCATACATTTTTTTATTGAAGAAATAAATGGTATTTTTAAAAATAAAAGTGAAAGATCTGTGAACAATGTTTCTCAAAAAAAATTATACACACCCACATTTATATGTATATATATATTATGAGTAGAAAATTCAGTAATCATAAAGATGTATAAATGGTAAATGCATTTAACTAGAACACAACTACAATGAAAATGGCCAACAAGGGAGGTGTTAAAAACTATTAGGGAAGAAGAACACAAACATATTTACAGATTTTTACCTTAGTATTTAAAAAAAAATGTTAGCCAAGGTTTTGAACACAATAAAAGTGAATCACTAAATTTATCAAAAAAGGAAAAATGCTATTTTAGCTTTATGAACAAGATGCTACTCAGAGTCAGAGAGTTATTATCCAGCAATATTCCATAAAAATGTGTTCTATTTAAACTGATATTTTTCCTGATCTGTCCTTTAATATTTGTTCACTAATAATATTTTTACATCACCTTTGCTTACAAGTGCAGCTCAAATTGCTCTACAAAAATATACAGTTACAAAGAAAACTGAAGGCATTATAAAAGTAAATAAGAAGCAGATGGAGGGGTCCTTGTCCTTTGTAATAAATACACTGCCTGGTCAAATGGCCGGGGACAAAGACAAACTTGCAGCCTTCAAGCATTCTGGACATAATAAACTTCTGGGGGTCCCAAGCTAAAGCCCACACAGACCCCCAGTCTACACAACCCAGCATACATAAATGTGGCCGTCTCAGTCCAATCACAATTCCATTTCAGGACGTCTTGTGAACTTTTCTTCTATCACAGGCAGTTTGAGTTGATGTAACAGACAGTGCAGACGCAGGGGGGCACCATTGCAATAAACTGGAAAAAAAACAACAGAGAAAAACAGCAGAGGTTAGTGCCCAGTGCAGAGCTTACAAAGTGTACACAGTACCATTTCTAAACTATTACAACCAATGCAAGTAATTAAGAAAAAGCCAAATTAGAAAAGTGGGCTTGTTGAAGTTTTTTGAAATGCTTGACATTTGTAGCCTGGCACTTCTCTATTGGCAAAGCATTCCAGAGTACAGAAAGCTGCCAGTTTTTATGGTTGATCTTGGAATAAAAAGCAAAGCAACATTTCAGAAAAGAGATGTTGGGAGCAAACACTCCAAAATACAGGCAGGGTCTAAAATACTCAAAGCCTTCTAATTATTTAATAGACCCTTAAAATCAATTCTATGTGAGACAGACAGCCAGTGTAATGAGACCGAGACAGTTTTCAGAAGAAAAAAAAAAAACAAAAAGGCCAATACCTCGTGATCACTTGGCAAAGGCACAGCAGATCAGAGCAGGGATTGAGATGGAGGATTCTAGAAGTGCCAGCCGCTACTTCAACATGGCACACATCTCTCCGTCCTTCTTGTTGAACTGCTGCCCCATAACACGACCGGACTCTTCTACTTCACTGAAACTGTTAAAAACATAAACACACTCACGGAGTTCAAACATTAATAAATTGTACTCTTACTTCTTGTTCTGCCTCCTTTCATTGTTCACCTGTAGATCAATTATTACCGAACTAAACCATCACAAAAGATAAAAGGTCTGCTTAGAGTAAAGTCTGACTAATAATATTTTTTAAAATTACTGTGGTTTTTTGTTGGATGTTGAAAGAACCCCAACTTAACCGTCATTGTGTGTAGCATCCTTTTTTTCCTTTTACATTACACATACAGTAGACATTGTGTTACAATCTGTATATCTGAACTTCTAATGTGATGTGCTCAGGTGTCGGTACTTACATGAAAAATCTTCCATTTTTCTCTCCTACCTTAGTTTTGTTTTAAGTTAAAATTAAGTCTCAGCTCTTTCAAAATCCGACAACAAAAGCACAGTAACTTAAGAAAATAAATGTTATTTTGCAAAACAGAACAATATTCCTGTTTAGTGACTGCTGGGACTGATGTGCCTCAGTCTCTGTGTTTGTGAGGATTCACACTCTGAGGCTTTCTGTCTAAAATTAAAAAGCCGTGTTAGTTACTGGACAGAGTGAGCAGACATACAGTACAGTATTCAAGGCAGCAAAGTATTACAGATCAAGTAATAAATATGGGGAGGCTTTGCAGGAATTGTGCACAAATTACTTTTGAAACAAAGCTTCAGTAGTCTTACCTGTAGAAACAGCAAATCTAACATGAACTGCACATCATCTCGAATTGGGAATCTTAAAAGCAGAAGAAAAGGACATCCTGTTGTGTCTCAGACTTCGGATACACTGGCATCTGTTCAGCCACTTGGAAGGCTGGTTACCACTGGGCATCCTGTAGGGTCATTAAAAAAATACAATAAAGGGGCATTGTTTTTCTAACTGCAGCAATAAGAAAGAAGTTATTTCTAAGGAGCAAGCCTTCTATATTATATTCAGTAAAATGTGTTTGTGTGTGTACTCCTCCTAAACCAACAGCTTAAATGATAAGCCAATGACAACAGCAGGTGCCCAGCCTGTCATTGTGCCACATCAGACGCACACCACACGTCTCTGACGGCTTTGGATATAAATTTTAAAATTGCATGTTGTCCGCCATAGATTTTTTCTACCAAACAAGGTTAAAGAAATCCATTTCAAAATTATGAATAAATAGTACCCAACTAACAAATTAATTCATAAGTATGACATTAATATATCGCCAAAATGTAGTTTATGTACAGATGAAAAAAATCCCCTCAGATTTCTTTTATTTTTACTCCTATTCCAAAATGTTTTAGAAAGATTTATTTCTGTTACTGTCTTGAATGACAAACCAATATTTCACTGTTTAATTCTTGTTCTTATACTGTATACAATTTTGAAGACTAAATGTTAGAAAAAGGAGTAATTGGTTTCCTTGCTTCATTAATTTAATATTAATAAGTGTAAAGTACAGAACGTTAGACCCTCTGTTACATCTTTCTGTATGGACATTAATATGCTAGAAATAGCTTTTAAAAACGGATAACACACTAAAATAATTAAAACGTGTAAGATTCTGATCTGCTTCATTATCAATTTGTAATGCTATTATTTGCATCTCGCTTTCTTGTAATAACTTAGCTGTTGCTACTCTTGTATGTAATTTAGCCTTTATTATTATATATTTGTTAACTTTACTATGGAAAAACTATTGTAACGATGTAATCTGATACCAACATAATAAAAAATACCGATGGCTTTGGAGGGCACACTTTACACCCGTCGAGTGTCAGACGTGCTCTCCTAATTCTATTCCTAATTCGACACCTCGATTACATTGTTTTGCTTGATTATTAGCATGCCCTTCACTCTTTAAGATGAAAAATACGAACAAATGTTAAAAGAAACACACCACCAAATGCTAATAGGGTGTTACGAAATAAATGAAATGCATCCATTAGCCCAAATACGGAAAATGCTGCGACTTTCACATTTAAACCACGAGATTACGAATGTCGTATATGCTATATGTATAGCAACTAAAAAGGAAAATCCTTATGGCCTTTTTCATCAATACGATGTACTTACAAAAAGCTATACGTATCCATTATACACTTCACAGACATACGTCGCATTTCATTTCGCTCCCTCATCATTCGAATGGAGTTAAAATTTTCAGGCGACAAATATTCTTCCAAGACGTTATAAAATTCAAAAGCTGTCATCTTTTTCAGTAAGAAATCCACTTACAGACGGAGATAAACGTCAACACAAAAATGACTCGCAAGTGTAATTCAAACCTGACAAGTGACGTGTGTCGTAAAACATTAGACATGCGCAGAACAAATCAGGCAGCGTCGTGAAATGAATTTTAATTAAGCAGAGAGCGCGTGCGCAAGACAAATCGGATGGGGACTTGTGTCGCGAAGTAGAAAAACGCAGATCGGGTAAGGTCGTAATAGTAAAGCTTTGCGCATGCGCATGCAAATCGGGTAGGCACCGCAGATCGGGTAGCGACACCCTGCGTTCGGATTCAGCGGGTTGGAAAATGGATGGATGGATGTTTGGTAGAAAAAAATTCTATGGCAGAAAACAGGCAATTTTAAAATTTATATCCAAAGCCATCAGAGAAGTGTGGTGTGCGTCTAATGTGGCACAGTGACAGGCTGAACACCTGCTGTTGTCATTTGTCATTGGCTTATCATTTAAGCTGTTGGTTTAGGAGGAGTACACATACAAACATTTTATTGAATACTAGACATTAAGCCCGTTAAAATAATGGGTGCTAGAACAGTAGTGCATAAACATTTGTATGAACAGTCTATATTAAATGGCAAGGGACCTTGTATGTGGCTGTAATATGTGTCACTGTATTGTGTGCCTTTAATTTTCTCTCTCAGTAATACTGGTTTGTATTTCTGTGAAATGCTTGTAATTTTGTCTGACAGTAATACAGTGGAACCTTCGTTCCAAAACTCTGGTTGTAACTCGATTTGGTCGTGAACCGAAGTAATTTCCCCCATAGGATTGTATGTAAATACAATTACTGTAATCCGTTCCAGACCGTATGAACTGTATGTAAATATATATTTTTTTAAGTTTTTAAGCACAAATATAGTTAACTATACCATAGAAAGCACAGCGTAATAGTAAACTAAATGTAAAAACATTGAATAACACTAAGAAAACCTTGAACAACAGAGAAAACTAACACTGCAAGAATTTGCACTATAGCCTTATGACCCGCTCGCTAAAAACTATTTTTTTAATGAGTTTTAAGCACAGGGGAAAAAAATGAACATTTGAAAAATCTGTAATTTAATAAACAACCAAGAAAAGTAACATTGCAACAATGCACGTGCGTGCCTGTGTGTGTGTCTCTCTCTTGCGTGCCTTTGTGTGTGCCTCTCGCGTGTGTGTCTCTTAAGCGCACGCCTCTGTGTCTGTGTCTGTCTGTCTGTCCTGTGTGTGTGTCTCGCGTGTGCGTGTGTGTGACTTGTGTGTATGTGTGTGTGTGTGTGACGCGCGCGCCTGTGTGTGTGTGTGTGTGACTCGCACGCGCCTGTGTGTGTGTGTGACTCGTGCGCGCCTGTGTGTGTATCTGTCTCTCTCTCTGCATAGGGAATGCACAGGAAGAGACTGAACACGTGCTGTGTGGCCCCGCGCATGCGCACTTCACCAGAAGACACACACGGACAATGGACGCACACAAGGGTTTTATTAAAGAGGATGATAATGGAGAAGGCTTGCTCCTTAGAAATAACTTCTTTCATATTTCTGCAGTTAGAAAAACAATGCCCCTTTATTGTATGTTTTTATTGACCCTACAGGATGCCCGGTGGTAACCAGCCTTCCAAGTGGCTGAACAGATGCCAGTGTAGATAGATAGATAGATAGAATCCGAATTCTGAGACACAACTGGATGTCCTTTTCTTCTGCTTTTAAGATTCCCAATTCGAGATGATGTGCAGTTCATGTTAAATTTGCTATTTCTAGAGGTAAGACTACTGAGGCTTTCAGTTTCAAAAGTAATTTGTGCAGGGTAGGAGAGAAAAACAAAGATGTTTTCATGTAAGTACCAACACCTGAGCACATCATATTAGAATTTCAGATATACAGAGATTGTAACACAATGTCTACTGTATGTGTAATGTAAAGGGAAAAAAGGCTACATATAATGACAGTTAAGTTGGGGTTCTTTCAACATCCAACAAAAAACCACAGTAATTTTAAAAAATATTAATCAGACTTTACTCTAAGCAGAACTTTATCTTTTGTGATGGTTTACTTTGGTAATAATTGATCTACAAGTGAACCAAGGAAGGAGACAGAACAAGAAGTAAGAGTACAATTTATTAATGTTTGAACTCCGTGAGTGTGTTTATGTTTTTAACAGTTTCAGTGAAGTAGAAGAGTCCGGTCGTGTTATGGGGCAGCAGTTCAACAAGAAGGACGGAGAGATGTGTGCCATGTTGAAGTAGCGGCTGGCACTTCTAGAATCTTCCATCTCAAACCCAGCTCTGATCTGCTGTGCCTTTGCCAAGTGATCATGAGGTATTGGCCTTTTTGTTTTTTTTTTCCTCTGAAAACTGTCTCGGTCTCAGTACACTGGCCGCCTGTCTCACATAGAATTGATTTCAAGGTTCTATTAAATAATTAGAAGGCTTTGAGTATTTTAGACCCTGCCTGTATTTTGGAGTGTCTGCTCCCAACTTCTCTTTTCTGAAACGTTGCTTTGCTTTTTATTCCAAGATCAACCATAAAAACCGGCAGCTTTCAGTACTCTGGAATGCTTTGCCAATAGAGAAGTGCCAGGTTACAAATGTCAAGCATTTCGAAAAACTTCAATAAGCCCACTTTTCTAATTTGGCTTTTTCTTAATTACTTGCATTGGTTGTAATAGTTAAGAAATGGTGCTGTGTACACTTTGTAAGCTCTGCACTGGGCACTAACCTCTGCTGTGTTTCTCTGTTGTCTTTTTCCAGTTTATTGCAATGGTGCCCTCTGCGTCTCCACCATCTTTTAAATCAACCCCAACTGCCTGTGATAGAAGAAAAGTTCACAAGACGTCCTGAAATGGAATTGTGATTGGAGTGAGACGGCCACAATTATGTATGCTGGGTTGTGCAGAGGGGGCTGTGTGAGCTTTGGCTTGGGACCCCCAGAGGTTTATTATCTCCAGTATCCTTGAAGGCTGCAAGTTTGTCTTTGTCCCCGGCCATTTGACCAGGCAGTGTATTTATTACAAAGGACAAGGACCCCTCCATTTGCTTCTTATTTACTTTTATAATGCCTTCAGTTTTCTTTGTAACTGTATATTTTTGTAGACCAATTTAAGCTACACTTGTAAGCAAAGCTGATATAAAAATATTATTAGTGAACAAATATTAAAGGACACATCAGGAAAAATGTCAGTTTAAATAGAACAGAATTTTTATGGAATATTGCTGGATAACAACTCTTTGACTCTGAGTAGCATCTTGTTCATAAAGCTAAAATAGCATTTTTCCTTTTTTGACAAATTTAGTGATTCACTTTTATTGTATTCAAAACCTTGGCTAACATTTTTTTTAATACTAAGGTAAAAATCTGTAAATATGTTTGTGTTCTCCTTCCCTAATAGTTTTTAACACCTGCCCTTGTTGGCCATTTTCATTGTAGTTGTGTTCTAGTTAAATGCATTTCCCATTTATACATCTTTATGATTACTGAATTTTCTGCTCATAATATACTGTATATACAGTATATATACCAGTATATATACATATAAATATGATTGTGTGTATAATTTGTTTTTGAGAAACATTGTTCACGGATCTTTCACTTTTATTTTTAAACATACCATTTATTCCTTCAATAAAAATGTACGATAAGTGTATTGTATTTCCTTTTTTTAAGTTATAAAAATGAACTGGCTCTGTATCAATATGGGTGAATAAAATTATTGACATGAGACGAGGAGTCTGCACACAAACAGCAGTGTGTTATGTTGATTAAATTTGTATGAATGAATGTCACTGCCCTCTGTCCACATGGTGTTCATCATAAACTGAACTATTTCATGCTGTTTAAATTCTGCTCAGTTAGTGGAGATTATTTTATTTTACAGCTGTTAAATTCTGTTCAGTTTTATTATATTAATAGGTAAGTTGGTTTCTCAGCGGGTTTTACAGAGACGCCTTGAAATAAAGTTAAAAACACATCACTAAGAACAAACGTATTACAAATATGAACTACAGCAACAAGCACTTACTGTAAGAAAAAAATAGATCAAATAGATAGATTCAAGTGATAACAGAGCACTTCCTTAATTTAAGTCTGTGGATATAAAGCTAAACTTCTCTATAAGATTAATAGCCATTGGAATAAATGAGGATTTGAACCGGTGGCTTTATGCTCTTCATTTCTTCAGCATCTGACCTGAATGCACAACTGAGAACGAATTAAAGAATTTACCAAGTGGACAGTCACAGTTAAAACTAAGGACAGGGACAGTCAGCACAATGCCATGCAACACAGTGTTAATTCTTTTCTTTTTATGAAAAAGGACCATATATTTCTATAAAACTGGTTGGATCCGTTAGGTTTCGTAAACCTGATGCCTTGAGACAAATGGCAATTTTATTAATAATAATTGATGTCTAATGATATTTTTAAACAAACACAATTTGCACATAAGAGGGAAATTGCAACAATAGATCAAAAGTAAAGGAAACTTTATATGATTTATTACGTGAGTGGGAAAATAAAAACACTACATACTTTATATAAAATATATATATATATATATTAGTACTTGCCAAATAATACAAAGAGTACACAGCGTGCGTTTCGCCGTAATTGGGACTTATCAGGTGTAAACACCTAAGCTGCTTCTTGTGGCAAACGAACATTGGACATCAACGTTACGCCACAAAAGCTGCTTCGTTTATTTTGCAGGATGAATATTTTCATTATGGTCAACTAATGTGGAACTAAAACGAATAAACCGTAATGTCAAATTGTGCTGCATGCACAGTTCAGATCGGGTCGTGCCGTAAAGTGATTTTTTTTTTTTTGTTTGTTTTTAATGTTTTTTTTCATTAAGTGCATGCGGTGTGTGTCACTACCTGGTTCCCGTTGCCGGCCCGATCTGCATGCGCGTGCGTATTGAAAGGCTACGTCATCACACACTTTACGGTGCCGCCCAATCTGTTTAATACATGCGTGAACACTTTACGGCATGTTAGGCTTTCAATACGCCTGCGCGCGCAAATCGGGTAGGCACGCAGATCGGGTAATGACACGGTCATTCTAGAGAAACAAAAGAAGAAAGGTCAGTACTCCGCCGCTGTCCTCCGGCACGGCTGATCGCGGCGCCTGGCGGGTCCTTAAGCCACTCCCCATGCGCTCGTGCGTGACAGTAAGTTTGGAAGAACTGGAACCTATGCGTGTAAAAATTTGAACTGCAAAATGCATTTAAAATAAATGGTGTGACACACTCCGTCAAAAGGACTGTCGTTAAGAGAGCTGATAATGAAGAGCTCCAGAAGATGCAGATTTCTGTACTCAAGACACCCAAATCAACAAATCTGCCTATCAACACAGTAGATGAGGCTGCACAGAATCCACCTTCTAACTGCATGTCTAAATGAATAACTAAAAAACTGAACATTACTAATTGGAAATGCAAATGTGCTACGACAAAATAGCCACAGCATTTTAACATGTTCTACAGTATATCCATTGACCAAAATGCCTATCTAAATGCTGTTTGCCGTTGTGATGACATATAGTGATGCAATAGTTAAAACGATATAAAGATATTGTAGCAGGTGGAGACACTTCTGAAACACATGGACCCCAGTAGCTGCAGTGGTCAACGTGTGTGTGTCAGTTTATCTCCACTGTCACAGCGCTCATTTACAAGATGCAAATTAATTATTCAGTTACCTTGTGCTATTGAGCTGCTGAACTTATAACAGGGGGAATGGTGAGGATGGATGACTTTAAATACTTGGGATCAACAATACAGAGTAATGGGGATTGTTGAAGAGACGTGAAAAAGAGAGTTCAGGCAGGGTGGAATGGGTTGAGAAGAGTGTCAGGAGTGATTTGTGACAGACGGATATCAGCAAGAGTGAAATGGAAGGTCTACAGGATTGTAGTGAGACCAGCTATGTTATATGGAAGGTTTCTGGATGTGGTGAGAGAGGACATGCAGAGGTGATGGGTGTAACAGAACAAGATGCAGATGACAGAAAGATATGGAAGAAGATGATCCGCTGTGGCGACCCCTAAGGGGAGCAGCCGAAAGAAGAAGATTTTGTCACAGCATTAAATGTTTTGTTCAGTATCTTTTGCTCCCTCTCTGAAACACCAGCAGCAGTTTAAAATGTATGGACTTTTGAAATTGGGGCCGGGTGTTTCAGGAAGAAGCACTGTGGATGTAGCCATTGCATTGCAGGATTACGCCGCTATTCACTATACACTTTTTAACGGGTTGTCCCATTTTCATAAACACGTCTGGCCGTGCGAGACTAACACGATAACGACATGCACTTGGATATTTTTGCCTGCCTTCGTCGCACTTTGATGACCTGTTAGGTTATGTTCAACAGCGGCACAAACCCAGCTCCGTTTATCCAAAGTGGCAACGTGGGTGCCAGAATGATGAGCGATGGGCTGAAAGGCAACATGCCGTTTACGTGCAAAACAGAAATGCAAAAATATCTGGAGCATTAATTTATCATGTAGGACTTCAAGACGGCGGCATGGTGGCGCAGTGGTAGCACTGCTGCCTCGCAGTAAGGAGACCTGGGTTTGCTTCCCGGGTCCTCCCTGCATGGAGTTTGCATGTTCTCCCCATGTCTGCGTGGGTTTCCTCCGGGTGCTGCAGTTTCCTCCCACTGTCCAATGACATGCAGGTTAGGTGCATTGGCGATCCTAAATTGTCCCTTGTGTGTGTGTGTGCCCTGCGGTGGGCTGGCGTCATGCCCGAGACTTGTTCCTGCCTTGCGCCCAGTGTTGGCTGGGATTGGCTCCAGCAGACCCCCGTGACCCTGTGTTAAGATATAACGGGTTGGACAATGACTGACTTCAAGACTCACAGCAGATGAATGACTGCCCCAAGCCTGAATGTATTTCGTGCGCTTCGCGTTGCAAGTGGCCCAATTCGACCCATTCACACACCAAACGACACACAACCGGCGATGGAGTAGTTGAGAAACATGATTTTAACCGGATCTCAGTTAAGGTTTAGTACTCTGCCTTTGTGCTTTGCACTCGTATCACCTGCTTAGCTTTGCAAATGCTTTCAATAGCACTCAGTGTACCTGACATATCACCGTCAATCAACAATCCATCCCAGCTTATCTTCGTTGTAATTGCTGGCTATACTTTATATAGTTTGTAGCCATGACCACCAGTGAATTGCTACTGATATCGCAGGCGATTCCCACACGTGTGCCCTTCCACACTTGTGGTGTAAGGTCCGTTACGCGTGGGCAGACTTGCGTGAATGCCGCTGGCTTTAACCTTACATCACGTGGAGTGGTGTGTTACCTCAGGTGTTGTAGGGATGTTCAAACTTTAATGTAAAACTCGAGAAATGCTTTGTTGTGACATACCCAAATCATCACAAAGCTGCCTCTTCCTTGTGGCCAAAAAGCATAACATTATCACAACTTTAACTTTGGCAGACAGCGCATGTCTTTTCCGCGTAGATGGATCATGTAATGTACACGAACACGATAATGTTACGAATATTATTCAATCCTCTGTAAATTCGATATACTGTATTTTTAGGAGTTTGTTGTTCGGCGTTTTCAACACATTCAGGCTTTCCAGATCACTACCAGAAGGCTACCTTCTATAGTGAGTTAGAACCGCGGCGCTCATTAGCTCTCCTAAATCCTGATAAAGTTAGGCGTAGTTTCGTAACTTGGGAAAATTGACAAAATGCATTCTCTCCTATTTGCATCACTCTTCGAATTCTGAACCAGTTAGGACCGTTCTCCTACTTTGAGCCTTAAACATGTTACTCGCCTTACCCCAGTTTTGTGTGTGCGTATAAACGAACGAACTTGGAATAGTTGGTTCGTTCGCGCATTATGATGACGTCATTTCAACAGCGCCACAAATGAGCGAAGACATGGCTGTCCGCAGTGTTTTTAGAGAGGGGCTCTTCAATCAAAAAGTGGCAATTGTGACTGGCGGTGGAACCGGCATCGGGCGGTCAATTGCTGCTGAACTGCTCTCGTTAGGTGTGTCTTTGTTCGTAAAATAAATTTACTTCTTTGCGCGGTTAATTACAAGGAAAGTGCGCAGTTAGGATAGGGGTGTTATGAAGATACCTGTGCCCCATGGAATGCAGGTGTAAAAAACTCAGGGGAAAACTTGCTCTCTCTGCCACGTGTCCACTTCTTAACACGATTTCCATGGATGAAGTAACAGGAGTTGAGACCGTCCAGACGTTCTAGTTTGACCGGAACAATCCCGATTTCAGGCTAGTCGCGCCGGTGTCCTGAGTAATAACGGAAATGTAACAGTATGCCCCGGTTTTAACAGGGTGCTCATAAAAGAAAAGTTTAATGTGTTTCAAATATAGCTCAGCCGACACAGACCAATCACACAAAAGAAAGGTAACGCCCACCTTAATTCGTATAGCAGTCAATCACGTCTGTCAATCGGCCATGTATGTTCCCCGACGGGTTGGGTGTGGCGTTAAAACGTTTCGATCAGCCTGGAAAAAATATTTATACGAGAATGATAATCCATACTGAGCATCTCACAAATTAACCACACCGAAAAGAAAATGCGTTTTTAATCAGGTGCCGCAGCAAGCCTTACCTTTTTTTCAACCCAGCATCTAATGGCGCGACTAAAGCTCAGTGAACTCATTGCGAAAGCCTTTTTTTCGGACGCTAACGGTGGAAAGTGGCAAATCGATAAGCACTCCTCGTCCACAAAATCCTGTTGAGGAGCATCCACGTTTTCAGGCAACTATTAAACACACCAAGTCAAACGACTCAGAAAACTTTTTTGATCCCGAGGGAAATTTATTTTACCTTTGTCTTAGTGTACAGTTGTAACACTAAGAACTTATATAAAAAATAAGCACGTGGAATACAAACATAAATGGAATATAAATATCAAAGTAAAGTACAATAAATCATCATTTACTAATCTCTGCAGGCACACGGTAATGAAATATAATAAATATTATGCATGTGAGTATCTTACAAAGTCCGTAGTATAAAGTATAAAGTAATAGCATACTGAGCTTGAAGTATTTCACATAATGATATTGTACGTTAAGTGAAAATAATGTTACTTGCTTAACACATCTTAAGCTGATGAAAATGTAATGGGATATTCATTAGAGAAAAAGGAACCAACTTATAGGGTGAATGATTGATCAGAAGAGGAGTTAAGAGAGTCTGATGGCTGTGGTGAGAAAGCGTTTCCCGTGATGTTCAGTGGAGCACTTTATGCTAGTCGGTCCACTACTGAAAACGCACGTCTGTCCAACCACAACACAATGAAGTGGGTGATTAGCATTTTCAATAATAAACTGAAATATAAACAACATTCTCTGATCTGTCACAATTTCCGAGTTGTTCAGTTTCACTCCTACCACAGAGCCAGGCTTCTGAATTAGTTTCGTTAGCCTCTTAATGTCTACTATTTCCACAGTAAAAAAAAAAAAAAAGCACTGGCTGCCACACACTCATAAAACATCCACAGCATAGTGTTGCAGACCCTAAAAGATCTGAGTCTTCTTATATATTAGATAGTTTACTGTCAAATAATGCAAAGAGTACGCAACACGTGTTTCGCCCTCATTTGGGCTGGCAGACCAACCACAAGCGTTACCTGGTAGGTAACCACCTACACAATTCAGGTTGGGGCTCAGACTACTAATGCAATGAATATATATATATATATATATATATATGCATAAAAATGTGTCACTCTTACCAGCCATCCGTCTTACTTGACAGATTCAGTCTGTTCAGCCAGTACTGGCCTTTTTCTTCAACAGTCATTTTCTAACCACTGAACTTTGTTGGTGTGGATATTTTTTGGGTAGTAGCACATTCTTAATACATCTGTGACTTTGGCCAGCAAGGTTACTGGTGCTGACAAACTCCTGCCAGCTTGTTTGAGACCCTCTTTTGTGCCATGTTCAAAGTCATTTAAATCTTTTCACATCATTTTTACTTTTTAATGCACACACACAGTGTGGATGTTGTCTGCCTGATGTAAACAACATTGTCTGCACAAATATTTTTTCCAGTAAAACAATCACATTACATGAAGACTGGATGAAGCTAATAAAGCAGACTTTTAGTTTAGCTGCTAGTTCACAAAATAAAACTTGAAACAAAAAAAAATGCAGACAATAGGTTCCTGCATCGATTATAACAAAGTATACTGTATCATGTTAAAACAGAAAATGAATATTGTTTGCTTTTGAACCTTCTGCTGTGTTAAATACTATCACATAAGACTCTCAGATCTGCTTTTTGTCATGTATATATATATCCCAGACATACACAGCATTTTGGATTTGCCAATTTTTCTAAACCAGTGCTTCTTAAACTATGGGTCACAGGCATTTCTGCAGTGGGTCGGCACATGACTGTGTATTTATATGTCCCACACATATATGTAAGTTACATTCTGGCTAAGAAAATATTACACTGCGGTAAGAGTAGTGCATCAGTTAAAAAAAATAAATGCTCACCCAATGTACTCTTCTGTGTCTCCTGTCAATTTGTATTAGGCTGCAGTGTCATAATTGCCTCAAGGAATAAAGAAAGGTTAACACGTGCTTCTGAGGAGTTATCAATCAAAATTCCTGCATCAAGTCCTGCAAAAGTAACTCCTGTGCAGTGCAACATCCGCAATGAAGAGGAGGTAAAATGTTTTATGTTTTAACATGATTTATGAAGATTTCAGCAAGAAAAATGAATATTTAAAGTACTTATTTTTTAATGTTTTCATTTTCAGACAACAGCAGGCAGTGATGTGGCTGCACAGCACTCTTGTTGTGGTTCAGCTTTGGGTTTTGTTGTCATTCTGTCTACATTTTCAAGTGGTATTTAGCTGTAGACCCTTGCTGTTTTTCACATATTTGTGTCTTCAAATTCATTGATCTATTTATGCATTTTGTTTGAACTAGTATCCTGTTAATGTCTGTTTCCGGCCTTGTATTTACTGGTGCATAGTAATTTTCTAGCAATTTACAGCCATGACTTGGACCAGGTCATTTAAAAAGACAGATGTGTTAATCGAAGGGGAGTGGTGGTGCAGTTGTGCAGCACTGCTGCCTTATGGATCAAATGTTTTGTGTTTGAATTCTGTGCCTGGTCATTGCCCATGATTGTTTGCATGTTCCTGTCGTGCCTGCAGAGGTTTCCTCAGCACTCTGAGTTTCCTTCCACATCCAAAAAGATTTGTTTGTTAAGTAAATTGGCAACTTTGATTTGGCCATGTGTGTTCTTGCCCTGTGATATACTGTCACCTTGTCCAAGGTGGTTTCGATGCTGCCATTATAGGCTAAAGCCTCCCATAGCCCTAATTCAGAAAAATCAGTTTTAAAAATATTCTGTAATGAATCAGTAATAGACTGTGGACTTGTTTGATAGTTATTTTCTATTTTCTATGTTACATACAGTTTTAGACTGGCCATTCCACATTTCACTTTAATATCTACTTGCACACAACAAGGCCTTTTGTAGTGGACTCAGCCTGCTGAGCCTAAACGATTATCAGGAAACAGCCCAAAAGTTTTAGTTGACAAGCAACTGGAAATAAAAAGCATGTCGATAGGCATGTGTGGTGACAGGGCAGGGCATTAGCCCTCTAAGTTATACTTGGAGAGTCACCAAAACCGGAGTCAGATTCCTTGTGTGTGTGCATACTTGGCCGATAAATCTGATTCTGGTTCTATTTAGGTGTGGCATCCAGACTCATTCAGTATTCCTTTCAAGTATTACCTGGTAGGCAGGGCAAGGAGAACACAACTCAGCGGTGAAATATTTAAATACAAAACTTTTTCCACCAAAATGACAAAAAAATGCAATAAAACTTTAGGTCTGTTAAGACTGTTTTGTTTCTTTATAAAACAACAGAAAATATTAGTTAAAGCAGTAGGCTTGTAGGAGGCTAATTTAGCTTGCTGACAAGCCCAAAATTAGATGCAAGAAAGGAGTTGCCACATTCAGAAAAAAAAAAAAAAAATTAAAACAGAAAACCATTAGGGTGGTATCCAAAAATGATATTCCAAATTGCTTCAAGAGTTTTTGGTTTCCTTTTATCATTTGCCTCCTTTAAACTACAGGTGCTGGTCATAAAATTAGAATATCATGACAAAGTTGATTTATTTCAGTAATTCCATTCAAAAAGTGAAACTTGTATATTAGATTCATTCATTACACACAGACTGATGTATTTCAAATGTTTGTTTCTTTTAATTTTGATGATTATAACTAACAACTAATGAAAGTCCCATATTCAGTATCTCAGAAAATTAGAATATCAATTAAGACCAATGCAAAAAAAGGATTTTTAGAAATGTTGGCCAACTGAAAGGTATGAACATGAAAAGTATGAGCATGTACAGCACTCAATATTTAGTTGGGGCTCCTTTGGCCTGGATTACTGCAGCAATGTGTTGTGGCATGGAGTCGATCAGTCTGTGGCACTGCTCAGGTGTTATGAGAGCCCATGTTGCTCTGATAGTGGCCTTCAGCTCTTCTGAATTGTTGGGTCTGGCGTATTGCATCTTCCTCTTCACAATACCGCATAGATTTTCTATGGGGTTTAGGTCAGGCGAGTTTGCTGGCCAATCAAGAACAGGGATACCATGGTCCTTAAACCAGGTACTGGTAGTTTTGGCACTGTGTGCAGGTGCCAGGTCCTGTTGGAAAATGAAATCTGCATCTCCATAAAGTTAGTCAGCAGCAGGAAGCATGAAGTGCTCTAAAACTTCCTGGTAGACGGCTGCGTTGACCTTGGACCTCAGAAAACACAATGGACCAACACCAACAGATGACATGGCACCCGAAAACCATCAGTGAATGTGGAAACTTTACACTGGACCTCAAGCAATGTGGATTCTGTGCCTCTCCTCTCTTCCTCCAGACTCTGGGACCTTGATTTCCAAAGGAAATGCAAAATTTACTTTCATCAGAGAACATAACTCAGCAGCAGTCCAGTCCTTTTTGTCTTTAGCCCAGGCAAGACGCTTCTGACGCTGTCTCTTGTTCAAGAGTGGCTTGACACAAGGAATGCGACAGCTGAAACCCATGTCTTGCATACGTCTGTGCGTGGTGGTTCTTGAAGCACTGACTCCAGCTGCAGTCCACTCTTTGTGAATCTCCCCCACAGTTTTGAATGGGTTTTGTTTCACAATTCTCTCCAGGGTGCAGTTATCCCTATTGCTTGTACGCTTTTTTTTTACCACATCTTGTCCTTCCCTTCACCTCTCTATTAATGTGCTTGGACACAGAGCTCTGTGAACAGCCAGCCTCTTTAGCAATGACCTTTTGTGTCTTGCCCTCCTAGTGCAAGGTGTCAGTGGTCGTCTTTTGGACAACTGTCAAGTCAGCAGTCTTCCCCATGATTGTGTAGCCTACAGAACTAGACTGAGAGACCATTTAAAGGCTTTTGCAGGTGTTTTGAGTTAATTAGCTGATTAGAGTGTGGCACCAGGTGTCTTCAATATTGAACCTTTTCACAATATTCTAATTTTCCGAGATACTGAATTTGGGTCTTTCATTAGTTGTCAGTTATAATCATCAAAATTAAAAGAAATAAACATTTGAAAAACATCAGTCTGTGTGTAATGAATGCATCTAATATACAAGTTTCACTTTTTGAATGGAATTACTGAAATAAATCAACTTTGTCATGATATTCTAATTTTATGACCAGCACCTGTATACTATGAAAATGAGATGTGGCATTTGCTAATTAATATACAAATAAAGTTCAAAGCTTGGAATCTTTAGTTTCATTGATGGCAGAAATTAAATGTCATCTTCTACAATTATTTAGATTGAAATATTTAATGCATATGTCTGTCAGTGTTTAATACAAAACATTATGGTGCAGTGTATGCTGGAAAATGGAATACCACACCATATATTTTATAAATGACACTCTGGTTGCAAAGGCCCTCTTAAAGTGGTCAGTCAGTATTTTCTCATTCCCTTCCATTGTTTTTAAAATGTAACTTAACTTGATGTAAGCTGAGAAATGAAATTCATGCATTTGGGAAATGCATAACTACAGCAGTCACTTCATCAAGTCTAAAGTTTAAGTTACTTCAGTGTGAGATTCTAGTTGGCTTCCCCTTAGATTTTAGTTTTGTTTATTTTCTAGAGTAAAAAATTATCTAAGCTGAATTAACTTCCAGAACAGAAACTGTGTCTTGTTATTTTGCTCCAGAATAATACACTGTTGAATAGAGGAATATTAATTCCTTGACCCTGAAGAAGTACTTGTGTATTATAATATCAATTCCACCTGGCAACAAGTCATGCGTGGACTGTGGCAAGTTAATCCTTTTTTTAGTTTAGAGACAACTGGATTTTGTTTGGTCACTTAATAATATATTTGTGTGCTGTACAGGTGAAAGGACTAATAGACACCACCCTACGTCTTCATAACAAAGTGGACTTCCTGGTAAACAATGGTGGAGGGCAGTTTTACAGTCCTGCTGAATTTATCAAGGCAAAGGGCTGGAATGCAGTCATTGATACCAACCTGACTGGCACCTTCTACTGTTGTAAAGAAGGTAAGGAGCTTTTATGACTCTACAAAAAAAAGGCATGTCGTAATAGAGTGCAAGTCTAACTGTCTGAATAACTACAACCATGGACAGATTTACCATCAGGGTGTCCTGGGTATGTGCCCAGGGGCCCATCACAGCAATGGGCCCTTCTACCAAGGACTGAACCCCAAAAAAAAAAACCCTACTCAATTGAGGACAACATGGGCGATGATGTGATCAAGTGTTGCGCAAAAATGAAAAGTGAGAAATATAGTGCTGCATTAAACGACCTAATGTTGTTTACTAAAAGTGTGATCAACTCTCTACTAAGTAGTTAAGTCAACCATGTTCCTGTAGAGCGCTTTATCCAGCCTACTGTAGACTGCAGTCTTGCCAACCTGAACACATGAGATGGCCAGTAGTCTAGAACAGGGGTTCTTAAACCTTTTAATTTAAGGACCCCAATTAGAAAATCTTTATCGTGCTGAGACCCAGAAGATTATTGTCATAATGGCAGTGGTGTCATATAGAGCCAAATAATAACAAAAGCCAAACAGAGAGCACCAAGGTCTTGAACGTTAAACAATAATCATCATTCAAAAAATAGAAATAGATTCCTGAGGTATATCACTACCAGTAGAAATGTTTAGTGTAAGCTTTACAAAAGTAGAGAGAAAAAAATTCTTAGGGTGCTGAGCAAGGTATGATGATTTTTGAAATTACCTATCTTAGTCCCTTGACTCATGGTGCCAGTTATGAATGAAGCAGTTCAAAAATTAATTGTGTAAGGCAGCTTATTTACCTTGTCTTAAATAACATTTTCCAAATAATTTCCAATTATTAATATGTTTTTCAAAATAGTTTAACATACCGTAGTTTCCATTTAACAATTAACTAAATGAAAAAAAAGCTAAATTACTCCCAAAAAATGTATGTACTGTTTTTATTTTATATGGATGATGGGATAAATCTTGCTGAAGATTTGGGCCAACAGTCCAGTTTGAAATGTTTAACTATTGACTGTCATCATGCTGCATGACTACTGATTATTTCATCCTTTTCATATTTTCTGCTGTTTTTATGATTCTTAGTGAGCTAATAAACACAGCCTTCACACCACCAGTATATGGACATTTAACAAACCACTTTAAAATAGCTTAACTAGAAGGAATTCTTCCTTGCCGAAGCACATTAAACTTAATGCAAAATCTAGATATAGATTCATTGCATACTGTAACGGGCAACATGGCAGTTAGTCAGAGAGGAGCTGTCCATGACCAACAAAACTGCATTTAGCATATAACACTTACCATGGCACATTGCAGTATATACCTGTAAATACTTCCACCCAATTCACTCACCCTTCATAACAACCTGTAAATCGTCACATTCTTGTGCTGCATCCATTGTTTTCATTTCAACATTTAAATCTAGTGTTGCAGTCTCTTCCCCACAAAAGCTTGTCTGTGTCACTTCTTTCTGTGTCTCCCTTTCTTAATATGTGTTTTTGCTGTCTGTCTTTGTCTGACAGATTGTTTAATAGACAGTGAGATGGAAGGTGGGGAATGTTTATTATGCAGTATTTTCATGCTGCAGAAACAAAAGCTCTTAATGATGTATGAACAGCATTGTTTCATTAACTGACGCAATAGTATGCTTAATAGTGGGTGGTGGCATATCCTTCTACACAGAATTCACACTTCGCTGGACTTGGCTAATTTTACTACATACTAATGTGGCAACCCAATTCAGATGCGTCCGCAACCCATAATTTAAGAAACACTTGTCTAGAAAAATATAAGATCCCAGAATGCCAAAATCCCAATATCCTGAAATAGGGCCCAGTTAAGACGTGGACAGTAATTTGCTAGCATGAGCCTGAAGAAACATATTCTTTTGAATTACACAGCATGCCGAGAATTAAAGTTACAACCAAAACAGGTTAAAAGTTGCATAAAATTAAAGGTGAAACAAATTACACTGCTATTGACAAAACATTGATTTTTGTATGCCCAGAAAATGGGTCGCTGCATCTACACTACCACATTGATGACACCTGATTTAGATTTTTCTATATATCTGACAAAGTAAAACCCACATAGTATCCTTTTTTCTGAGATTTTACAAGACTGCATTGATATGTGGTACTGAATCCCATTTCAGTTCTGGTCATCTTTTCTAACTATTTAAACTCTGATTTGATAGTCAAGTGTGTCATTTTTGTGCATCATATGACACTTTAAACAATCATGAAGAATGAAATGCACGGTCAGTTGTGCAGGTATATTCAAGTGTTGTTTGTATCAGTTGAATGTTTTTCAAAACTTGGGAGTCATCAAAGAAGCTAACAATACAATGCCACCACTCTTGGCTTCTATTGTGTATCCAAATTCTTCTCTTAATGTTGGTGGAGGTATATAATGCCATAACATTTCTAAGCTGACACACAATATTTAAAAAATGAGCTCTGACAAAAAAACCTAGAAAACTAAAGAACATTGGCAGGAAAAATATGTGTGGGTCCATGTTTATACCTTACCTGCACTGTTTATCACACTTAAGCATTACATAAATTTCATTTAAGATGAATGTGTATTTAAATGCCCAGACTATACCTAGGCCGTGAAAACTAAACATTACAGACATCAGATCAGATTAGGCCAGAGTTGATGATTACTTCCACCTTGACTTTAAATGCTACGTTTATTTCTGTGACCTTCACTATATCCATATTTGCCAACCCCAAAAATTTGTGTTTTTTTTTTTTCTTATTTAGCTTGAGAAAATTGCTACTTATTCATTCAGAAGTGCAAGTAAGGCATTTATCAGGGGGGCTAGAGTGTCAGAGTCATCGGGTGTTATAGATAAGTAAACCTGTGTGTCATCTGTATAACTGTGGTAGTTCACCTCGTATTTTAAAATAATCTGGCCTAATGGCAGCATGTAGATTTAAAATAGCAGCAAGCCTAGAATAGATCCTTTTTGTACACCATATAAAATATCATGGTTTACAAAAGCCAGCATTGCTAGAGAACTAATTACATTAAGCTAGCTTTATTATGAGCATTTTGATAATAAGGTAAACTACTGAGGGATGTTTATCATTTATTTGGCATAGCATTTGGTGAGACTGGCCTTTAAATGCAGAAATGTCAGCAATTCTACATTCTATTCATGATGGTTTAATCTGTATGTGTCTTTTTGTTGGTATGGTAACACGTCCAATATTCTAAGGAAAATGCAAATATAGAATTTATTATAATATATTCACATGAAAATCCACCTGAACGTGATCTGTTGTAGCCCTCAATTAGGTCATCAGACTAGTACCCCACTTAGTGATCCCGGTATCTCTGCACCCTGGAGCCTTGCTTACCCTTAGTAGGGTTTAGTTTCCAGCATTTTCATTTTCAGGCTGCCTGTCCTCCTGTAGTGGCAAAACAGTCTCAGCTGTTCTAGCCTGGTAGAGTTATGCCAGTCCTCCATGGCCTTATATTGTTTCAAGTCAGAGAGACAGGGAACACAAGCTTTAGCTGTATTGCCTGCCTTCTAGCATCCTGCAGAAGAATTGTAGACTTCCTTCCATTGTATCACAACCTCTTTTTCTCTCTAAGGTATTTCTGTAAGATTCCTTTTGGAGCACAGTCAACAATGAACGGTCCTGCTACTCCCAACTGCTCCAGCATTTCTGCATTTGTGTGCAGAGGAATTCTCCATCTGTCAGTTTGGGTTTCTTTTTGCAAGGTACCCATTAAATCTGTCCCATGCCCAGTGTCTTCCTGTTGGCATCTTTGTCCTGGCAATGTCTCACCCACAGAGCATACAACTGTTTGCTTGTCTTTGCTGCTTGTTAAATGCCACAAATGTCAATGATATAAACATTATTTTTATCCTTATATTGTGCTTAATTTTCAGTTTACAATGCCTGGATGAAGCAGAATGGGGGGGCCATTGTGAATATTATAGCAGACATATTTAAAGGATTTCCTGGAATGTTGTAAGTCCAATTAAATTTTTATTGAACAATATTGCCTAGGATGATACAAATTAGCAACCGGAATAAATTGTTTCTTTAACTTTCTCTAGGGAGTTAAGGTATAGTAGTGCATGGAAATATGTATGTTGCAGAGGATTTACCTAATTTACCTAATGTCCATCCTTTCATTCAATTTTTAAAAAAATATTACCCAGAAAAAGGATCAGTGATGTACATATCAATATAATAATCATCCTTTGGTCAAAAGAATAAATTACTCTTGAATTGAACAAAAGCCAACAAAAACCTACACACTTAACTCTGTAAATTTACAGTGAGCCCAACATGAATGTCTTGTGGGTGGTGGAAGAACCCAATGTAGACATGGAAGACACCTCAAGCACAGGTTAAGGCAGGTACCTATTGAAATGAGGCAACATTGTTAACAATTTGACTACTTTGGCACCACTATTTCTATCCATAATAACTTGCTTTTGAAATTGAAGTTAGTTTCCCTCTGAATACTTCAGTAAGAATAGTATCACATTTTAAGGACTTGTCTTTCTTCAGTTTTTGCAGTTGTTTTGTTTTAATTCAGTTTCATCATTTTGGAGCTTACCCCTTACAGAGTAGAAGCACACAGTTTTACTTAAGAGTAAGCAGTAATCTAAATTATCTGCTTTCACATGTCGGCAGGTGTACTGTACTGTGTGCCTACCCTTCTTGCAACGTGAACTGTTAACTGGACCCACTTAATCCAATATCATGATCACAGTATGCATTTTCCTAACACTCTTTTCATTACAAGATTATAGTAAAGTTAAAATTAAAATGATTTAATTCAAGAAATTAAATCATTTACAAGAAAAAAGCATTCTAATTGTTGTTACTATTAGTATTTGATGTAGTAAATAGTATTGATTGATGAAATTCTCCAAAGAGCTTTTTGCAGTGAATATGTTGTATTCGCTGGTGACCTTGTTTGATGCATATTTTCCTCAAAATTTGCACTGCAGGCAGTTTAGGAGATCATTTTATTCCCCAGCACCCCATGATGCCTTGTGAGTTGACGCATAGAACTGCCATTTGTTGTATTTTGTTAGTGGTTATCATTCTGTTTGCATCTTTTGATGTTTGAGGCATGATGGCACAGTGGTTACCACTGCTACCTCACAGCTCATATATTATACATATTTGAACACAATAATCAGTACAACAAAATTGTCAGATGCCTCTCCAGCCCTTAAAACACAAATGCACCATAATAAGCCACTGAAAATTAGTTCAGTTCCTCCTTCCCCATTGACTTCAATGCATTTCATGAAGTTTGTTGAAGTTTGCAAACATTCACTCCTCCCTAGTAGCAAAATACATGTATTAAAATTATCCTAGGCTTAAAAAAGTTAGTTTTGTTCTGTTAATAGGTCTGCCAACCCTTAACATATCGGCTGATATTTCTATTTACATACTTACAAATTATAAATGTTATAATCTTATTTGTGCTAATGATGGATTATATGTTTAGGAACATAATGTAAATAAAATTCTAGAACTGAATTGTTAAGACTCCCATGTGACAATCTGGGTCTGCTCCCTAGTTGCTTTCAGTAGCCTCTTGAACCTGGAACTATCCATAGTTGTTAACCTAGATGAGCTGGGCAAGAGGACACACACAGTCAGCAAAGAAATCATGCAAAGCATTCAGTGCTTTTATCAAAATTCAGACAGTGCATTGTATTAAAGAGTCAATGAATAAACAATCCTTTAAACAATTTTGTGGGAGAGATTAAAATCAATAAATAAACCAGTAAAAACAAGGTTAAAATCCCAGGCAGCTTTCTTTGTTAATGAACAGTTATGAAATCCAGTGCCTTTCTCTGAAATCTGGGGTCTCCTCATGCTGCAAGGTCCTAATAGGATAAGCCCGTAACAGGTGCAGGTTCTGTAGGACTGCAAATACCACAGATGTTTCCCTCTGCCAGTACGCTGGTGTCAGAAGGGAGATGCTGCAAGACAGGGCCAATCCATCTCCTATACGTTGTTCCTAGGAGCTCCCAAACTTCAGCCCCACACTCGAGTGTAGGCCTGCTGCCCGCTTCCTTGGAGCATACACCAAGCCACCTGCCTCCTTTCCTGATTATACAGGCATTTTTTATTGAGTAATTTATTTCAAAGTCACATTTTCGTTCTTTTTTTTTTTGCTTGCTATACATCACCTTTATCTATAGATACTGTTTAAATGAAGATCAAATCTTGATATGTCTACATGTTAAAAAATATTCATGGGGTTGCACTTACTTTTTGAAAGGTCTGTAGTAGATGAGTTCAATGCTGCTTTTTAGAATTTACATTATTGACATTATCCACAGACAATAAAATGAAGAGTCAAACATAAATTCTTCCAGCTAAACTGTCAAATTGCCTGTTGCATAGTGTGATGGGAAACTAAACTTTTTGTACAGCCAACACCATTCAAAGCACGCTAAAGGCATGGCATCAAGTTGAGATGCAAGGATATAATGTTAAGGCACTGATTTTGTATTTAATACTCAGTGTGTATGTTATTTATTGTATTGTAGTCTGATATGCATGTCAACACTTTAGGAGAGAAATAATAAAAAGTAATATATCGTGTGGTTGAACAAAGATTTTACTGTCTACTATTTGTAAATAAAAGGTGGCCACCTGACAGCAAGGGACAGCAGAGGATTCAAAGTATTATACTAGTTTGTCAGTAGGTGTTTCACTGATCATTTTTATTTCTTTGTTAATTAAACTTTAGACACACAGGAGCAGCTAGAGCTGGTGTAGAAAACATGACCAAGACATTAGCTATAGAGTGGGCAGCCAGTGGAGTGAGGGTCAATGCTGTTGCACCGGTTAGTGAAAAACTGTGGAATACTAATTATTTAATCGATTTACCTTTTATGGTTTGGCATAAATTTTGGTGGTGGATTCATTATTGATAAAATATGCAAATGTTAAAAATGTAAAATATTTTGAAATCTCAAGATAATTATTGTAATTATATGAGATATGGAATATCATTACAACTAAACTGAATATTTTTGCCTTGGTATTTTAGATATGTTCAGACTTTATATTTGAATTAAAAAATATTTATATGTAATTGTTTGTGTTTGTGGTGATTACCTTTAAACAATCCATATATGTTATTAAATGCTCAGCAAAAAATACTTGAAATGCAGTAAATTGTATCACGTGTCATGTTGTTATAATGCCCGTGTATAAATTGTTGAATTGACAGGGTACTATTGTTTCAAAGACTGCAGTAGAGAATTATAAAGATCTTGGCACAGCGATATTTAAAAAAGCTGTTCATCTCATCCCTGCAAAGAGACTAGGAGTTCCAGAAGAGGTATATGAAAATGCTTTGTATTCTTTTTTCATCTGGCAACTTATGAGTGGAGAGTAGCATGTTTGTTTCCTACCATATGCCAATTACACATTTGTTAGTGTAAGTGTAGGCTTGAAGTTTGACTAATGTGAATTTGTGGCATTATGTATGTGAAATGTGAATGTAAAATGTAAATGAAAGTGTCCTTGCATTGAAGTTAAAAAATCGGGAGTGGTCTCCCCTAGGCTTTCTCGTATACTCAGATATGGGGATGGATATTTGAGGAATAAACCACAAGAAAATGATTATATTTTTGTATTATGTACATTAAAGAACCATCAATAACAAATCAAATCAAATTAATAATATATTGAACAATTATTATAAAAGTAAAATTGAATAAATCGGACTCATGAATAAAAGGTAAAGTACCACTTCTGGTTAACAGAAATAACCCAAAAGTTAATACAAATCTAAGTTTTGTACCTAATAGTTGTATGGAAAATCTGGTTGACCTAAGTGAAAGTATACTCAAATTATCGTGTTTACACACACACACACACCAGAAACATATAGACATAATTCCAAAAATGGTATTTTCATACTCGGGGAGGTCTAAAACGTTGAGATTCATCAAAATTGAATTTTTGGAGGATTCCAATATTTTTCCTATACTTTGTATATGAGAAAGTCAGGGAGGTCTAAAATGTCAAGATTCATCAAAATCTCGACATCGAATTTTTGGATGATTACAATACTTTCCCTATACTCTGTTTACGAGAAAGTAAAATGCAAGGTAATTCAGATTTGATAACTATTGGGGTGCTGCTCTTTAACTACTATTACCAAAAGTTCATTTACTATACAAAGGTTGAGAAAATCATTTACTTGCCTATATCATTATTTTTTCGTCTAAGAAACTCATTCTCTTTCTTTCTTTCTTTCTTTCTTTCTTTCTTTCTTTCTTTCTTTATTTATTTATTTATTTATTTATTTATTTATTTATTTTATTTTAAAATTTCTCTGTCTCTATCTAGGTTTCCCCAGCTGTTTGCTTTCTGCTGTCACCTGCTGCCTCATTTATCTCTGGTGCAACCCTAAGGATAGATGCCGGCCAGAGTCTCTATAGTGCTTTATTTGAAATACCTGGTATGTCTTTCTTGATCTGTTTCAAAAATTTTGGAATTTAATATTCATTTTAAATATTTTAACTTTTTTATTCTATTTTGGTTAGTTTTCTGTAGTTCTCTGCCTCTGGCAACAATAACATCACAATATCTGTGGGCATCTCTTTATATAGCCATTCTTTTCATCCATTTGCGTAATTTTTACTTTTGTACCTATGGACTGGGTTTGCGTACAAGTGACTCCAAAAAGACAACCCCTTACAGAAACAAAAATACTACAACATGGAGAAAAAATGGTGAAATTAAGTATTTGTATTAACATTGACTTCTAAAGGAATTAATACGCCCAAATTAAGATGGAATGATACATTTTACTTCATAATGAAACTAAGAAGTGTATATTTTAAGCATGAAGAATGAATGCACAAGCCCATTTATCAAAAGCACTGTGAAGGCTAATTAATCTGGCCAAATCACATTCCACCATTGAGTGTGCAGTTTTCATCACTGAAAATGCAAGTGTATATGGCCAGAGGTGAGAAATTTGTGCATTATAGCATACTTCTAGCATGTATAGAGTTGCATATAGCATGTATAGAGTTGGCAGTCTACCATTTTCAGTCAAACTAGCTTAATGTGGCTCTTTACCATGGTTGCTTGCCCATTTTTCAAAGCTTACATATGCTTGATATGAAATACAGCTATCAGTATCCTGGATTATCTGCTTTTATCCACAGTGTTCATTTCTTTGCAAACATTTTTGATTGTACTGCTTTTCCATTAGCAACAAAAACTGTTTGAATGTGTTTTTCCAATCATGAAATAACTGTTAATAACACTGAAGTAGGTGTTAGTTGTACTTAGATCACAACAAATGTAAATGAGAGATAACTGCATGGTTACCTGTGTTGTAGAGGTAGAGAAAATTACTCTAGTACTTTTTAATTTTTTTTTTGCCTTTTTGTATTTGTATAATTATTATTTTTTTTTTGGCAGTGACCGGGAACTGTTTTACAATGTAAAGGTTGCCCATTTTTTTTTATATTTGCCTGCACACTGTGATTACTTATTCTTACATGTCTAAGATTCTAAGTCACTTTAAGCACTGTTGCTAGCAGTTCATCTGTGGTCCAGTACCGTTGATACTCTGCTGAGCATAAAAAACTGGTATTACAAAAAAACAAATAAATCCAAACATTAAGCATGTGTAAAAACTGCACATAGAATAAAAATAAACTTTCAATACAGATTTAATTTGCATGGCTAAACGTGCTATTGTCAATTATTGAACATACGTAACATCATTATGTCCTCATTGAGGAGTACTCAAGCTGGCACGATCTCCGTGTACAGAGCAGAAACCAACCAAACCAACCCAGGAAATTTCATAACGGTTCCATTATTGTAAAAAAAAAAATGCAGTAGAACCAAACAGGTGGCATTCTTGTGGAAACCAGTGTCATCTTTATTATAAAGCTGAACTTTCTCATTTACTGAAATTCACTTCATATGTAAAGTCCCTTATCTGTTTGCTTGACTACTTTTAGCTGGATATGACTCCAAGTCTCCGTTATGGCTTTAACTCTTTCAGGGCTGCTGTCGACTTTTGTTAAAATTCAGAAGTAGAAGTTGGTAATCAGCTGTAAACTACAACAAAACTCACCCTTTCATTTTAGTCCGACTCTCTTTGCTAGAAGGAAAGTTACATAGCTTTATTGATTTAACCTCGATTCCCTATGCAAGTATGAGTTGCGAAGAGCAAACAACATGTAAAATGGCACAGACATCTGGTGAGAGACCAAAGCGAGTGTGCAAAGCAAAATATTCAATGGATGTTTTACGTAATTTCATTGAATTGGACTCTGACTTGTTGGACTCTGAGTTTGATGCAAGTGATCTGGAGATGGAGATCAAAAACAAAAGTGAGGTACCAGCATCATCTGATTGGTCTCCCGGTGATCGTGGTGCTGAACACTTTCATGTAGCTGATGTGAAAACAGCAGTGTTTGCCTGGGAGGACCACCACTTATGATGACAAGAGGTACAAACCAGGTTGCGTCACACTGCGACCCCCACCGCCACCCACCTGCTGTGTGAAGACAGCCAGGCAGCTGGCTCCACCATTTATTCCTGCTGACCATTGAGGTGCCCTACAACGCAGTCACTGCCGCCAGAGATGCCCAACATGTGTCAACAGCAGCCACAGCACATAGCAACAGACGTTTTATATTGACTTATGTGTGAAACTATTGCTTTGTGTGCTTTTCAGAAAACTGAGTTTTTTGGAAAATATATTCAGCCCTCAAAGAATTAAATATGAGATTAATCATTCTCACTTTTTTCTCTGTGGCGGACCGTGCATTTCAAACCTAGGCCTTCAGTAGTGCTCCGTCTGAATCAACCCGCCCTTCAAAAACTAATTTATGGTTATAAAAACCATCTTAATATGCAGAAATACAGTATAAAGAGGCATTGCATCGCAGATAGATAACTCCTGTAGCCACAATAAATGCCTTTATTGAATAGACAAACCAGGGGTGAACAAGTTCCTTTCTACTGCAGCTACAGCCGCGACACACATAAAAAACATCAATAATAACTCATAAACTTGCAATATTATTTAGGAAAATCACAACATTTTACTCACCAAAAATTCAGAAGTTTTTATGAAATATAACCTTGAGTCTCTGATCTCACTGTTAGAATGTTTTTTTTAGATAGACACTTCCCTCTCTGTTAGGTGCACCTCCTCCTAACCAGTTGAGATTAAAGTGACACTTCTCTGCTTCTCTGATTGTGAGTGTGTTGGTGTGTGTAAAAGATGTATTAAGGCATTTTTGGTGTTTTCACATGCAGTTCATTTTAATAAGAACTACAATATTAAATTGAAAAGAAAGTAATCATCCTGTTCAGTTGCTCACTTTTACATTTTTAACACAGTTTCTTTCTCGCATTGGGTTTCAAATGAGTCCAATTTGCTGTAAGTGTGTTGAATATGACAAGAACTGACTGAATGCAATAGCAAGTTGTTTTATAAAGGTTGCTCATTTTAGATGCCTGGAAAAGCCATTGTTTCAACCAGAGTGAAAAGTTTTGCATGTGATTTTGTAAGGCAACATAATCTTGTAAATATGAGGCTTCTCTTCAAAAAGGTCATTTATTACAAATTACCTAAACACTTTCACCCTGTGATAGAACAAGCTTTCCTTATAGATTTGTTCAGGCATTGTGCTTCTTTTGAGCTCAAGTTGCTTCCCCAGGAGACTCCAGCGTGGAACAACTGACTGGCTACATGTCATGTGATGTGCATGGAACGTGGACAGTGGCCCCCAGTGAGGTACAACTTGAACTTCTAGACTTGCAGACTGATGCATTGCTGACCGAACACTTCAAGCGAATAGAGAGTTAATAGAGTTAATAATCCCCACTAAGTTGTCATAGGCGCAGAGAATCAGTGATTAATGTAGTAAAATGTATTTCTTTATTGTTTTTTTTTTACACAATCAGGAATTGTATATTGTGTTAAAAAGCATGCTGTATAGTGTGAGTATGTTCCATGGTTCAATAAATCAAAATGTGTGAATATGTGGTCTATATTAATTTTATTATGGTGAAAACAGTAATATAACATGTTTACCGTAATGTAACAGTTGACAGAATGTGTTTGGTCGTCCTCAGCAAACTGGATCTCTCAAGTGCCCCCTCCCCCCATAAAAAATAGTTGCCCACCCCTGCTATCTTTCACCTAAGCTCATACAGAAAATACAAAGTTTGTCATCAACAGTCAAAGCCCTACATCTGTACACTAAAGTCAAACAAAGAAACACATCTACTAACTCTCAGGTGTATCTGTAATCTCAGATGGCAAAGAAGTACACTGTGCCAACCTTAATACTGTCGCAGTAGGGAGTCACAGGTCAGGTTCAAAATTAACTAGAGTAGGAGCACACTTTTCCCAGTACATTTTCTTGTACGTCAAAGTAAAGTAGATAACTTTTGATTTTTCAGAATTATAGTTACAAGAAAACTCTTCAGTCTAAAGATAATATACTGTACTAGCCGAAGCCCGCCGTAGCATATGGCGGTGTAAGAATAGGAATGGAAAACGGTGAGAAAGGAATTCAGTATAACAAAGGCTTAGGAAACAACCGTCGCAGTATAACGAAAATAGCAAGGAGCGAAACCAATGCCAATGGTTGAGAGAGTACCTTCCTGTAGCAGGCTACGGAAAACATGGACGTATATAGATAGACGCCGCATTCACTGTGTTGCCCAGTCGGCACGATATGTCAGCGCATCTGCACTATTGTGAGTGGTAAAAGTACCATTTAAACTAATACAGGTAGACATGGAAACCGGGTTTTCTGATGAAAAAACAATAACGTTTTAAACAGTATCGTTTACATACAACAGAGTTTGGCGAATCGTTTACATGCAATTATTTATATCCATTTGTACACTAAATGCGTGCGTATCCCATGGTCTTAGAGTTGGTGGGTGGGGCTCCATGAGTTGGTGGGCGTGGCTCTCTGTCTTGCGTGCGCTCTCTGTCTCGCTTGTCCTTATTCTTGGCAGGCGGGGCTATGTGAGTTGGCGATCGTGGCTCTCTGTCTTGCTTGCAGTGTAAGGTCAACGTGGCTCAGAGGTGCGTGTGGACTTTTGCACAGACGAAAGTGACTGAGGCTGTGTTTGGTAAGTTGTTGCGTGCCTCGAGAGCGACGCTGGACTTGGGAGGATGGTTACAGTTGGCGTGCGTGGCTCTGTCGTGCGTATCCCATGATGCGGTAGGAGGATTAGAGTTGGTGGGCGGGGCTCTATCAAGCATATCCCATGGTCTTAGAGTTGGCGGGTGGGGCTCTGTCTTGCTTGCGCTCACTGTCTTGCATGCCCTCAGTGTCTTGCTTGCGCTCAGTGTCTTGCGTGCCCTTAGTGAATTATATATATAGATAATGGAAGGCATCAAACAAAATATTAATAGAAGGACATCTTTTCTGCAGCTTTAGTTCATGATAATCATATGCAGAGTTACAGCCCTCATTCGCTTACTTAGTATTTAATTTATAGATATCACTAGGCGTTCGGATTTTTAGAGAACTTAGTATTGACAATTTTTTTGTATACTTTGAACAAATATGCTTTAAATATAATCCTCAGTAGCACACTACTTTTTATGTTATACTAGCAAAATACCCGCGCTTCGC
>JANRMT010062814.1:126067549-126133247 GCA_026402145.1 Polypterus bichir lapradei | reverse complement strand
GAACAACTAATTTATAAATCCAGACATCATTACTATGAACATGGAGATAAAGCTAATAAGCTTTTAGCTCAACAAATTCACAAGCAAGAAGTGCGCAACGCAATCTCAGTAATCACCAACGCAAACGGAGATAAAATCGTCGACCACAAAAATATAATACAGACTTTCAGAGACTACTATAAATCCCTATATACTACTGAGTTTAAAGAAGACAATACACAATCTCATGCATTTCTGGACACATTACAAATACCACAAATAGACACTTTTAGTGCGGTGGAACTTGATAAACCTCTGGTATTATCAGAATTACTAGATGCTATAAAGTCACTCCAAGGCGGGAAAGCAGCAGGCCCTGATGGCTACCCTGCAGAATTTTACAAGAAATTCTCTGCTCAACTAGCTCCCCTCCTATTAGCAACATTTACAGAAGCCAGAGATAACCAAACTCTTCCTCAAACTTTTCGCTAAGCACTAATCACCGTTTTTCCAAAACAAAATAAGGACTTATTACAATGTGCATCATATAGACCAATTTCACTTCTGAATAATGACATTAAAATGCTCTCTAAAATCATAGCTAGAAGGATGGAGAAAGTGTTCCCCTCAGTAATATCACAAGATCAAACTGGATTTATTAGGGGCCGACACTTATCTTCAAATCTTCTACGCGTGTTTAATGTAATACACTCACCAACTAAATCAAACACCCCAGAAATATTATTATCATTGGATGCAGAAAAAGCATTTGACATGATTGAATGGAAATACCTTTTTACTACATTGGAGAAGTTTGGGTTGGCCCGAACATTTGTGCATGGATCAAATTACTGTATACTAACCGAGAAGCTTCAGTTTGTATCAATAACACTTGCTCAGACTACTTTAAACTAGAACGTGGTACTAGACAAGGATGCCCCTTGTCACCGCTACTGTTTGCAATTGCCATTGAACCACTGGCAATACATTGTCGAAATACTGATCAGATAAAGGGGATTATCAGAGAAGGACTGGAACAGAAAATTTCATTATATGCAGATGATATGGTACTATATATATCAGACCCAGAAAATTCTGTGCCTGCAGTCTTAACAGTACTCACAGAATTTCAAAAGATGTCTGGTCTCAGAATTAGTCTGAATAACAGTGTACTCTTTCCAGTGAATTCTCAAGCATATAATATTAAATTAGATACCCTACCTTTTATCATTGCAGAACAGTTTAAATACCTAAGGGGTAAACATTACAAGTAAACATAAAGCTCTTTATCAACAACATTTTGCCGTCTGCATGGAAAAAATTAAGCAAGTCTTGCATAGATTGTCAACCCTTCATCTCACACTACCTGGAAGAATTAACACTGTTAAGATGAATATTCTTCCTAAGCTCCTTTTTTTATTCCAAAACATTCCAATATACATGAATAAATCATTCTTTAAGCAATTAGATTCAACAATAACCTCATTTATTTGGAATTCAAAACATCCACGCATCCAAAGAGCGACCCTCGCTTTACCTAACTTCCAGTTTTATTACTGGGCAGCAAATATACAGTACAGGCGATAAGAACCTGGACACAAATAGAAGAACATACACAGGCTTAGTCCGCAATAGAAGTAAAATCCTGCAGTACTTCTTTGTATTCCCTGCTCTGTGCTCCAATAAACACACGTTATCGGCAATATACTAATAACCCAATTGTGCTTCACTCACTTAGAATATGGAACCAATGTAGAAAGCATTTTAAGACGGAGAAGCTTCTATCTGTAGCACCTCTGCAAGAGAACCACCTCTTTCAACCTTCGCAAACATATGCAGTTTTTAATATCTGGAAAAAATTTGGTATTAACTTGCTTAGAGATCTTTATATATACAACGTCTTTGCATCCTATGAACAATTAAATTCCAAATTTAACATTCCAGCTACACATTTCTTTCACTATCTTCAAATCAGGAACTTTGTTAAACAGAATCTTCCCGATTTTCCTCATCTTGCACCCTCATCCATGCTGGAAAAAATATTGCTCAATCTCAAGGACTTAGACACAATCTCTACAATATATAAAATCATTTTACAATCCCTCCCTTTTAAAGATCCAAGAGGACACTGGGAAAAAGATCTCTCAATTAATATATCAGAAAAGGAGTGGAAAATAGCAATGCAGAGAATTCACTCGAGCTCCATATGCGCAGAGCATACAATTATACAACTCAAAATTATATATCGAGCACATCTGTCTCGTCTAAAACTCTCCAAAATGTTTCCAGGGCATGATCCAACCTGCGAACGCTTCAACCAAATCCCAGCCTCACTGGGTCACATGTTCTGGGCCTGCACCAAATTAACATTATTCTAGACTAAAATTTTTAATTACCTTTCAGACAGCCTTGGTCTCACAATCCCTCCTAACCTATTAATAGCTGTGTTTGGGGTCCTTCCAGATGGGTTTAAAGTGGAGAAAGACAAATTGTGATTGCATTCACTACACTTTTGGCACGCAGACTTATTCTGATAAACTGGAAGAACCCAAACTCTCCTCTTTCAAGTCAGTGGGAAACCGATGTGTTATACTATTTGAAATTCGAAAAAATCAAATACTCAGTTAGAGGATCCGTACAGACTTTTTTCAAAACATGGCAGGATCTAATCAGTAATATTTTAAAATAAGCTCATAAAGCACAGAGAATTTATTAATTTAGGTATGTTTACAAGCCTTAAATTTCACACCGTTTGCCTTGCTCTCTCTCTCAGGGGTGGGGATCGATTTGTCCTTAACTCAATTTTTCTTTTTGTAAAAACTTGATTGATTTGTATGGATTGCAATAAAATTTAAAAAATAAATAAATAAAAAAAACAGGAATTATTTATGGACATTTGGAACACTGCACTGCGGACACTGTTTTTGTTTTTTTATTCATTTTTTATAAAAGCACCTTTGCAATTTTCCACTATCCCCTTGCTCCGTGTGAGATTTGTCCCCATTAGTCAGCTCAGCTTGGTCATAACTATCAACGGTGTTGGGTTCGAGAGGTTTCTATATTTGAAGAGGGAATCTGGCGTGGACCTGCATCGTCACAACCCACCCCTTCAGCACTTTTCCCCAGCTCCACTGTGGGACCTACCAACAGATTCACCTCCTTCACCTTGCACTGGCTCAGTTTCTGTTCTGCACCCTTCTTGTCTTTCCTTTCATTCTTCCAGTTCTGATATGCAGACCTTTTTGTACTCTTTGTAACTGCAATTAACTAAATGATCCACAAATCCTAAATTAGAGATGGATGAGCCAGCTGGTCTTCTGTATATCAATGCCTAATCAGTCCATTGCTCCATTTAGTGCTCTACAAATGCTCGTCATTCCTATGTACACCCGCACTAACAACGTCTGAGCTTATACTATTTTTTAAAACTATTTTCACCTCCTCCAGCCCACCACAGACCCTGGACACACTTCAGCACAGTGTATTACTTCTGTTGGGCTGACACCCTCTTTAAGGCGGAGTCCTACATTGCTCCTTGTTTTGTAGGATGGACTATGGCTTCCCACAAACCTAAACCTCAATTAAGCACATTCATTACAAGGATCAGGGAGGGATATTATTTTTCCAATAAAAACATTTAAAATGAGTCAAGGTGATAACTTTAGTAGCTGAAATGGCTTGAGGCAACATGCTGTTACAAGTTAGTATTGTTGCCCGATAATACCAGAAGCAATGGAGTCACATTCCTTAGTGACGACTATGTGTGTTGTCTGCACATTTTCGTCAGTTTCTGATGAATGTTTTCCACGTATTGTCTTCCAACAAGCGCACCCAACCTGCACACATCCCGATGATGTCCAGGTCTGGTTGATTAAATAGACCATCAGTGTTTAAAGCATTCAGGAAATTTGCCCCGTAATGGACCAAGGAAGACACCCAGAACTGACTCCTGATACTCCTTCTGGGACAGAATGCTGCACTAAAGCTTGCATATTCCCCAATTTTCCACTTGCTAATCACTCCTAATAATGAAAAGCTTGGAGAACTGGGCACATTTATAAATATACTAGCAAAATACCCGTGCTTCGCAGTGACGAAGTACTGCCTTAAAATTTTTATTAAGAAGGAAATTAAACCTTTTTAAACTGAGGGTAAATATACCAATAATTATTTGTTAAGGATCTCTTTGTATACCACGTTGTCAGTTCGGCCCTCCGGTTGTAATATGACCAAGCCTTGCGCTGAGCTTACTCTTGAGCATGCAACGTACACTTGGCCATGTGAAAAGTAATCTTGTTTCAAATCTCACAGCTTGGATTGCTGCTGTCATAATCGGTTTGAGTTTCATGGATTGTTTCAATTACGACAGTATTTGCAGCAAATACTTATGTTGAAGTGACATTCGGCATCTGTCAAGCGTTGTAAGCACACAACCGGTTTCATCGATAACTTCACATCCAGCTTTTGAGAGTTTAAACATTCATAAACATCAAAGTGTCCACTACTGAAATCGTCACCTGTGAATCTAAGATGTTTAAGAGGCATTGGAGGTTGTCCAAAGGTGTAAAATATTTGGCTATTTCGGTACACTTGAAAGCGACAACCGAACAATTCAGCGGCAGCCATCAACTCACATGCAGAACCATAGGTAAAGGGCTTAAGCATTTCACTCTTCTAGTGCTCCTGTGTAGTATAATTATCTCCTGTACTGTCATCAGTCCACACCTTGACTCTGTCCCAGTCATTCAATACATAAGACACAATGTTCCTCCTGATATCAAGAGTGAGCCTGATATGGCCATGCAATATGTAAAAAAGAGAATGGAAAAGGCAGGTGCCATCTCTGGGCATGGAAACCACTCGGTAAGTGACAGTTCTTTGATCGATGGTGAGCACCTCGATAGACATGTTAATGGGGGTACGGTTGGAACGATAAAGGAAATGGGTACCTGAACAATGTAAAGGAAGTCTAAAATACCTACACAATAACTATAATCGTAATAAACGAACAATAAAACAGCGGAGAAGCCATGGATTAAATAAAAAGGCTGCAGTTATCAGCAGGGAGACGTGAATCCCATGGCGAAGCAAGGAAGGGAATGAAGAGACCGGAGCGACGGACGGCCTTATATAGGCAGGCAGCCAACAACGTGGGAGGCGTTGGGATGGGGGATCCAACGTCGCCTCACACAGTGACCGAGCTGCAGGCTATGAACGTATATATGTACGTAAGTAGGATTCAGTTAGCGTTGGAAACCCGCATACCAAATTTCTTGGTGGGCCCATAAGTAACAAAGACCATTGGAAAGTTCAATATGGCAGCCGACAGTGGCGTCATACCACCGAAATAAATACGTACATTGGTTTCGGTTAGCTCAGGGAAGCCGCCTACCAAATTTCGTGAAGATGGGGCCCTAAATAAGAAAGTTCAACATGGCGGACGTTGTCGACCGTTATGACCGTTACGACCGTTACGCGTAAAATTTCGAAATGAATCCTGCTTAACTTTTGTAAGTAAGCTGTAAGGAATGAGCCTGCCAAATTTCAGCCTTCTACCTACACGGGAAGTTGGAGAATTAGTGACGTTGGAAAGTTCAATATGGCGGCCGACAGTGGTGTCATACCACCGAAATAAGTACGTACATCAGTTTCGGTTAGCGCAGGGAAGCTGCCTACCAAATTTCGTGAAGATGGGGCCATAAATAAGAAAATTCAACATGGCGGATGTTGTCAACCGTTATGACCACTACATATAGAATTTCGAAATGAAACCTGCTTAACTTTTGTAAGTAAGCTGTAAGGAATAAGCCTGCCAAATTTCAGCCTTCTACCTACACGGGAAGTTGGAGAATTAGTGATGAGTGAGTCAGTCAGTCAGTGAGTGAAGGCTTTGCCTTTTATTAGTATAGATTTAAACTAAAACTGGCATGGCAGTACAATGATTAGTGCTGCACCACAGCCCCAGAAATTCTGGTTTCATATACTGACCTGGTTACTGTCTGTTTGAAGTGTATATGTTCTGCTTCGTGACTATAAGAAAAGGACTTTTCTTTCTACATCTTAAAGATGTGCATGTTAGATTGATATGGGAATCAAAATTAGGCTACTATGAGTGGGGATATACACAAGTGTACCTTGTTGTGAACTGAAGCCCTAAACCATGGTTTGTTTCTGCCTAGCCCTCATGCTACTTCATACAGTCTGGTCCACTGTCACTCTGAAATGAGATGAGCATCGTCGAGGTGGTTCTACATGGTAAGGTGGGGGCTAAGTGAGAAAGAGTCAGCTGGCATCACCTGGTAGAACTTCACTTTGCACTGTGTACAGGCAGTTCCAGAGTGAACAGCAGGAGGAGTTCTCCCTTTAGCTCACGCAGTATAGAGCTGCTTCAGAGGGCTTTGAAATCCAGATGCTGTGGGTTCGTGGCTGACCACTGACAGTTACCACAGTGCAAAATGTATGACTTGAAGTAGAGTGTGATGAAATTCTATGACAAAATATTTTTTAAAAGTTGGATCTTCATAGGGCTTACAATTTAATTAGAATAAAAAAGGAGATGAATTGAAATCAGCATTCAATACAGTGACCAGATATTACAAGTACAGGGTCATGCTATATGGCCTGGCTAATACAACCCTGGTTTTTCAATCTTTCGTGAATGACATATTCTGAGATGTTCTGGGTATATTTGTACTGGCCTGCATTGACAATATTCTTATTTTTTCCTAATAATTTGGAGGTACAGTACATGAGCACTTTAATAAAGCTGTTGCTTTAAAGATTTAGGAGCAACATCTTCAAAAATACAGCGGTTGAAGTAAATATATCAGTGCACAAGAATTCTTTTCTGGGCTTAGTTTCAAACATCCATCCATCCAGTTTTGAACCTGCATAACTTAGTTCAGCTTTGTGGCTATGGACCCTGTTCTTGTAGCAGTGGGCACAAGACAGGAACTAACCCTGGATGCATTCACTCACATGAAGCCAACTTAGTCAGTAGTCACCTAAAACAAAAAACTTGAGTAACCCATGCAGACTGTGACTGGACTGGGACTCAAACCTGCCAACTGCCCTCCCAACATTATTCTGTAAATCAAATATGCATTGAATACTCATGTCTAAAACCAGTTTAACTTATTTAAATAAGAAAATGTATAAATATGTATTTAATAGATGGGTGGCACAATGATTATTAATACTGCTGCTTCAGGGATTCTTTGTTCTTGTGGAGTTTGCATGGTTTCTTTATGCACACATGGGTTTTCCTACATGTGCTCCCATTTTCTTCTCATATGCCCAAAAAAATACAAGCTATTGTAGATTAATTGGCAATACCAGATGGGCCCAATTTGAGTGTGGGAGTATGTCTGAGTTGGCCTTGTAACAGACTATCATGTCCAGGGCTGATTCCTGTCTTGCACCTTATGCCAGGTAGAATAGGCTCAGATTACTTGGATCTGAGAATGTTATTTTATGTTTCATACCTGTTGCTATTTGATGAATATCGCCCTTTATTCATACCAGGATGTACTCAGGTCACAATGTGAGGTCTGAAAATCGAATGTACACCTTATGAGAAGGATTTAGGAGTTGTAGTTGACTTGGCACTGTCAACTTCCAAACAGTGTTCAGAAGCCATTAAGAAGGCTAACAGAATGTGAGGTTGTATAGCATGATGTGTGAAGTACAAGTGCAAGGAGGTTATGCTCAACCAAGCTTTATAATGCACTGGTGAGGCCTCATTGGTCTTCAGACTACAAAAAGGACATAGAAGCAGTGGAAAAGGTCCAGAGAAGAACTACTAGGCTGATTCCAGGGATACAGGGGATGAATTATAAGGAAATTTTTAAAAAGCTGAGCCTTTTCAGCTTAAGTAAAATAGGATTAAGAGGTGACGTGATTGAAGTGCTTAAAATTATGAAGGGAATTAGTACAGTGGATTGAGACTGTCATTTTAAAATGAGTTCATCAAAGAACATGGAGACACAGTTGGAGGCTTTTTAAGGGTAAATTTTGCACAAACATTAGGACGTTTTTCTTAAACAGAGAATGACAGACACTTGGAATAAGCTACCAAGTAGCGTGGTAGACAGTAAGACTTTAGGGACTTTCAAAACTCGACTTGATGTTATTTTAGAAGAATTAAGCGGATAGGACTGGCAAACTTTTTTGGGCTTAATGGCCTGATCTTGTCTTGACTGTTCTAATGTTTTAAAAGGTCCATCACAGTACATATACATGCACACACCTACAGGGCCAAATTAATGTGTAAATTATGCACATAGATAGGTAATTTAATCAATGCTGAAGTAAAGAGAGATAGTAGAGTTGATCAAAATCAAATTCAGCGTAGTATTTTTATTAACTACACTAATACCTTATCCAAGACTGGTTACTACCCTGCTGGGCTCAGTAAAGTCAGGAATGAATGGATGGACATGTATATATTATGTGAAACTGTCACAAACACATTTTATTCAGGGTTAACGTGCAGATTTGATGAAAATTAAAAGTCAATGCTAACAGGACCAGTAAAGCCCTCATCTTAAGAAAAGCAACCTATCTTAAAATGGAATTCAACTTTTTATATATCTGAACCTATTTCGTGACATCTTGAAATACAGTAGGTTCACTTTTACGTAATGTAAGGGTATCTACAGTACATTTTGAGATATTTGTGATATATTTCAGGATATCTCAAACACATTTTTTGGTTTCTTAAACTGAGCTCCCATGCATTTTAAGAAATCTGAAATGGATTTTGTGACATTTAAACACCTTCTCCCACACAATTTCTTGTCTATTTTACCATAGATTATTTTTGATGTTACTTAATAACGTTAATTTGACATATCTTGAAGTGCATTGCAGTTTCTAAAAAAATGGACATGATGCTATTTTGTGATATCTAGAAACCCTTTTGAGATTTTTAATGGTAATTAAGATATTTTACAATGATATTCAGTTATTTTGAAATAACCTCCTTGTCCTGTGAAGATATATTAAATAATAGCCATGCCTCGCAGCTCCGCCCACATAGAAGAGAAACAGGACAGCAAGGAAGGCCCTGCCTGGCTCCCTACTCTTGACATCACGCTTCCCCCTCCCCTCGACCTGCAGCCTTTGTCTCAGATTAGCGCAGATATATCACTTCTGCAAGCAAACTAAGATTCTTAGCGTGATTCTAGAAAAAAAGCCCCATCTAAATCCGTTAAGCTGTTCTCTTGTTTGCTAGCTAAGTGGAGGTAAGGAACGCCCCGAGGCTGGAGCGTGAGTGAGGAGGGCCCTGCCCCCCTTCCCTTGGCCTTCTGCATCTCTCTCAAATTCTCGCAAATAAATCAGTACCGCAAGCAAGCTATGATACTTAGCGCAATGAGAGAGGTCGCAAAATCAACCGGAATGTTCAAGCAAATTATAGAAAAAAAACTGATCTAAATCCATTAAGTAGTTCTCTTGTGAATAGCGGACAGATGTTGGATTTTATATATATAGCGATACAGTATATCAAGACATTTTTAAATATATTTCAGGTACAGCCATGTGGAAAGGTACTTCCCATGGTATATTTTTTCATTTGTAACATATTTGGATATGCAACCCTCATGAGGAAAAGCTGATGGGAAGATGAGAAAAAAGTAACAACATCCTTGGCTCTAATAGCTGGTGTCATCCCCTTTGGCAGAAACAATGTCAAGTAAGCATGTCCTATAACTGTATCAGTCGCTGACATGGATTTCAGGAAACACGTCTTTGGGTAATGTGGCCAGATTACTCTATTTCTGTCTCTATCTTGTCTGCCCAGAGCACATTGCTTCAGAAGTCTTGGTCTTTGCCAAGGTGTTCTTGGGCAAACTTCAGCCTTGTCCTGATGTTCTTTCTAGACAGAAAAGCTTTTCTTCCGTTTGGATCAAATTTGTGTAGATTCCTTGTAATGGTAGACTCTTTTGGTAGATGGCAGATGTACTTTGACATTAACAGTGTCAAGTGCTATCTGTAGACCCTGTGATGAAATTCTGGGGTTCCTGGAGGCTTTTTTCAGCATTGTGCATATTGCACTCAGGCTAACCCTGCTGTGGTGCCCTGGCCTGGATAAGCTGACAGTTTGAAACTTTCTCCACATGTAGGTGATCTTCCGGACAGTGGAATGGTTAATTTCCAATTGTATGGAGCTCTTTTTAAATCCCTTCCCAGACTCATAGGTGCCTATAGCCTTCTTTTTGAAGGCTTTGGAGAGTTATTTTGACCTTGGCATGGTGATAACACACAGTGTCAACAACAAACCAATATAAATGTCTGAGATTTAAATAAGAAAAGTTCCTCCAAGATGCTCTCTATCAATGTTCTTATTGTTTGCCTGATTCTTATTTCAGGCATTTAATGTAGTGATAAATGTAGGGGTGTTTTCGCAGCTATGTTTAGTTACATTATAGAATAGACTACAAGATGTAAATGTGTCATGTTTGTTATATCATATTTATCTATAGATAAAAATGAAGATCAAATCTTGATTAGATAAAACTTTATTAATCCAATGTGGAAATTCAAAATTTACAGGCATATCTCCCCATGTGTTAAAAATGAACAAAATAAATGTGTGTACTTAATTATCGACATAACTATCTTCCAAACAAAATTCAGATATACTAAAATGCAATAGTGGAAAGATTAATATGGGCAAAAGAACACAGACATTAGATAATGGACTTCTGTATGATTCCAAACTTTTGTCTATTTTAATCTTTTTTATCTATTTGGCAGTTTTAGATATGGCTTTTATATCTGAAACACTGCCTCCTGGGCCAGAAACCTGGAATTGCCGTTTCACTTTTAAAGATGACATTGGTATTTGGCGTGCATAAGGAAGAAGCCAATATAGGACCTGTAATATTTTGGTTTCTCAAACTGCAGACTATAATTTATTTATCCTCATAAGCACCTCAATATATGGGTCTTTCCCTTCTATTTTGTATCGGCGTACCTCCCACGCTCACCGGAGCTGCTTTTATGCAGTAGCTGCCCAATTTAAAAGCCCTCGTCCACGTCAGAAATATGTTCCTCTCTCACATAACCAAGGAAGTTACAAAACATTCGTCCAGTTTCCAATCCGCGTATCCAAGTCGTGTTTTTCTCCCGGCAGGTCTCTGCTCACTGGGGAATAAACACTGGACGTACAGCCAGTTAATCGTATACCACTCTCACACAAACATCTCACCTCCGTTTCCAAAAAACCGTGGAAAAGACTGCATTTCCCATGATTCCATTCGTGATTTTCCGAATTACGGCGCGTCGTGCGTTTTTTTGAATTACTGGCGGCGTCTGCTTGCGTAGCTTTATTTACTTCTCGCTGCTTCATTCTTCAGGTAAGGCAATATTTCATTGTTGTTTTTCTTCTTCTCTAGGACACAAAAATATTTCTGTTATAGCAGATTTGTCCTACAGAAGCGAGAATAAAGTGGAAATGTCGAGAATAAAGTCAACATGTCGACTTTATTCTCGACTTAAACTTCTTTTTTCTTCACTGTATCCGTAATTTTTTCTTCTCCGTGGCCCTAATACGCTTCCGTAGGGGACAGTGAATTGGACCAAGATATTCAAGACTGTCACAACTAAACTGGCCAGATGCGATTTAACTCCTCAGAGTGCATGTTAAATATCAAAGTCAATTGGTGTAGAGAAATAGTGTGGATTAATGTAGCTAAAACGAAAAACTGTAGTCACTGAGGCACTAGAGGACCAGTGTCGCTCATCCCTACAATACATCATAACACAACACAACACATAAAACAGTTACTGATCTAAATAGCAGAGTACGCATCGTACGGAAGCGTATTCAGTATTTTTTACTGCAAAAAGACTTGCAGTTAAATTGTTTATTTTCAAAAACTACCCACAATCAAAGGAAAACAGAAAAATCAAAGTATTATAAACTGGAATCAACAGAGCATTAATGCACAATAAAATACAAGTTACAGTCAATGTAGCAACAGACAATAATTATACTGATTAATTATATATGCAGTTTACTTTAAGTTTAATTTTATCCTGACATTCCTGAGTGAAAAGTTACATATCATCCCTAAACTGAAAAATAAATAAAAAGGGTTCTTTTGCCAAAATTAAATCTTCAGTTTCGACTGCATTGATGATGTCCTGGAGAGCTTGGCTTTGGTCCTCCTCCTCCATTTCCAGAAAATGGGGCATAGACACGGCACCTCTGAACAACTGTCTATGTTGGCACAACTACTTTACTGCAGTGTGGAGGCCCTTTTTTATTATTGGTTCCTTTAGATAAAGACCACAAAGAGAATTAAACAAAACATGTATTTCTACATGCCTATTTAAATAATATTAGATATTACATATATACCTCCTCACTGCTCTGGGCACTCTCCAGTGCCCCTTTAGTGAACGCCTTTGTCCTGTAAGAAATATTCACACGTTAGCCACAGAGAGAGAGTGAGTGAGAGAGAAAGAGATACCTTCCAACAGCAAAATTCTCGAATAGAATAAAGCACCACCACCTCCTGATCAAGGGTAAATCACACTGCCATGCAGAGGGAAAAAACAAAGAACATTAAATAGGTAACAGATATTAACAAATAATCAGAGAAATAAGTGAAAGCTTACAGCTGTGAAGTTAAATGGCGCATCCAAGGCAAGGTGCAGAGCATACTGTGGAGTACACAAAAGAATTATTTCAAATTAATATTTAATCTGTTTGCATACAGTACAGTGCACACTCTACTTATTGCAGTTTATTTATAGTGGTTCTTTGGTGGTTGAAAAAGCATTCTGTTTGTGTTTACAAACAAGCAAGTGATTTTCAAAGTCACTTCTCCTAAATATTGTAGTCTGGCAGTAGGGGCAGTGATAATGCTGTGTTGGCCTGCAGTCTAATTCACATCTGTGGATGGCAAAACCTAAAATGTGTGACAGTATAAATTGTTATAATGTAGAATACTGAATTAAAAGTATATGTACCAGTACTGCACATACATTAAAAATAAACTCTCAAATGGACTTACCTTCATGGAGAACTGCCTTATTGAAATGACTTTTCAAATGTTTTTTTAATTTATCCAGTTTGAAGGGCTTAAAAACATTACCACTACAAAAAGGACAATGGAACAAGGTGCAACATCTGTTGCATTGAGTCAGCAGTGGTACTGACTCTCCCAATTGAATAGTTATGTGTTTCTATAAAAATGACAAAAAAGGAGGATGGCTTTAGCAAGTTTAAATTCTGTATCTAGAGTAATCACTCACAATACTAAATAACTGTTTTAATCAAGCAATCAAATTTGAATTATTTTGTGCATTTTACAATTAGTATTGTCACAAAGCAGCTTTAAATATTTCCAGGCCCTAAACCCGGAGACAAAAATCTTGGTGTCAGTACCAGATTATTATTGAACAAAATAAAAAAATGGTCTGTTTTGTTTTACACAAATGAAAAACAATATAGCAAGTTTAAAAAGAAAAGACAAAGGACAAATAGGAATGTAGATTCATTGTAAATTTTGCTTATTGGACTGACTAAACAAATATATTTTTATCCTAGATTTGAAGGCTGACAGACTGTCGGAATCTCATACCACTTTGGGATGGTTGATCCTTAAACAGTGTGTTTTACAAACTACTGTTTTATTTCCAGCTACAGCTTTTTTTTTATTCTAGAGACAACAAGATATCCCACTTCCTGTAAGAGTGATTGTAAGGAATTAAAAGGTAACTCAAATATTGAGATCCCTAACTATGCAAAGTAATACAGGTGATCATCAGTACCTAATAATTCAATACGAAATACAAAATTTGCAGAAAGAAAATGTAAAGAAAGCAAAACAGGGGTGATATATACTGTTCATATTTCCTGGCTCTTGTAAGCTCTTCAGCCACTGTATTTTGAATAACATTAAGTCTGTTATCAGCCACAAAGCCTTATGGTGATCCATGTAGAAGTAATAAAAGCACGGATAAGTTATTTAGCATCATGTAATGCTAACATAATCTAAGTTTTGCAATATTTCTTAAGTAAAATGAAGGCTACTCTAGATACATGTTTAGTATGTGTATCAAATGAAATATAATAATTTTCACTGTAGATATACCCAAGTTTAGAATTAGTGTATTGTGAGTGATAGGGGTGCCATCAACAGACATGTTACATTCAGACTGACATTTTTAGCAGCTTTCGAACCAATAACTAGCACTTCTGTTTTGTTAGAATTCAATAAATGAAAATTTCAAGGAATCTACTTTCTACTAGGTAAACCTCTATTTTAGAACACTGAGATGGTTCATGTAGTTGATCAGATGAATATCATGGTCTATAGTATCAAATGTGGCACTTACTGTTGATGCAATACTATGGGCCTAAAAATGCAACCATGGTCAGTGGAGTGCAAATCATTGAATACTTTGACTAAAGCAGTACCTGGGTAAAAATGTTACAAGAGATTACTTTTATTTGCAAAAATATAGAGAACTGCTTACCTATAGCTTTCTCTAAATTTTAGAAATATAAGAAAGATTAGAAAATTGGTCTATAATTTGATTGATCACAGTTAAAAAGATTTTTTTTTTAACCTTAAGAAGAGGTTATTAGCCAGTATAAATATTGTAGGTAAATATCCAAGATTTAAAAACTAATTTATAATACTTAACTGTGGCTTACCAAAGAGAAAGTAAAAGATCTTTCACAAATGTAGTAAGAAAATGAAGGAAGATTTAGACTTGTTAACTAATGCACCAAATTCTGAACATTCAATTTGGGCAAAGGATTTTAATTTCTCAGCTTTCTTAAAAGCAACATCATTTGACACTACTTCACTGGCTAAATAAGAAAACATAATTTATTATAAAGTGGTGTAGAATTTTGAAGCTTATCCCTAGATTACTTTCTCATTTAAAGACTTAAATGTTCACTTCTTAACTGAACAGGAATATGTTTATTGTTTCATTTTCATTAAAAAGTCGCGCCCACCCCCCAAAAAAGAAAATAATTAAAAGTTAAATAAACACTACGTTAACATTAGTTAGGAAATGAATGGATGGATGGCTGGATAAATACAATTTATAAAAATATAACAAACAATAAAACAGAACTTAAAAGATCTTAATTTAATTTAAATATCGTCTTAAAATACTGGGAATTTTCCGTTCATCAAGAACATAGACTGAACTTTGGGCAAAATGCATTTTTATTGTATTTTGCTGACAATGCAACATTAAGTGTCGATTTCCCCAGTTTTTACAAGGCAAACCACCGTAACCAGTGTTGCAGCCATTAACAATTAGCTCGCCAGCCAAAGATTACTTACATGTAAACGTAACGTTAACTTTTCAAACTGTTTTGAAAAACGTTTTGCAAAATGTACAGTTTTGTAATTATAGTTAAGAATAACAGTAATAATAATAATAACAATACCGTGCTGTTTTCTGTCATATTTTGTTTCTGCTTGAAAATACTGCGCTCGTGCTAAAAACTGAGACTTGTTGTGTTCGATAAATGGAGGCGTTGTTTTCGCCTTGTCTAGAAATCGTAACGTCACCTGCGGGTCTGAAACTGCAGTGACGTATGGTGCTGTGGCTCTGCAAGTGGATGCTTCTCAAATGAACTGCGATATTTAAATGGCGTAACAGGTTTTAATAATCACGTCTTTTTGGCAAGATGGACTTCTAAGCTAACTTGCAGGTAATAATTTCTTAGCCCAAGCTTATGTACACTAGGTGAACTCATTGGCTAACTTGGTATGTTATCGTGTTTACAGTTTTGCGGAAGAAACAACGGCGCCTTTCACTTTTATTAGGTTTCACCAACAAGGACGGTCATGTAATCTTAATTGAAACTGCATGTAACACATTGACGTGTCGTTATGTGTCCCATTTAATCGGGACCTGATTAAGACTTTTAGAGGCCCTAAGCACCCATTATATATAAGTTGCACTCACTCATTTAATGTGGGAACCTGGTTCAGCTACACCATTTGCAGTTTTGCACCGTATGGTCCATGGTAAATCTGGCCATGGAAAATTTCTGTGGTGCCTCCCTTCCCTTGATGCCCTAAGTATGTGCTTATTTTGCTTAATGGTTAATCCAGTCCTGCCTTTAACACTAGAATTACCAAAGCCTACATAAAAACTCGTAAATCTGGCCCACCTTAAATCCCATCGCACCTCTCCGTCAACGTCTTTTGTCTTGTAAATATGCTGATCAAGACAAGCAGCAGGCAGCCTACTATTCCATTCCCCCACCGTCGTAGAACGGGCACAAAGTTCTCCCAGTTCCAGCCTTGATTATCTGAGAGTGAAGTGCTGGAGTTTTAGAATGGAAATAATAGATCGTTATTTGGAACACATGCATTTCATATGTGTGTTACGTTTCTACAATAATCTGTGTAAACACAATGTTAAAACATAAACCTTTTTCATATTTTAGTAGTAAATGACAAAATGTTAGCATAAACTATATAATGTGTGAAGCCTGAAGTCCAAAGATCAAATAAACACTTTCACAAAAGGTTCAAAGATAAGACAACAGCTTCCGTGGCGTAGCGGTAAGATTTGCTGACTTGTTATCAAGAGTCCCCGGTTCGATCCCGTCTGCCTCCTATATTTGCCTTTTTCAGTAGTGAGCTGCTCTTATTGTTAATATTATACAGTACACACATACATTTGGTTTACGTCTGTATTGGATGTAGTACATTTATAGCACTTGTAAAAGTTACCTTTTTTTTCACTTTTATTCTCTCAGGCACAATCACGATACATACTACCGCCCTAGGGATCTGATGCTGTTAGTTTTTATTTGAAACTGGGAATAATTGTAGATGCAGACTGTACTTAATGTCATATAAAAGATCAGTGGATACACCAAGTTGTTTATTAACTTGGCACAAGGTCTTAAAGATCCTTTTCTTTGAGAGACTGATTTAAAATGCAAACTCGGCATCATTGTTGCAGACTGCTCATCTTGCTGATGTTTGTCAAAGAACATTAACAAAGGGGATGCTGGTATGGAAGGCAGATGGGGAAACTATCTAAAGCTAAAAGTCTAACAGTGGCAGAACATTCTGACTGGAATTTCCAAGCATCGTTTCAAGGTGCAAGGAAATCAGATAAGCTGCTTTGGATCACTCTGGAAAATAGCAGATGAACACACTAAACATATTTATTTAAGAAAAATGTAGTAGTCCATGATGATCATATCATTCATTGTGAAATTTATTATGACAATCTGTGTAAAATTGCCCTGCTTATGAAAAGACTAGCTGTGTGTGATCTTTGGGACAAAAAATGACCTGAAGACTCCCTAGCATTTTTACTATATTAATGAACTTGGAGAGGCATCATCTGACTCTTAAGAATTATCCAGTGTGCCTACTGCCTCACTGGCAATACCTTATCTAAGCAGTATCACTGGCATATTAGCTCTATTAATCTTTGTCTCAAGAAAATGCCACCAAGATAGACAATGTTTTTAGTGAAAACTTCAAGCCTTGCCCACTGTTGCTGAGGTGTTTGCTTACTTTCGGTGTTGTCTCTTCATCTTTGTCATTAGCACAATAACGTTGTTGCGTGGTGGCGTTTGCTACACACAAGTCTTTCATAGTGAGAAGTGAGGTGCAAGCAAGCATTAAAAAATATAAAAAGTGTATGGATGCACCATCTAGTGGCTGTGGTTGAGTGTGAGCACACTGGGCTGCTCCACACACACACGTCTTTTGTTTCATATACTGTATGTCTAATGTTGCAGACTTCAGTTTCATATTAACTGCTGGTTCAAGCAAAAAGTACAGTTGGCACATTTCTGTTAAGCTTGTGCGTTTGACGGGGTTACTACTGTTACCATCTATTCATCCACTAACATGTTCAGTCTGCTGCTTTGTTTGCAGTCTGCTACTTTGTTAATATTAATATATATGTTAATGTTATAATATTATATTTGTAATATAAATGGCATAATACCCCAAATGACACTTCATGAACGAGACAGTTCAGTAATATGACCTATAAACTGCGGCTTGATATGCTGTATGCACTCTGTCATGATAAGCGGTGCTTGAACTACCCATTCATATTTATACGGTTGATGTTAACAAACATTGTGAACATTACCAGTTGTGCTTATTTTTTAAAAGAACAATTTTGGTATTTAGTACTTATTTTTCTCTTCATTACTTTTTATATTGAAAAACGTCCCGTTTTCATAATAACCTTTAAATATACCATTATATTTTTCCTTACATCATAATGCATCCATGTCTGAAAGACTCCACTCTGTACAGTGCTTTGTAAATGTTGAAATGAGCAGTTTTGTTTTACCAGGCGATTGCTAATACCATCAGTTGTCAGTAAAAATAAATAAATAACTACAGTTCAATGTGTTTTTTAAAATGTTACATTTAATTTTATTCATGAGTTTACCATGAATATCCCATGGGTGTAAAATGTTTAGAATGGTTCACACTACTACACCCTGGCAGCACACACTTGACTACAGTTAGTGATATGCAAATCATTATATTCTTGTATCGGATTTCTTCATAACTGAATTGTAGAACACAAAACAATATCAACTTGTAGTAATTTTCATTCACATAAGTAGCACTAGTTTGAAAATGCAACAGTTAAATTTGGATTTTTTTTATGGTCACTTCACACAGATTGTGTTGAACTAATCTCTTTGCTCACACTGGTTAAATTACAAAGGGGGGAGAAAAAAATGTGTTTTGTGTGTGTGTGTTCTTCACAATCGTAGGTTTCTATTACAGTGTCCATAATTAAGACAAAACTGTGAACCAAGTTGCTGGTTTAGAATTCATAAGAGATTTAATCCATCCATTTTCCCAACCTGCTTATGCAGGGCAGGGACACAGGGCAGCTGCAGCCTATCCCAGCAATCACAGAGCACAAGGCAGGAACTAAACCTGATCAAAAGGCGTAAATTCATCTTAGGATGAACACACACACACACTACAGCCAATTCAGCAATGCTGATTTAACTAAAATTTAAATTCAACAGTAGATCATAAGTTTGACACACAGTATGGTTGAGGAAGTATGGTTGAAAATAATATTTGTTCACTTTTCAAGTCCATTTATTGTCCTCTGAAAATGATATGAATTTTTAATCTATTTTGAGCCGTGCAACACTGATAATTGTTTATTGCTGTTGTGGTCTAACCATAGTTTTTTTGGTGTGTGTATTTCTTTAAGTTAAAAAATTAGCATTCCTACCAATGAACAAGTCCTTAAGATGGTATTAAAGAATCAATCAGACAGGTATTCTAAACTACACTAGCCACAGCTCAGTGTTTTACAATGCATGTAGCAGAACTTAAGGTAATGAAAATTATTAGAGTATGGCCAAACTGAAGGATTGTGTGTTTTTCTTTTTTTGTTTTAATACAGGACAGTTAATAAACGGAATGGAAACACTGTTTAGAAGCTGAGAGGCTGTAGACAAACATGGATAACTTACTGAAGATTCTAGAAGAAGATGACCTGTCACAATATGACAGTCAAGAGCTACAGGTGATGGATGCTGAGATGTAAATTGTTCTATTGAGTAGAGCTCAGATCATTTTCTTCTTCACCTAAAATCACCATTTTTTTTACCAGTTTATCAGGGCACATTTTAAAAGTACAGCATTGCAGTTGCAGGTTATGTATTGTTCTTACTATACACCTATAACAGTTAATAAATGTCATTCATCCTTTATTTAGACCTGCTTTGATCAGTTCATGGTTATGGGGGCTAAAGCCTGTCCTAGAAGCATCTAACACAAGATAGGAGTCTTCCATGCAATATATTGCAAGAACTAAGAATAAGAAAAACCATTTAGATGTTTCAAGGTTGACTCTTACTCCGTACAGCAACCAACCAGTCAGCTTTATCCACTGTAGGATCATGAGGAGAGGAGACGTATGCTTACAGCATAGGTCTTGTGGCAAAAATGACCAGGTTAACTATTTAACCATACCTCAAAGTTCTCTGAAGAACATACAACTGCACAAAATAAATGTTCTTCTGGCTGGAAGCATGCTATTTTTTATATTAAAAGATAAGCCTGCATTTACAATACTACATTTTCATTTAAAAATGGCATTTTCTAAAAACGATCTCCATCTACACTACCATTTTCACATCATTAATGAAATAATTACTGTCCTCACTAAAAGGAACGAAAATGCATGTGATGTAGACGTTTTGCCTGCTCTGAGACTAATGTCTACATTTCAAATGAAAATGCAGTAGTGTGAACATAGCCTAAGCATCTTGATCTTTGAGGTTAAATCACTACCACTGCCTCACATTGATGTCCTGTCCATGTAACCCTGTGGAAGTGAAAACTGATGCATGAGAAAACATTTCCCTTTACCTAATATGTTCCTTTTTCCCTTTCCATCATAGGGCTTTTCCTATTCTCCTTCATTTAGGTTGAATTTTGTGCAAAAATTACATGTTCACACTTAAACCAAACAGGTCTTCTATCTGTCAGGGGTTGGGACCAAGGCTGTGATGGATGAGAGAAAAAACAGATAACAGAACAGCTACTTTAAAAATGATATACAGTAGATTAGTTTAAATCAGGTTAAATCAGCTAAGATGACACCATACTAGCTTCATATCAATACTAAAACAACTAAGTATGGTAGTATCAGACGATCATCTTCAAGACCACTGACCAACTATTTACAGGCCATTTTACTTCATGCTTGTAAATTGTGGCACTCTAATGCATGCTAGCTTGTTTTATATCAAGGACAACGGCACATTTTTCCTTGATTTACCTCTCTACTCCACAGTTTAAAATTAGACTTCAAATAATTCAGACGTGATTAAACTGCACATTGCAGACTTTAATTTAAGGGTATTTGCATATATTTCAGTCAAACATTGAAGAAATGACAACACAATGACATAGCATTAGCAGGTCTATTAAAGCTGTCATATTTAGGACTTTGTTGCATATTCCTTGCATGTGGTGACTGCTTGAAGCCTACGATTCATAGACATTACTGTGTGCTGAGTATCTTCTCTGGTGATGCTCTGCCATGCCTCTAATGCAGCTATGTTACATTCTGTAAATGTAAATTGTTATATTATTGCATTTTTAAGATGGGTTGTAAGTTCTTTACTATTTACACAGATATTTTGTAAAACTTAAGAAAAAAGATGGCCAACAATTAATGTCTGAGCTGAAGCAATCCCATGTTTAAAAAAAAAAAAAAAGTAATGGGCCAGCATTCCACCACAGTTCTATGACAAATAACACTTACTGGTGGCAGGTAATGCTATAAAGTTGGTTATTATTATTACAGTATTTATTTACTAGATGCTTTTATCCCTAGGGACTTGAACATACATGAATACATTTCTATAAGGATGAAAATGTTATATTAAATCTGACAGGTTTTGGCTTAACATTCATTGGGCTCCTGTCCTTCTTTGTTATTAAGGCCTTGGTGAAAGAGCTGACCGCAGCAGTGAGTGAAGCAGAGCAAAAGTTGGAGATGGCACAGAGATGTAACCAGAGTCTTGAGCAGGATATTCAAAGTAGGTGAGTGAAACTTCCAACAGAGTTTAAGTGGCATGCATTGCAATTTTTATGGCCGATATTTTAGTTCTCTACATGTGAAACAATAAATAGGTTAATTCTGAAAACTAGTTTTGTGCAAAGGCAAGCATTTTTCCTTAGCTCCCCTAATGATGACATGATGTTTTATTGGCAGAACTTTTGAAAGAATTAATCTAGCAAGATTTTTATCTGAGAATGTGGAATTAAATGAGGAGCTTTGTGAACTTGAAAAAATTAGACAATGCAAAGAGATCACAACACAGAAACTTCAAGAATACTCTGAACAGTTCAGGTATGGCCATGCATGTTTTTTTTTCTTTGTACTTTACCCAATTATGCATGTTTGTTGAGAAGGCAGTATAGCCTAGTGGTTGTGCAGCCAGATTGTAAAACTTAAAGAGTTTAACGTGACAGTGTTCCAATTGTAAATGTATGGATACAATTTTACTATTTTTGTCTAAAAAGAGCTGTTAAGCAATTATGCAAAAGGATTTACTTATAAGACTGAGGTATTAAATTTACTTTTACTTTAGTCCTGCTGCTTCCAGCTAAGGGAAGTACTGAGCTGATGGCACGATAGCTCACTTATAACCTGAAGGGTCAGAATGTGGACGCTTTCTAAAATGTGAAATCAAGGAAAGCAATATATGGCCTTTTTAACTGTTATTACACAACAAAAAAATCATTATATTTAAGAAAGAACATGTAAAAAGAAAAAAACTTGTTTTGGTTGTCTTCGGATTTAACTAATGCTATTACCTTTATACACAATTTGGAATTGAATTGATTGTGAATAATATTTTTTTAATTAATTCACAAAATGTATATGAGTCCAATCAAAAATATAATTAAGACACCATATGAAAAACAGAGCTGAAATATAATAGTTGGGGAAAAAAACTAGCTCATATCCAATTAAAAAAAGTGGAAAGACCTCTTACAAAATAATTAATCATTTTTTCTAAAACACCACAGGTAAAACAGAAACAAAGACAGGAGCCTGGGCACTTATTTTATGATAACATCAATAAATTCTTGGCCAAATTCTGAAAATTCTACACCAATTCCATGCAAAGAATTTTTTTTTCTAACTTTAGATGATGTTACGTTTTCAAACTTGTTTATGAAGGGTGCATCAGGATTATGCCAAATAAGCAAAATTAGTCAATACGCTAGCCATTTAGTTAAGAGACGATACAGTACACTGAGTTTATCATTACATACTTTGATGTGATGTTACTCTAGATAATGCTCTTACTGTAGTAGAACCTCGATCCGATTAACCAAGGTTCAGCATTATCTGAGGTAAACCTGTAAGTATAAATACACTTCTTTTCTTATAATTTATAAAAAGCTTTACCCTAAGTGTGTCACAAGAGTTGGCCGTGTACACATTATCTACTATTTTGTTCACCTTTTTATCGTTTTATTTTTAACTTCAATGCGAGACAAACCATTATATCAAAATAACTACAACAAGACACATTTATTTTTAAAAGTATTGTACATATTAGCTGAATAATTAACGATGTACCACAAAAATAAACATGAATGTATATTTTTCTTTGTTTTTATATAACATTACATTCACTAAGGTATGAAGAGGCTTAAGTTGTACTGTACAATATAAATCGGCAAAATCTTTTATATCCATAATTTTATCATCTGAAATGACCGCACCAATCTGTTTTATCCAAGTTTTCATTTATCCAAGGTTACATCATTCTGCATTACCTTGGATAACCGGGGTTCTGCTGTAATTGTAACTGTTACTAGTTGTTTGTTTTTTATTATGTTCGTTTATTTTATTGGGGCTTCTGTAAAATTTTAATTTCCCCTTGGGACAAATACAGTATAATCTAATCTAATAGATAAAGCCCCTTCCACACTACATGACTTTTTCAGCAATTTTCAGTGGTAGAGTTCATTTGCATAATATCAGTAAGCTATCAGTCATATGACAAAATCAATCCCATTTTGTCTTAAGTGATTTGAGTTAGCGTGTATGTGACACCTGATAACCAATTGGCACTCACCTGGATGTACATACAAATGTGTATGATGCAGCCACGAGGAAAGAAGGAAACATGGCTGTTATAGACCAGGCAAGCAAAAAACATAGCTGTCTGTTTGATGTCTTGTCATATCATGAGACAACTAAAAAAGGAAAATCAAAGGGCCAAAATCACATTTGAATTCACCATAGCAGGAAAGTGGTGGCACTGGCGCCGTTAGGCAGCATGTTATTGTCTATCAAGGTATCAGGATACAGTGAACTTCTGATATTTGGCAAATGTAAAGCTGTGGGTTGTGTAATATTTCATCCATTGGGAATCCTAGTTATGCAATCTGAGATCCTTAAGGCAACAAGATCCAGCAACTAGAGTTGTCAGGTTTGACATTTCCAATAAGTAAAAATCATGTATTGTGCCACTGGCTTTAGCAAATGCACTATATGGCCAAAAGTTTGTGGACACCCCAACTTCAGGTGTTCCAGTCCCAGTAGAACGAGTTGTGTAGAGGACCTTTTAATGTGGCACTTGTAAAGGATGCTACATGTCAATGTGAGAAATTTCTGTTGTGCCGGATCTGCCCCAGCCAACTGTAAGTGCTATTATTGTGAAGTGGAATCTTGTTGGAGTAACAACAGCTCAACAAGTAACAACAGTTTGGTAGATAACACAAACTCGTAAAGCGGGGCAGCAGAGTGCTAAAGCACATACTAGCACATTAAAATCGTCTGTCCTCTATTGCCTCACTCACAACAAGAGCTCCAAACTGCCTCTGGAAGCAACATCTGCACAAGAATTGTGTGTGGGGAGGTTCTTGAAATTGATTTCCAAGGCTGAGCAAAATGCAAAGCATCTGTTGGAGTGGTGTAAAGCATGCTGCTGGACTCTGGAGAAATTAATCACTCTTCACTATCTGGCAGTCTGATGGACAAATCTGGGTTTGGCAAATGCTATTTCTGGGACTGAAAAGTGCCTAACGTCCAGTGGAACAGGTATAATGGCCTGTGGCTGATTTTCAGGGTGGCCCTAGGCCTCCTGGTTTCAGAGAAGGGTAGTGTTAATGCTACAGCATACAGAGTCATTTTAGATACGTGATCTCAACCCCACTGAACACCTTTGGAACGAAAGGAATATCAATCATGAACAAAGGTTTTCTTGTCCAACATCAAAAATGTTCTTTTGGCTGACTGGGCATACATTCTCATAGACACACTCCATTTTGGTGAAAGCCTTTCCAGATGAGAGGAGGCTGTTATTGTCCCAAAGGCGGTGCAACTCTATATTAAAGCTCATGGTTTTTGGAATGAGACATCCAACAAGCTCATAGGTGTGATGACCAGATGTCCACAATCATTTGGCCATATTGTGCATCTTTCCCTAAATGGTATTAATTTAAAACAGTCCTAGCAAGGCCAGTGCCAGTCCCCAGTATATTTTGGATAATTCTTATCTAGACAGATGTGTATGATGCACCATTTTAAGATAAATTACAGCATGTTTTGTACAAATTGTTTAAGAGTGTTATAGTACTAGCATTTGACAAGTGCATATTTCTTATTTGCTGACCAAAGTGCAATAGTTTGATGTAAATATGAATAAATGAGTTCATTCCCTGTCAGAGATGTTTGAGAGGTCTGCTTTTTCCAGTATTGTCTAGTCTAAATATGCACATTAATTTACATTCTAGAAATAATGCCAATATTCTCATTACTAGCTGAAATATATTCAAACATTGATGCTGATGGCACATTATGAAAGTCAGGCAGGTTCTCACTTACACAGTTTCTTTAGAATAGAAATTAATATGTGAAAGAAATCCATATTTAAGATAAACAGTATTTAAAATTTGCAAACACATTGTCTGTATAAAGATCTCTGGAGGTCCAGATAACCAATGACTTCTGCAAACACTGTGTAAATGCGGGGGGGTGGGGTGGGGGGGTGGATTTAACCTAGCCCAGCAAGTATTGGACACAAAACAGGACCAATCCTCTGGAGAGGGCACCAGTCCACCGCTGAGTCAACATGCACACTTGAGCCAATTGAGCGTCACCAATCCATCTAACTTGCCTTTCTTTGGACAGTAGGAGGTAATACACAAAAACACTGGGAGAACATTCAAACCTAATGCATGGAGGAATTGGGACGTTAATGTTGGACCTTCTTACTGCAAGGCAGCTGCGATACCACTGTGCCTTCATATCGCCCATTTCAAAAGATGTTTGCTTGTCTTCTATAAAGATGAAGGCATCTTGGTTAGGATAGAATATAATCTAAACAGCCCCAAATCTTCCAGTACTGTGGCATAAAATCTGTGCTCCTCTGTCAGAACAGTCAAAGAAAAATTTAATGTTTTAACATCATGAGCAAGGTTATAGTCTTCTGCAAAGAAGAGTACATTAAAATTGTAAAATACAGATTTGATTCATTTATGGAGAACTACATTAACAGATTTACTGATGGAATTGAAGCATAAGGTTGGTCACAAAGTATTAGTTAACAGGTCTGCACACCTACATTTGCAGCATTCAATTATTACATTTAACAGAAAGTTCGAATTTCTTATATATTGTTGGTTACAAAAGCTTAAAAGGTGTAAAAGGCCTGATATTTCAGTGAGTGTTACTGATAGCGTAGAAAGGCTGGGCTATGTATCAACATTGTTCTTTGCTTCTTTGTTCTGTTAACATGAAGATTTTTTGCATAGAGCCGAGTAATAATGGAGCATATAAAAACTCTGGCACCTTTTACAAATACATCCTTATGATCCACAACTGAAACTGTGTTTATACTGAATCTGAAGAGTGCCTGCTTCTCAATAATTCACTTTCTTAAGCTAAGTGCAATACAGTAGGTACAGTATGTTCACAATCTAAAACGTTGCATCTACAGAATAACCTAAGCAGTTCACCCTGAGCAAGGCCTGCAAGCTGTTACTGCATTGTTTTTAAAATCTTTGATCACTGCTGCCACAAGTTACACTGAACTTATTTTAGTACAAACCCAAAAGCAGAGAAAAAGAGCACCTTATAAACATGAGAACTAAAGATAGTTTTTAATTAATCATTTAATGCATTTGCCTTTTTTCACTGTCTCAGGAGTTGGTGTGACACTTGGTCCATCTAAGATTGTGGATAAACTGCTTATTGGATGACAATTGTTTGCACTTAATGCCCTCATTTAATTCAGTCAAAAATTGTAAAAATTAATGTGTCGTCTTCAAATTGTAGTAAAATAATGGCGAATACTGCATTTATTTTATCCAACAAAGCAACATTTTTAAATTGACCAAATGTTTTATTTTAGCAGCTTGGCAGAAAATGAGAAGCTAGAGATGGAGTCTGAGATAATTACCCTGGAAAAAGAGGCAGTTGCTTTAGCCAATGAAAAGAAAAACCTCACTAACTTAATTGAAGAAGCAAAGCAGAACCTTTCAATGGTTGAGTTACAGTGTGAAGCAGGTAAGGCTGAAACTGTCTACTCACTGGTCAACAAGGTGGATGAGCTAGCAGCACTAGTTAAAAACCATGGGTTCTATCATCGGGAGTGCAGTTTGTTGTCTGCCGAAAACATTGCTAACTAACAACATTCCCAATGCGAGCATAAACATTCCGGGATTCACAAAAGTGAAAGCCGACAGGGATGCTACATGCTGTGTCAAAAGCAAATGTGGGGGGTGGGGTGGGATCTCACACTGTTTATTAACATCAGATGGTGTAAGCCGGGCACGTAACGGTTAAGGAAGCGATCTGCCGTCCGGATGTGGAACTGTTAGCATTGAGTGTCCATCCATACTACATGCCCAGGGAATATTCTCATGTCGTTCTAGTTGTTGTTGTTTATGTTTCTCTACCTGCAGATGCAGGAAATGAATGTGATGTTATATTTGCAGCCGTCGCTAGACTCCAGACACAACACCCAGAGACTTTAGTTGCCATTTCTGCAGATTTCAATCATACAACACTGGACTTCACTCAGGACAATTAACATACTGAAAGAAGGAAGTCTATCAGAAAGTACAATCAACCTTCATTATGCGAATGTGATGGATGATACCAAGCCACTTGGGGGCAAATCTGATCATTATCCTATTTACCTACAGCCTCAGTAGAAGGACAGCCCACAACTACACACTCCTTCAGGAAATGGTCTCCTGAAGCTGAAAATGCCCTTAGGGACTGTTTTGAGTCTATTGATTGGAGTGTTCTACATGAACCACATGGAGAGGATATTGAGGGGATTACAAACTGTGCAACAGACTATCTGAATTTCTGTATGGAAACTGTTGTTCCTGTGCACGCTACTTTGCTAATAATAAGTCTTGAATTACCAGTGATGTTAATGGCATTCAAAAACAAGGGCCCGGAAGGGCTGAAGAGTGTACAGAAGGAATTTAAGGTTAGATTAAGAGAGGCTAAAGGAGAACATAGGTTGCAGAAAAATAACATCAGGGAGGTATGGGATGGTATGAAGACCATCACAGGCTATAAGGAAAGTAACAGTCGTACAGCAGAGGACCATGTGGAGAGAGTGAATGCCTTCACTCTCTTCAACTACTCCTGCTTTAACTGCCACAAACTCACCACCTTCCTCCCCCAAGCTGAGAGCATAGATCATGCAGCACATCAGAAGGTGCTAACAGCACTCATGCTTCTCATACCATCACTGCTGACCAGGTTAGAAGAGAACTTAGGAGGCTGTGTCCAGATAAGGTGTGTCCAAGGGCCTGTGTTGCTGAACTGGCAGGACCCCATCAGCACATCCTTAACCTGAGACTGCGACTGGGGAGGGTCCCCACACTGTGAAAACCCTAATGTCTCATCCTGGTTCTCAAGAAAGTGAGATCCAGTGAACTCAATGACTTCAGGCCTGTGGCCTTAACATCGCATATCATTAAGACCCTGCGGCAACTACTTCATTTCCTCAGACCATAGGTGAATCACGCACTAGACCCCCTGCTATTGCCTATCGAGAGAAGGTGGGTGTGAATGATGCCATTTTCTATCTCCGCCAACAGACCCACTCGCATCTGAACAAAGAATGTAGTGCTGGGAGGATCATGTTCTTTGACTTTTCAAGCTCCTTCTACTGAGGGACAAGATGTCCAGATGGTAGTGGACATGAACATAGTGAATTAGATTTCAGGTTACCTGAGTGGCAGACCTTAGTTTGTCAGACAGGAGCTCCACAGGGGACTGTTCTTTATCCTTTCCTCTTCACCCTGTTCATATTAGACTTTAGCCTCAACTCATGGACATGCCACATGCAGCAGTTCTTAGATGATACTGCGATTGGGGTGTGTGTCAGGGAGGACAGGGATCTGATGAATGATTTAGTAGGATGGTGTTGGTCAAACCAACTGCTGTTAAGTTAAACACTTCCAAAACCAAGGAGATAGTCATGCACTACCATAGGTCTAGACCACCACTGAGACCCGTCTCCATTGAAATGGTTGATGAAGAGTGAGTGGTCAACACCGATAAATACCTTGGAGTGCAGTTGAATGACAAGCTCGACTGGTCAGAGAACACAAAGGCCGTGTTCAGGAAGGGGCAACGCCAGCTCTGTTTTCTGAGGAAGCAGAGTTATTTTAACATCCGTTTTATAAGTTGGTGGTTGCCAATATCCTCTTCAATGCTGTGGTGCTCCTGGTTAAGGGGGGGGGGGGGGTGCTATTACATGAAGAAGAGTGGTGCTGATTGTATTGACAAGCTGATTAGGAGAGAAGGATCTGTGGTTGGTATGGAAAAGGCTCCGGTGACTTTGGCAGAGAGGAGAAAACTATGCAAGTTGCTATCTATTTTGGACAATGGACATTGCCCACTATATACCACCATAATTATGTAGAGGAATCTGTTTAGCGGTAGCCTGCTATTACAGAACTGCAATACGGACAGGTATAAAAGATCTTTTGTCCCCAGAATCCTTAAACTCTCCAACTCTTCCAAATAAGGCAGTGGTCCAAACGAGGTGCTTGGTTGAATTCTTTCTATGCTTATAAGCTATATACTACATCCAATATCTCACTATTTGGTCACTACTGTATAACCTTCCCAATAAACCCCTCACCCTACCCCAAATGTGTCACTTTAAACATGTTATTCTATCAGCATAAGCCAAGTCACTTTAATTTTACTTTAATATTACGTCACTTTATAATGTTTTGTGCCACCAGTCACTTTGGTAAGTAGTATTGTTTGCACAATTCCCATTGCACTGGCATTATTGTATGCAACATCTACATTACCTGAATTGGACTGTAAGATTACAACCCCAGTGTACATATTTAATGGTATTTGTATAGTGTGTACTTAAAATGAGTGTATCTAACTTGGTATAATCCTTGGCTACGGGTACTTAAATTTCCATTGGGACCAATAAACTACTGTATCTATTCTATCTCTAATGCAATTAACAGCTGCATTCTAAATGCATTTAAAAAAAATATTACTACATGAAAACCAACAAATCACTAAAGATTTTAAATTATAACACAAGCATGATTTTGTAATTATTATTGCATATGTTTGTTGTTATCTTTTAGAAGAGGCAGAAGTAACTCGCCTGAAAAATGAACATCTCCAGAAAGGCACTGGACAATCATTCAGTAAGATGGAAAGGGAAATTCTGGATGAGCGTGTGACCAAACTGTTAGACTTTAGTGAAGATGAAGGCTCGGATAAATAAAATAAAAAACAAACTGAAAACATTCCTCCTCATTGTAGTTAAGCTGTTTTACAAGGTGAGCAAAGATAAGCATTAAGGTATAAACTGAAGAAATAAATTTCACTGTATTTGTTGTGTGACAATTTTCAATACTTTTTACAGTTATTGGATATATAAAAAAAAAATTCACTTAAGTAAAATAGTAAAGTGCAAGTAAAAACACCTGTATATATTAAGGATGTTTCTCTGTTAAATAAAAACAAGATGGTTAGATGTTGCACAAAGTAAATAAATGCTCAGTACTTATTTATTAAATATTGACTTTAACACATTTATTATGATACAAATTGGCCTGTACATGCTCAATCCTACAGTGGGTCAAGGGGGGCAGGAGACTATAGCTGCAGCAATATATATAGTCATATGAAAAAGTTTGGGAACCCCTCTCAGCCTGCATAATAATTTATTCTACTTTCAACAAAAAAAAAAAAGATAACAGTGGTATGTCTTTCATTTCCAAGGAACATCCGAGTACTAGGGTGTTTTCACAAAAAAGATTTTTAGTGAAGCAGTATTTAGTTGTATGAAATTAAATCAAATGTGAAAAACTGCCTGTGCAAAAATTTGGGTACCCTTGTAATTTTGCTAATTTTAATGCATGTAACTGCTCAATACTTATTACTTGCAACACCAAAATGGTTGGATTAGCTTATTTAGGCTTGAACGGCATAGAAAGGCGTGTCCAAGCATGAGAAAAGGTATTTAAGGTGGTCAGTTGCAAGTTGTGCTTCCCTTTGACTCTCCTCTGAAGAGTGACAGCATGGGATCCTCAAAGCAAAATATCTGAAAACAAAGATTGTTCAGTATCATGGTTCAGGGGAATGCTACAAAAAGCTCTCTCAGAGGTTTAAACTGTCGGTTTCAACTGTAAGGAATGTAATCAGGAAATGGAAGGCCACAGCCACAGTTGCTGTTAAACCCAGGTCTGGCAGGCCAGGAAAAATATAAGAGCGGCATATGCGCAGGATTGAGAGAATGGTTACGGACAACCCACAGATCACCTCCAAAGACCTGCAAGAACATCTTGCTGCAGATGGTGTATCTGTCCATCATTCTACAATTCAGTGCAATTTGCACAAAGAACATCTATATGGCAGGGTGATGAGAAAGAAGCCCTTTCTGCACTCACACCACAAACAGAGTTGCTTGCTGTATGCAAATACTTATTTAGACAAGCCAGATTAATTTTGGAACCAAGTGCTTTGGACTGATGAGACAAAAATTGAGTCATCTGGTCATAACAAAAAGCGCTTTGCAAGGCGGAAGAAGAACTCAGCATTCCTAGAAAAAACACCTGCTACCTACTGTCAAATTTGGTGGAGGTTCCGTCATGCTGTGTGGCTAGTTCAGGGACTGGGGCCCTTGTTAAAGTCAAGGGTCAGATGAATTCAACCCAATATCAACAAATTCTTCAGGATAATGTTCAAACATCAGTCACAAAGTTGAAGTTACACAGGGGTTGGATGTTCCAACAAGACAATGACCCAAAACACAGTTCGAAAATCTACAAAGGCATTCATGCAGAGGGAGAAGTACAATGTTCTGGAATTGCTGTCACTGTCCCTTGACTTGAATATCATCGAAAATCTATGGGATGATTTGAAACAGGCTCTCCATACTCGGTAGCCATCAAATGTAACTGTTCCCAAACTTCTTCATATGACTGTATGTACATAGCAGGTCACAGAAACAACTGCAGCAACTGTAAGAGGAAATACAGTGTCCTACACGATGAAAGATGTATGCAGCACTGTATTAATTTACAAAATGTTAGTTATTCACACTGTACAACTGGAATTAAATAATTTATTAATGGATATGTACTGTATATGTACAAATTGTACAATACAAAGCTCTTAACTCTACAAAAAATACAGGAGTTTTGCACACAATTCATTAAATGATGAAAACAAAAATCTGAGTACTGCAGTTCCATTTCTACTCCGTGATGACTTACATTTGACATTCATGATAAATGCAGACAGGCATGCGCTTATCTGAATCAGTTACTTGAAAATCCCGTTAAGGTGGCAGTGATCTATACCATTAAAGAAGGAACTGACAAACGAGGCATTATTCCCTTTGCAGATACAGATATCCCAGTGGTACACAAACACCTTCCCTTTGACTCCAGCACAGGTGGCTGGAGGGCTGAAGTAGTAAGTTAAGGAAAATTACCAAGTAGTTAACTATTATTTAGTTCATTTTTATAGAGTACACCAACAGTAAAAAAAAAAAAAAAAAAATGAAAACAATACAAAATGAGACTGGCAGCAGGTGTAGACCAATGGCTGGAAACAGCACTTGAGAATTAGCAGAGTGTTGAAAGAAAACACATTTGGATATTGTAGACACTAAAAATAAGACACTAGAGAGCTGTACATTTTTTAATGTTGCAAAAACAGCGGGTTCTTATATGAAAATCTAATCCATGTCATTAATGTTTGTGACATATGGCAAAATGAAAATTAAGGGCATTAAGACAGCTTAACATTTTCACCAGAATAAACTGGATTTTTTTCAAACCACCACCAGATGAATGATTTGTATATAAAGTAAGAAATAACCTTTTAATCTGAGAAGTCACTCAGATTTTCACTGGCTCACTCTTTTTTTTTTAAGAGATTAAATGATTCCAAAATGTCTTGATACAATGGTAAAGATCAGACCTTCATTCAGTGAGATGTTTGAAACATGATGAAAATATGTCAAGTATTAGTCATCTAACATGATGTAGGATGGGGTCTTTTTCTGATTGAAAACAATCAGACTAATTTTAGATGTAAATCTTGGTATGAGAATGCAATATAGTCCATCAGTTCTTTCCTGATAACATCTTTTATAGAAATGCACTATTGATTTAACATTTCAAAAGTTATAGTTGTGGGCATTACAAAAGCACTGCTACTGTTGACTACTTAAATGTATGGAAAAGGGTAGCAAGTTGCACAAGGGCATCTCCAGCCTTCAAAGCAAATTTTAGAAAGTGAGTTTTCCTTCTGTACTTTTGTCAAACTTGTAACCCCACCATTTGATTAGAGGAAGAGTGGTAGCAGGAAGTGTTAAAGGGCTGTGCCGTCTTGATAGTAGCTTTGGTGTAAAAAGGGTTTTTGGAGGGCTCACTGGACCCTGTTCCCTTATAGCTCTTCCCATTAAATGGTAAACGGGCAGAACAGTAAATAAAAAAAATTTAGAATTACTTCCATTCAGTTTCCTTTGGGAATAATACTGGGTATGAGTCTTTTATTATTATGAATGGACAGTACTGGTCGCAGTGTTTACATTTTCAGCTTTTATGAATTAACACTATGTAGTAATACATACCATTCTCATTGTCCTTCTCAGTCCTCCATATCTGTAGTTTAAAAACTTACATTGCCTGTTGTGATCATTGTTGTGTGATTTTTGCTACATTATTATTTTTTTTCCATCCCTTCAGCTGTAATGGGAAAAAAACACCCTCATGCTGTGCAACAATGAAACTAAAAGTAATCGAAATGACTATGTCCTCCAACCATTATCAAGGAAGTGTTGCTGTAGGTGCTGACTAAATAGGCTTTAGCATTTTTTGCTCTGGTACCGTTTTTGCTGAAAGCAGGTTTATTTAATTATCCTGCAACTATTTTAAATTTTACAATTGCTTTAGAAGTTCCCAGCTTCACAGTTTTAGGTATATCAAGCAAAAGTCAGATTCCTTCTTATCCATGCTGGAAAATGGGCACCACTGGGGGGTAGAAGAGGACTTAACCCATAGTACTCTTGAGCTATTACAGTACAAACATATTGATATATGAAGTCATTGAGAATGATGACAGGCTGTTGTAGGCTACATCTCTCATTCCATGTGCCTTGTGCAATCACACCACTAACTGTGTAACTAAGATTTTACGGCACCCAACTGCATCTTCATATTAACTTGTGTGCACTCCTCTCAATCATCTAATATGACACCAATTTCTGAGCAGGAAAGCTTTTGCTGTTGTGATTACTCTAAATTTTGAAATTTTACCCACTACAACCTTTTCCTACTTTTAAAACAGCAACAATTTCCACAACTTCTTGTTTCACAAAGAAAAAGTATTATGCATCATAAAAAAGAACTACATATTTATTTTTAATGTGTGTTTGTTTTAATCAAACACACAAAAACAAAATGCTGTGCAATAGAAACAAGCCTCATAGCTCTGCTGAGCCTATCCACAAGAGGCCGGAGTTCCCTCATGCGGTCTACAGTCCTCATTAAACTTTGTATTTAGTTGTGCATTTTTTCCTTAGTTTATTTATTTAGGTTTACAACTCTTTGGATTTGCCTAAATGAAACAGAATCACTTAATTTCCTTTGGATAACTTTAAAAGCCTCAGGACCAGTGTGGGTGATTCTTAATTAAATTCAATAAAAATAAGTGTCCAATAACTGCCAGTCTCTACCCTGCCACCAGCACAATGCTTCCAATGTGCACATGTGAGCTGTGCATAGCAATGCTTGTGAATGTAATGGTTAGTTCTAACAGTGTTAGTGAGAAGGCCTCCCAATACCCTAAGGGGTATAATATTTATACCAGCAGATACAGTGTACCAAGTATTTACATCTTCCGATTAAAATACATTTGCAATCTGGTTTAAGAATTACACAGGATAATAACAGGCCAGAACAGCGTAAGAGTTTAAGACTAGTCACAGATACAGGTAAAACAAAAGAAAAAAGCAGTTAGCTTAGCATGTCCAGAGTATAAAAATAGCTGAATGGACTTAAAATAAATCTGAAAACAGTTTGATAATAATTTTATAAAAGTAGCCTATTCAGCAACCTTTAAAGCCCAAATATTTAACAGTACACAGTCAAAAATCAGTAATGGCAACAATGTTAAAAGACAAACTTACTGTATACTGGTTTATCTAGTCTGGGTTCAAAAATTGTGCTTTATGATTCTTACATAGTTAAAACTGCTTTGTCTCCTCAAAAGCATGCCTATTTAAATGTACACCATTAAGTATCATCTCTCATCATTACTAGCACCCACTCTGACTGTAGTGTCCAATTATGAAAAGTTAAGGTAAAAACAAACTGAAAAATGCTTAAGGCTCATCATGTGGGCCACAATACATACCTGCATAAAATGCATTAATTCATTATCTTTAATCCTCAATTCATATATGCAAATTCATCTCCTGGAACAATTTCCCTACCTGCTCAATGTAAAAACTATAATTATATCCATAATTCAATTTTTTTCTAATCCTGAAAGGTGAACAAAAGTTTATATTGTCACTGATTGGTTGTAGAACATTCTCCTGTCAGTATTCACAAGTAATGCGTAGTTCTGTAATCTGACTCAATTCTCCTTTACACAAATTTTTTTCCTTTTATACAAATTTTAAATATTTGAAAAATCTAAATATGCATTTTCTTTAATCATTCTCATAAGTACTTTAGTTTTCGTTCTCCAACTTTCATCAACAAGGACTTCTTCGTAATAGTGAGGACATAAATATTCGATTTTAGCTGTAGTGATATTAAAGTAATATGATCCTCGATCAATCAATAACTTGTGAATTATAGCCACTTTTTTTCTCCAAAGCAAAGTGCTGAATCTCCACAATCCAAATTGGTAAAGGATTGCAAACCAACACTCAAACTATTAGTGATTTGTCAAAGCAAAACAAGATCCGCCAACGTTACCAGTTCACTCAACAACTGCAGTTTATATTGTATGACCTACAACAGTCCGTGCTAAAATGCATTTAAAAGCATACATGACAATTCCAGTTTCTCTAGTAACTTGACAGTAACCCCACTTCTGCACTGTCAAACTCAGCCAAGTTTTTAGTTTAGTAAAGCTTACCAGTAAAAGGAGAAAGTGGTCAATGTGTTTAAACATCTGTTTGCATTTGGTTCACAAGCAAAATGAACATCAATGAAACCTACACAGGCAGAAATCCTCCTTGCACAAGATAAATTTGAATCACCCATTTTAGAAATGCAATATATATGACATATCCCGTACTTAATGCCTTCACCAGTTTTCTTTAACCAATAAACTCTGGAAACAGTTTAGTGTTCGGCAGTGCCTTGACGTAGGGTAAAACAAAGGATGAAGTAAATTATTTTGTTGTGTCTGTTATATTAAACAGTCATGTAACTCTACAGAAGGCAGGACCCCAGGAACAGCACTAGAATATGTTCATTACGTAATCTGTAAGAAAGAAGAGGGAGAAACTGCTTAAACTTCGTTAATCAAAACAATCATGAAAGCAATGTAACACATGTAACGAATGCAATATATTAAAGTGTTGTGTGCACTCCAGTAACACCCTAAAGAATGAAACTGAATGCAGAAAAACAAAACAAAGAATGGAAGTAAACTTACTGACTACTGTATGTTAAGGATTATTCTTTCACTTTTACATTCATTTATAATTTACACTGGACTTCAGTTTTTAAACATGTTAGATATTTACACATTTTTGTTCCTTAAAGACTTAAACCATTCAACAGATGTCAGTTCACTAAACCGGCACACAAATATAATGGTATCCTATCCCTGTACTAGGAACATTAAATAATACAAGTGCAGGATGACAGAAAATGCAAGAAATGGTGAATACATAGCTAAAGCAGAAACTTTTTTCATGTTTTAGTACTAACAACAAAATTTTGACATGAAGTGTATAATGTGTGAAGACTCAAGCCTTGCCGCTTCCCAGAATTAACGTTTTGACTAGTGAGCCCTTTTTTATTGCTACTATTATACAATAAAAACGTGAGGTGTAAATGTATGGTAAGCTTTTTTTTTTTTTTTATTCTCTCAGTCACATTGACCCCCATCTGACACTTTTGTTTACAAATAAAGATGTGCTATAACAGAGGTGAACTCAGATGAGGATGAGGGTTCTGCATCGGAGAAAGAGAACAGAAGCCCTCCCTGCAAGGAACATCCACTCACATATATGCAGCTGCACCAGGTGTAAAGGCGAACGATGCCACTTTTTGGATGCAGCAACAGGTCAGGTGTCATCTAGCCAGTCAGTCTGCCCCACACCTATCGTTCAAAGAGACACGCACTAGATTGACAACTGCTAGATCTGCAGCTGAACAATAGTCATGGTCTATGAGGATTTTATAGTCCTACTCCTAGCCCGATTTGTTATCCTCCAGCTATCGTGTTCTCCACTCTCAAACCCCCAGTCTTGAGAGTGGAACTGAGAAATTGTTCCACTCAAACAATGCAAGAATTACTCCCTTCTTCAACAGTCACTGCCCTGTCTCATGAAAATCTTATTTAAAATGCCAGCCACAAACTCGGGTATGGGGTTTAATTGTAAAGCTCTCTCTTATTCAGATAGCGATGATCCATTTATATCAGGTTTTCGCATTGGAGGAAAATGTATGAAAACTAAGTACCTTGTTGTATTTACTGGAAGCTGAATATAAAAGGAATAAAATATTCAACTGTAGAGCTATCTGTAAACTGAAACTTTTTTCTCTTGACATTCTTGCCACTAAACAAAAATCACAACTGCAGTATGGACAATGGAAGTGACTGCTGGCGGAGATCTCACAGTATGTCAGGACTACTGTGTGCATATAGCCTGTTGCAAAAGTTTGTGGTAGGATACTGAAAAGCTGCTACAGGGAGAGAGGTGACAGAATGGAGAATGGCTAACACAAAGCAAGCAAATGCCCCAACAAATCTTGCGTCTTAGCAGGCCATACAGTGCTAATTTAAAATAGTCTATTATAAATAAATATATAAATAGTCTATCCCTTGATTTAGGTTTGGATATGCCTCACAGATTTATATACCTTATGAATTTGTGGAGGTTGCTCATCATCAGAGCCTTCTTCAGGCACTGTATCATGGTGCCTCCCTGCCTGAACATCTTCTGCCCAACCGCCCATTGGCAAACGTGACATTCTGGAGCCTGGCCTAGAAGTGCCACTTGCGCCATCTGCAGAAAAAGCACAGGTGCATTATAGGTTTTTTACTGTCATGTGCATAGAGTAAAGTAAAAATTCTTGCTTTTGCTCATCAACATGTCTATTAACTTAACAGGAGTGCTTTAATCAAATTTCATTTGATGTGGATAACCCAAATGCTTAAACTGTTCAATGTCTCTATTGCTGATTGTGTGGTTAAGTACTTTTGTCCATCATATCAGGATCTTAAGTTAAACATGTCTGCAAAAATGTTATTTGTACAAAATGCAAAACTAGTTTCTGCTCCACAACTGTGTGATGCCACACTGATGTATTTATAACAATAAAACAAGAAAATGTCATAATATGAAAATGTTTCAAAAGATTCACCTTATGCTCAACATAATACTGTTCATAAGTGCTTTACGCACTCACTTTTGTGCTTGTCAGTGGTTATAGTTGCCTGTTGGAGAAATCAGCGGTAGCCAAGCTGGGTTTGTAGTAGCCTTGATATCTCGTTTCCATAACAGAACTATTTTGATGGAATATCTCTCTCTCTCTGTTCATCAGTACACCACCCAAATGTGGTGAAAAAAATGCAGTTTGAGTGATTTTTTGTTTTTTCCACTCGACCATTACATAAGCCCAGAATAACACACTTTGCAGCAGACAATAGGTGCCCAGCATTTGCACTAATAAAGCAGAAAATGTTCAGCACTAGGGTTGCACAGTATACCGGTACTGGAAAAATGCAGAAAAACACATTTTAAAACCGAACAGTGCCAGAATTTCAGAAATTTTGGTACCAGAATTAAACATCAGACTTCCTCTCAATCCCCCATTGACACTTGTTATTGTAGTTGTGGTAAAATGTTTCATAGTCTTCATGAAATGAAACCACATGCTTTGATGCAATCATAACTTCACGGAGGATCCCCACCCTTATTGCTTCAACGTGATTGGAGACTTCATGGGGGATCCCCTTTACTGCCTAGATGCAATCGAGACTTCATGTGTAGATGATTCGTAAAGCATTACAATGGCATGGCACAGAACTGAGGCTGGTGTAAGAGAGGTAGGTTTTTGTTTCAGAGCCATTCTGTTACCAGTACTGAGGACCAAAAGCTGGTATCTATACCAAAGTCAAAATTTTAGTACTGATCCAACACTATTTACCACAAATATAACAAAAATTGTCAGGATAGTCGATGCACCTACACCTATTCATTTTAAAGTTTAAAACAGAAACACCTGCCCACAAAATCTTAGCAAGCTCCACAAGTGTCCTCAGTCCCTCTCACTTTATATCGTTTGGGCTGAGATCAGCTGACTGACGTGCCCAACTATGTCCAGACACTGCTGCAGGCATGCTTCTGGGAATATACGGATGCTAGGGGCTGGTGTGTCTACAGAGGTTAGTGGTGGTTATCGCATCATCATGCAACAGGACGTATGGCAAACTATCAGGCAACAGTCAAACGAGTGTGTATCACCTAAGGTGTGAACATGTTATGCAAACCCTGTGTCATGATTTGGAATCCGCATCTTGAATTTACTGTGCAACACTTGTTTTAACCCCAGGAGCAAAATCTTTGTTTTCCAGTGTTATTTATTGTCATATGCAAAATTACATTCTAGTGTATGTCACATTCAAACTGCATGGCATACAAGAAATTTCAATCAAAATCAGTCCACTAAAGGTCATTTCATACTATGCCATAACATGAACAATATTTATACCTACCATATCTGATAACCGCCCAACAATTTCTCAGTTTTATAAATAGTTAGCCATTTCCTATGTCATTTTGTTGTTTGCTTGTTTCTGTATATATTTATTAACATTTCAGTATAATTTATCCTAAATGTACAGCACAGGCTGCATAGATATCAATAGAATGAACGATCACTAAAATCTTGTCATTCGATTCATTCCCCTGCTTAATGGAAGATTATTTTTTGTATGAAACTGCAGCAGTAATGTGACAAGAATCCTTTCCAAATAAAAAGAGTATAACTTAAATAAATTATCCTATGAAGTAATAGCAACAAGTGTCTATGAAACTGAGGAAACAAATTTTATTTTAATGCTTGAAAAATGTATCTAAGTGATCTGCTTTCCTATTTAAGATTTTATGATTTCTGAAAATATTCTCTCTTTAGGAGAAGAAATGTTTTTAAATTAATATTCATAAGCAGCCAATTGCTAAGACTATAAGCAAAACAAAAAAGGTAAAGAACACTGAAAAAAATAAGGGTTAGACAAACTGCACAGTACAGGTGTGTAGCTGAAAAAAAGAAAAAAAAACAACAGGTTACATACAGTGTATCAGTGGAGGAAGAGGAACAAAAATGTAATGAAAAAAAATTAAGATAAAAAGTATTGTAAAGAGACGCAATTAGAGAATATGTAGGAAGAAATTAAAAAATTAATCTGCCGTTTAGTTCTAAAGAAATGTGTGATCAAAGCCCAATAAGGAGCGACTTTTCTTTGAAACCCAAAGAGATGAGTGAGGCTATGACAAAGGGTTGTGAAATGTTCTACAATTGGCCTTTCCATCCTAACACTCTGTCCCCCCACCCCATACGTCATTAAACACATTTTTTCCACTTTAAGAGAATGTTCCTTCCACAGAAGCTCTTTTTCTAACCCATTCATAATCATCTTCTGTCAACCACCTAACTTTGCAGATTTTTTTTGTCTGCAGCTCATTTCATGAATCAGAGGAACATTAACTGCTGGTCACTTTGTGTTGCATCAGGGGCTGCTGATTCACTTGAAAATATGTCATCAACAATGCAACTGTATCTGGTTTCTCTGAAAAATATACTATTAAACGATGAAACTGGCAGTCCAAAAATTGTATTCATTCCATTTCTTGCTATTTACATAAAGCCTACTGTAGAATGTTTCACATCCCTTGTAGTGCACAGCCCTGATTGTGTTCTTTGACAGGATTTCAAAGATGAAATTAAAAGAAAAAGACCTTAACCCTTTAATCTCTTTCTTAATATCCTCTCCTCTCCTACTTTTATCTTCTACTCTTCATTTTCTTCCTTCTCCTTCTATATTTGAAACCTGTTTTTTTCCCCTTTTCAGTCACACACCTGATGGAGGCTACACTGTCAAAACATCTCTAAAATTTTTTTTTTTTATTGTAGTATTAACCTTAATTAGTTTGTTTTTGGAAGAAGAACTGTCCTCTCCTGTGATATTTGCTTTTATCAATAACTAGCAAAATACCCATGCTTCGCAGCGGAGAAGTAGTGTGTTAAAGAAGTTATGAAAAAGAAAAGGAAACATTTTAAAAATAACGTAACATGATTGTCAATGTAATTGTTTTGTGACTGTTATGAGTGTTGCGGTCATCAAGGATTTGATTATCATTATTTCTTTCAATCAAGTTCGTATTTGGAGGATGTGTTGTGTTCAAGTTATATTCTGTGTTTGTCAACCGTTGTAAAGATAACAGGTTTCATTCATCTTAGTGATTATTACCCAAATCGGTACTCGTGAATCTAAGATGTTTAACAGGCATTCCCGATATTAAGTTGTGGATTTGCCTGCGAATATTTAGCGGCAGCGTGTCTATGAACTTAATATAAACTTAAACTTTACACTTTGCTTTCCTACTGATATGTCTACAAAGGCTTGTTCAGATTCAAATGGTTGTTCCTTTCTTACTGCATCAATAAACAGCTCGTCTTCCTCTTTATCTGAGACATCACACGCTGCATGCATGGGTTTACCTTTCCCAGTCCTTCAAACTTTAGCGAAGTGGTTCAATTTACCACAATTTTTTACACTGTCTTCCTTTAGCTAGACATTGACTTTTTCCACCGTGTGCTTTGTTTCCGCAGTAGCTGCACATATGAATATGCTTGTATGCGTCACTTGTTTCATATTCTTTTGCTGCCTTCTCAATTGTGTAATGCGTTTTTTGTTCAGCGCTCTTTGGAGCTCTTGCTTGTTGTCTGCGTACTGAATTCACAGTCAGTTCACGTGAGCCGCTCGGAGTACATGCATCGAAGGTTCTCAGCTGTGCTTGCGCTATCTTGTGCAACCTTGCGATGTCCACAGCTTTATTTAATAATAGCTAAGAACCGGCACTTAAACGTTTCTCTCACACTTTTGCGGAGTTTGTGCCAAACTCTATTCTATCCCTGACCATCTCATCTTCATTTGCATAAGCACAGTCCTTCACCAGCAATTTTAACTCCATTACAAAGTGATCAGAAGTCTTGTTTATACCTTGCGTCTTCTCACTAAACTTGTATCTTGCGAATATCGTATTCATCTTAGGCATGACAAACGCCTCAAAACGGTCATAATAGGTTTTCAGTACCTTGGCTTCCTCCTGGGTGAGAGTCCATGTGTTAAAAATGTCTCTTCCTTTTTCCCAGTCCACAGGAGCAGGTAGCTGCATTTCTCACTCTCGTCTTTGTCTTTTAGCGGGACAGAAAACATCAGCTCCATGTGATGTCTGAACATTTTCCATTCTCCCGGCAGTTTAAGAGAATCCCAGTCAATTTGTGGCGAGGGAACTCCAACAAAACCCATGACTGTCCTCTATTCTGACACCATGTCTTGTTTTCACAAATTGTGAAAAATGAAATGATGGCGAGACTTTCTTTTAAAGTATGCAGGGGAACTTTATTACAGCTCTTACATTCACAGCATCCGTGCTCTAAATTAACTTCCATAATAGTAACCTTGAGGTCCCTTTTTCTGGTGCCTACCTGAAGACATAGGTAGCTACACCATGCCTGATAATAATACATTTCAATGACATATAAATATTACAGTGATCCTCTCGATAGACATCTCACCACCCAAATCGCTACTCGTGAATCAAAGATGTTTAACAGGCATTCCCAGTATTAACTTTTTGATTTGCCTGCAAATATTTAGTGGCAGCGTGTCTATTGGATTGCTGCTGACGGATGGCCTTATATATAACTCAATTATGTGGGAGGCGTGGGTATGGGGGACGCAATATAGGCAGGCAGCCAACTACGTGGGAGGCATGGTGATGGGGGACGCAACTCCGCCTTACACGGCGACCGAGCTGCAGGCTATGGCCGTATATACGTACGCAAGTAGGATTCAGTTATGACCGTTACGCGTAGAATTTCAAAATGAAACCTGCTTAACTTTTGTAAGTAAGGTGTAAGGAATGAGCCTGCTAAATTTCAGCCTTCTACCTACATGGGAAGTTGGAGAATTAGTGATGAGTGAGTCAGTCAGTCAGTGAGGGCTTTGCCTTTTATTAGTATAGATAATTGGAAACATCAAGTGCAGCAATACAAACACTGCAAGGAAGGCAATCAATTTCTTTCTCATGAATATGATAGAACAGTAATGAAAATGTTAAGCGCTTTTCAGCAATACCTGGGGTGCACCCGTGGCGCCGTTGACCGACCATAGGTGCTGTGGAGCCATCTTGCCTTGATAAGGCACCAGGGAAGGGAAAGGTAGCTGAGCGGGGAAGGGTGCGGTTGGCTTCAGAATCTTCTGGGGCACTCTCACTGCTGTCATCACTATCCTGACGGTGCCATACATGCCGTGCAGGCTCTGTCCTCACTTGCTGCTTGTGTAGCTATGGACATAAGCATGTGTGACGTTAAATATTACAGTAAATCCAAGAAAAGGAAAAAAATATATATCCATTCCTCCCTAGTGACAACCATTGTAACAGAATGCCAAAACTATTATATACTCTTAAAAGCACACAATTTGCTCTAAAAAGAAAATGCTTGGATCAGTACATCATGACCTAAAAGTCTAACGGAAAATACATGCAAAAGGCATAAGAAAACATCTGTCCGTCCATTTTCAACCCCCCAAAGGTTTGTAAGTGTGCCAAAGATTACATTGGAAATATCAAGCACAAAACAAAAACCAATTGAACTGAAATGGCAGTTCACTATAAAGAACAATCAAGCACTCACTCATAACAAGCCAAATTAGAGTCTCCCATTTCCACCTAACATACATGTCTTTTGCATGAGGCAGGAAAACTGAGGTACCCAAAGATAAACCTACATGCACTCTGGGTAGATGAAGTGCTAGAGCCAGGTTTTGAAATGGAGTCCCTGGAGCCCCTAATATGCTGCTGCCACAGTGGGGCAAAAAAAGTGAACAGAAATCTGTTTCCCACTTACTGCTGAGTTAATAACCAGCACTTTACAAAAGAAACGTTCTCCACCCAAGACTGAATTACTGTACCTCATGCATGTAGACTGCATGAATGCTCATTTCATTTGATGCATATTCTGACAAAACCATACTTGTAAGCTGGCCCTCCCATGCACTGCTGCCGGAGCTGGCTGTCCTCGTGTCTGTCCTGCAATAAAACAAAGGGGTAGTGGAGTCACCACAAACAGAAGTTCTAATGTAACAGAGTTTAAAATGAATCTACATTCAGAATAATAATTTGTATGCCATTCCTATAGATAGGGTCAACATATGGAAACCATTCAAAAGTTAAATGATTAAAAACAAAAGCCTCAGTAATTCTTTTGTTCACCACAAATGGTCAAGGTGCTTGTACTATGAGGCTTCATGACATGCACTGTGTTGCAAGCATAAGTCTTGTGCTCAGAAGCAAACTTTGGTCCAGTCAATACTGCCAGATTAGTGGTAAAAAAATAAATAAATAAATAAATAAATAAATAAATAAATAAATAAAAATAACCCCCCTACTGAAATGGATTTTCACAAAGATAAACCTTAAATACGTAGGTGCCTCTGGGAGCCATGCAGATAGCATCATTAATCATTGGGATTGGCTATGACAGAGTCCAGTCATTACTTTAACTAACTGATGAAATAAATCCATCATTTGCTTTTACACAACTATTTTGCCTTGTACATTTAGCGATGCAAGAGCCTTCTTTTATGCCAGTCTTCCTTTAATCTATGAACAAATACCCACTTCCTGTTACATTATACAAATTTTCTAGCAATTTTCAATCGCAGACATCAATTACATAATCTCAGTGAGTTGCTGGTGGATCCTCTGACCTTCTTCTGTCTTGTAGTCTAACACACCCAGCAACTCACTCCAAAATGTCTGATTTTGTCTTAATTTGCAGGGGTAAGTGGTGTGTGTATATGTGTGTGCACAACAGCCAAGAACCAATTAGTGCTCAGTTGGCAGTACAATACATATAATGCAGCTATGAGGAATAAAGAAATGTGGGCGTTTTGAGCCTCACAACCAGAAGAGAGCCTTATCTGCCTAATGTGTCATGTTTAACATACGACAACATCATCTTAAAAAAAAAACAAAAAAAACAATTGAGGGCAGGAATTCAGCTGAACTTGCCGTACCTGTAAAGCATTTGTAGAGAGTACCAGTTCTGTCAGACAGTATGTTACAGGCCATCACAAAAAAGGTTAGCTTGCTATACTTTGACATTACCAAACTATGCTGGAAAGTCTTCAGAGTCATCTAATTGGTCATCCCCTGTGACTTCTAATCATGTAATCCGACAGCCCCAGGTGATGAGATCAGCAACTAAAGTCATCAAGTTTGACATCCCCTCTAACTTGGGAGTCATGTAACATGCCACTAACTTTACTCTTCATCACATCTTTGCTGCCGATGACTATGTGTCCATCCCATCAATATCACTTACAATCCCTTCAAAAGTTATATTTAACATTCAGGCCAAAATTATGGACAAAATGTATCAGATATTAGAAAAGTATTGTGAAAAATATGTCAGCCTCTTTGAATCTAAAGTTAATTACTTATGACACAGACACTACTGACTGTTAGTATACTGTACTGCCTTGGTATGGTATTGCTTCTTTTCCGACAAAAACCATTTGCTAGTAAATTTGATTTTTTTTTTTTTTTTTTGTTGCTTGACAAAATTAAGCACGTCTGAAATTTTAATATAAAAGCTAGGTAATTCAACTGATGTAGAAGAATTTTCCCACGGTGGTTATTTAGAGCTATAGTCAAGTGCTTTTCTAACAATACAGAAAATTGTGTTATAATATGAGTTTTAAAGCATTTGTTAAAGCACAATAAGATGTTATTTAGATCTTTTATTATAACTTCTATACATGAAATAGTTCAACCATATATGCCATTATATTTATTTAATAGTCAACTGGGGAAAAAAAGGTAAATAAAGTGATAAAGAAAATTATACATCCATCTTATGGTCCAAGTGCAGTACAAGTTCCACAAAACAACAAAATATAAAATTGTAGTGCATTAATATCAAATAAAGTGAATGAACCATTTTAATTATTTTTGATTTGAATGATTTTTATAAACCTCTGAATCCCATTATTTTCTTTCTCTGAAAACTGTATAATCCATTAGGTCAGCACTGGCAAACACCATGCAGCACTAGAATATACACATTTAATTACTGATGCTGATAATACTGTATATACTCGCAGATAAGTTGGGTCTTGATTTTACAGTATAATTTTTGGTATTTTATAATATCGTTCGTATAAGTCGGATGAGGAAAACTCATGCTGTTGGTACAAGGGATTATGATAACACCCACCTGAAAAACAGTAACCACAGAGCACACTGCCTTTTTTTCTATGTGGGTGCGGCAATGCACTGTATCAGCTTGTGCTCCTAACCTCTCTCTCTACTGTGCCTACGTGACCACATGGTAATACCCGAACTATTCTAAAGCAACGTTTGCACTGTTTTGTGTTTTTTGGAGCTCACACCCTCATACACCTTTATCGTAAGAGCATCCCTTATGTTTAATGGAGTGTTCGATCAGAAGAAAATATGAAGCTTGTTTTAAATTAAACGTCATTGAAGTAGCGAAAGAAATTGGTAACTGCGCTGCTGCAACAAAATTCAATACGTCTGAGAAACTAATACGAGATTGGAGGAGGTAAGATGATTCATTTATTTATTTATATTTATATAAGTGTCGCATTTTTTAATGGGCGCATTAAGTCGGGGTCTGATTTTATGGTCGATTTTTCAGGTTTCAAGACCCCAGGTTTTTTTCCTGTAGGTTGCAGCGCCTAAATACTGGGCTAGAGGCAGAATAACGTCATAAACAGGAAGTTATTAACCTATTAACCTAACCAGATGTAAAATTTAAACTTCGGATGGTGAATCCATAAAGCAGCAGTGCTGACCACTGTTACTGCATTGGCTATTTTTCAAATATGTGATTTTCAGATCAACTTTACATAGTTATATTAAAAAAAAAAAGCCAGTATACAACCAATAAAGGGAAGCTGGTCTAAAATTTTTAAATCATTCAACTCTTAAGTTGCACTTTCACCTTCTAAAGTCTGATGGGATCCATTTCTAGAATGTCAGCAGCAACTGCCTTATGCCTCATGAATATTCATGCTGCTTGACTGCAAATGTAAACGTAGTTTATTAGGCATCGTATTAAACATACGGTCACTTGACAATGTTAGCACTTGAAATATTTTAGACTTGCAACATTTCACACATACTAGGACCAAAAAAAAAAAAAAAAAAAATCCTACACTAGAGCTGCCTACCTCCATCCCCTTCCATTTTTGTAATGCTTAAATTAAGTCCCATCCATCCATCCATTATCCAACCCGCTATATCCGAACTACAGGGTTGCAGGGGTCTGCTGGAGCCAATCCCAGCCAACACAGGGCGCAAGGCAGGAAACAAACCCCGGGCAAGGTGCCAGCCCACCACAGGGCACGCACACGCACACACACCCCAAGCACACACTAGGGACAATTTAGGATCGCCAATGCACCTAACCTGCATGTCTTTGGACTGTGGGAGGAAACCGGAGTACCCGGAAGAAACCCAAGCAGACACGGGGAAAACATGCAACCTCCATGAAGGGAGGACCCGGGAAGCAAACCAAGGTCTCCTAACTGCGAGGCAGCAGCGCTACCCACTGCGCCACCTGCTTAAATTAAGTCTCCAACACAAATTCTTACATAAAAACATAAGAAGATGGCAAAAATCTTACGTTGATCCAGCCAACCCTCTGGCTGCAATCAGTGGTGTCCCCTCTCCTTTAGCCAATGTGGAGGAGAAGCTCCCACGGAGGTGCTGGCTGGTACTGAGTGGAGAAAGTGACCGAAGTGCAGAAGCTACATCACTACTGCCAATGTGTGAAGAATGGTGAGCACCATGTCCTTCCTGAGCATACTGGAATGAGGTCAGTGAAGGAGGTCCTACCAATAGGTTGGCAATTAAACTGTGTGGCTGAAGAAAAGAAAAGACACATGTCACTGATAAAAAACATTAGCATTAAGAACTAGACTGATACTGTTAAAGTTCACAATGGTTCGCTGGGACATCACAGATTTATCTCCAAAGAATAATCTATGATGGACACACATTTAGAGACATTTTTTAAAAATTCAAAGAGATAATGGCAATATTAAAAGAAAATGCAATGTAAGGCAATCCTCATTATCTGTGTTAATGTACTAGGATCCTTCACAGCAGTGGACTTTGTCTGCACTGAACTTATATAAGTAACAGATTTTAAAATAGGCCAAATTCCAGTAGAAGTTATTTTAATAGTTTCTGGCATTTAAGGCTAACAAGAGTAGCACGAGAATGTAGCACAGTTATTTTAAGTCACTGTAAAGTTCAAGGCTCTTTCTATTCAAAGCCACAATTTACCAGTCATTAGATACTCAAGGCTCTATTGTGTATTCTTGAATAAAGAGTGAAACTAAGAAGGGGCAAAAAAGACAAGCAACATGGTATGAAAGTAAGCCTATTAATATTTTAAAACATATTAGCTAGCTCTATAGTATATGTAGTTTCAATCAATATGTGACCCTTTCTAAAATGGACTAAATTACCAGATATAAAATTATATAATATTGTTCCAAGACTGCAGACAACTTAAAACTCCTTTCCCATATATAAGAAAAAAGACAAAGACAATTTAAAATGAATGATGGTTACCTCAGACTCTGATTGAATGGACTGAATAGAACTAAAAAGGTGCTTCTCAGCCATGCCTTGTTGGCAGTTTGCCGCTTCTCTTTGAACTTTTTCCTTCAGTTGACTGATAAAATGTGTGCTCTCACGAGGGGGCTGCCAGCGAGGGTTGGTGATAGCAAAATGCATAAGGGAAAGTTCTGTTTTTCCATCTTCTGCCTGCTGGTAGATGGATGCCTCTGTTTTTCCTGCTGACATCCACTACAAATCAGAATGTACATTTAACAAACAAGTACAAATTTCTAAAATTCACCTAATATTAAACAAATTAATATTTTATGTTAACCTAAGTTTACAGAAAATTTTAATATTTTAGCAAGTCCATCAGAGAAGCCTCCCAGTTCTGCAGTGAAGCTCAATAAAGCAAGAATTACATACCTGAACTTCACATATTATCTGGCAATTTATCATTACAATGGATGTCTGTCATTAAATCACTCTACACTAGCTGCAAAGATATTTGTAAAATAGCAAATTATTCTGAATTTGAGTATCAAACATGGTCAATAGTATTATATTCAACACACTATACCACTTGTTAAGGTCACAATAAGGCTGAAAACAATCTAGGCTTTATTTAAATATTACACAAACACTTCATTTCTGCTTCTAAAATGTGAAGTCACCAACACATTTCATTTGTTCAGAAGCTAATTTCTTTTAAAACAAGATTATAATATCACTCAACTCATCAATGAACAGATCTTTATAAGATCAATATTCTTCAGTAACTTTACAGCCTTGGGACACAGACCTTTAAAATATTAATTTAACTTTTTTTTTCCAATAATATAAAAAAATGTCTACCGGAAAGAGTACATTTAGGACAGCTCTAAAAATACGGTCATTTTGTACCATCCCTCTAAACATGTTTCCCAAGCAATCTCTGAAGTCTCACGCTTGCCAATATTCCTGTAACAGAATTTTCAGTGTACATGACACAAAAGTAAAATTAATGCTTCATGTTTGGTCTTTGGGTGCTGTTACAACTAGATGAAAAATGAGATTACCGCAGGGTGACCATGCTGACGAACATCCATCTGTGCAAAGGAACAGGTGTCACCGACCCCTACAACTTCCACGGTGAAATTACGGAAGAAGTCAATGATCTCAAGGGACTTTCGACGCAGGCAAAAGATGAGAATGAAAGGTGCGATAACTGGGCTAAGGAGCTCCTCCAAGATGAATACCTGCAGCAGAAAAATTGAGAGTGAAATATAAATAAAGAGCAAACATAGTGCAATATTGGACTGTCATGCTCTTCAACCGTTATTTAAACCTAACTAAGCCTGTGATGAAATTCAGAATAGTAATACACAAAATATATTTCTTACAAAAAACCGAACAAAGTTTTGAGCAGGGCAACATATGAATGATCGAAGTCTTCTGAGAGGAATGACTGACACAATAACACAATAGTGGATATAACCAACAACTGTAAAGTTGACAAAAAACAGTTGTGGTGGCTATCTGCTCTCATTCCCTTCACTCTTGTACTGTGTTTTGGTTTCCAAGTGAAACATCAGCGGTCTTTTTTGAAAACACAAGGTAGCAGCTGCCAATCATGGCTAAAGGAGAATGGTCTGAATGCAGAAGGCTTCTGATTCAAAAGCACCTCTGTCAAAGGTTTCTCTATCCTTGGTGTTACTGCTGATTGAGCTCCAGCAGCAACTGTTCCAGTTACAATGTACAAACGGCTGAAGGGGGGGAAAAAAAAAATACTAAGATAACGTGACTTAGTCCTACTGAGCACTGTGTTCTCAAAAATGGACTGTTGTGCTCTTAGTTCCTTTCTGAGCACAGTGGATACACATGCAGATGAAACCTGGGCTGAAAATGTCAGTAAATGGAAATATCAGTAAAAAGGCATAATGCCTTATTACTTATTTTAGACAAAACCATTTCAGACTTCCTCATAATATGATAGAGAAGCTATATTTTAAGTCACAAAACACATGAATTTAAGGAATGTTGACCTTATGGTCTTTGCTGAGGGCTCAGTAAAAGCATCAATTACCCTCCACCCCAGCAGCTGTACTCCCTATGATGGTACACCCGGGATACATACTTAAGATGGCAGAAGTACAAAGAGCAGGTTTTACATCTCTTCAGCTCCTTACCTATGACAGAGCTTATTGTGCTGCCTCAACCACTGCTGGTTACGTTCAGTGACATGTGTTGTCTTTGCTGACAGATCAGTGTGTGCCACCACCAACCCTATACTTCCCATCCCCCGAATACTCCCAGAGATGGCACAGCAAAGATGCGTATTTAGGACGGTAGGAAATTTAAGAAGCGGGTTCTAGTGCTCAGGCTAAACGGCCAGGTGACAAACAAGCTGCTTATCTTTGATGACTGAGCTTACTACATGGCTTTTGGTTACACTACGCCAATGTGTGAATCATTTGTGTGTTAAAAGTCAGTGAAATTATTGATTTTTTGACTACTTTCCAGCTAAATAAAACTGATGTGTTTTTCCCCGTTTACACTTCAAAATTAGCTTCACACACAATGATTTTTTCATATTCTACTCTAAGAAGATGAGGGTAAAAGCAAGAAAGGACCAAAGCAGGTCAAATGTACAGAAAACAGAACAACATTCAACCAGCAGCTGAGTCATGGTGATGGGCTTCAGTGAAATGTAACTGATAGTGGTCATAGTGATTGTGGGGGGTGGGGAATGGGGTCGGGCACTCCTGTCTTTACATGCATAAACATTCAGCTATGCAGGTGTTCTTAGTGTTCAACTCCAAAATGGCTGCAGGCAAGAAAAACATTAATTCTACATTAGACATAAAATCCAATGATTAAGGACATTAGTTGAAACTAGTAGTAGTATTAGCCACTCAGAAGTGGCATAAATGATTACAAATCATGAAACAATGTTCTGGTGAGGTACCTCTTTCAAGTTTTTGATGACCAAAATGTCAAAGACCATATGCATTATTGTTAGATTCTACTGACATAGGACATGTAGAATGTATACTAGATATTAGTGCCTCTGGCCCATCTCCTTTTCTTTGTACCCTGTACACCTCTGACTATAAAACAAATCACTGAGTCACGTCAATTGCAGAATTATGATGGTTCTGCACTAACAGTGTGTACTGATATGGGGGATGAGACAGAGTATAAGAGTCTGATACAGAACTTGGTCTCTTGGTGCAGAAGGAACTGACTGCAGCTTAACATCAGTAAAAACAAAAATGAGCCCCACAAAAGAATCTCTATGCCTGGTCACTATTCAGGGAGTGCATGTGGAGGTTGTGCGCTGCTAAAAGTACTTCGGGTCCATATCAATGACAATCTGGATTGGCCTTGTAACACAGAGGAATTATAAAAGAAAGTGCAATGCAGAAGACTGCTCCGTTAAGACAGTAAAGACATTCTTTACATGTTGTACAACTCAGTGATGGCTTGTGCTATACTCTACATTGTTGTGTGCTGGTGTGGTAACATTAGAGAGAGGCCCACCAAGTTAACTCTTTTAGGGTGGATGTCAACTTTTGTCGACAGGAGGGGTTGAGGGCGCATGTCGACAAAAGTCGACATCCAGGAGTAGATGGTGCAATCAGCTGTTAATGGCGACAAAAACTCACTGTTAGGTCACACGCATTCCCTCTCTGCTTGGAGGAATATTAGACTCATTGACTCGGCATCTAATTTTTGTGTGTGCATGAGTTATGAAATGTAAACAAAGGCAAGATGGCATGGAGCGAAGCAAGTGCAGAAAAGAAAATACTCAACAGACGATGTTTTGTGCATAGTTGGACGCTGATTTTTCAGAATCTGATTTTGTTCACAGTAATCAGGAGAGCGAGGAGCCGGCATCAGCCGACTGGACACCAGCCGATGCCGCCCCAGCTGAGTGCATTCGCACAGCCGATGCACCTACAGCAAGGTTCACGTGGGAGGAATACCAAGACATTGATCCGTGGGAGCCAAACTGGCTACCGGACTTCACAACAGATTACCAGCCACTGGACTACTTCAGGCTGCTCTCTTCTGATGCTGCTTTTCAGCTACTGTCAAACGAGACAAACAGGTATGCAGAGCAATTTTTTGAATCGTGGGCCGTACTTGCGCCGCATTCTCGTTTTTCAAAGTGGAAACCCACAACAAAAGACGAGATGAAGGGCTTTATGGCATTACAAATGGAGATGGGACAAGACTGGCGACATAACATCAGGGAGCATTGGTCCAAACGTGCTTTGTCCCCTGGTGGCTTTGGACAGGTTATGCCGCTTGATAGGTACGTGCTGCTGCAAAGTTTTATTCACTTCTGCGATAACCAGAAGCAAATCCCAAGGAGTGAGCCAGGCTATAACTTCATGTATAAAGTTCAGCTCCTGCTTGACATTGTGAAACCAAAATATAAACAATTTTATCAGCCTGGCTGTGATTTGTCTGTGGATGAATCTTTGATAAAATACAGGGGACGCCTTTTTTTCCACCAATATATGCTAGACAAGCCCACAAAGTATGGCATAAAGGATTTTGTACTGGCAGAAGCAAACACTGGTTTCTGCCTGAAAGTAATTACATATTCAGGAAAGTATTCCTTTCAAAGAGAGAAATGTCCCTTGACAAGTAAGCTTGTGCTGGAGCTGCTTCAGGGATATGAAAATTTGGGTCATGTTGTGTACATGGACAATTTTTATACATCACCAGAATTGTTCATGGAGCTACAGAGCAGGGGAATTGGAGCTTGTGGTACAGTGAGGGTGAACAGGAGACACATGCCTTCACAGTTGAAGCCAGACAGGCTGTAGATGAAAAGAGGTGACAATCCGGTTTTCATGCAGGTGGATAACTTGGTGGCATTGGCATGGCATGATGTCAAACGGGTGACTTGTCTCTTTACAGTACACACTAACAATATATGTGAGAAAGTTATTCGTCAAATGGGAAACCCAGAAGTTAGGAAGCTGGACAAGTCAGTTGCCCTTGAGGAGTATAACTGTAAAATGGCTGGAGTTGATCGACTGGATCAGATGCTGGGGTCATACACTTATGGCCATAAATCCACCACTGTGTACCATCGCATGTGTGAGACTGCACTTACAAATGGCTATATATTGTTCAAGCAGGAAAACAGTAGGTGGTTGACAGCTTGCTGGCAGAGTATGTTGTAGTGCCTTTGGCAAAGCGAGGAAGGCCATCACAAAGAGCAGTGTCAGACAGGCTGACCGAGCGCCACTTTCTTGCAACATACGAGGACAAAAAATACAAACCCGACTGTGTTGTGTGCAGCAACAGACAATTGAAAAGGAGGCACCAGTGCAACACATATTGTAAGCAGTGCAATGTGGCAATGCATGCAATTGGTTGCTTTGAGCAATATCATACTTTGCAGGACTTTGCTGTGTAACATGTACAGTATGTGAAATCGTATAATGTACAGGCTCATACAACATGCAAGACAGTAACATTTGTCAAAAATATTTTTTGTTGATTTTATATGTTAAACCATTGCTTTGTGTTCTTTTATTAAAAAAAAAAAAAAGTTACATTTTTGGAATTTCTAGAAAGTTGATTCTGTTCATCTGGACATAGTTACCCATGCCCCCATGCCTCCCCCACCCCGGTACGTTTCATCACTCATCCAAGTGACTTCCTCAGTCTCAGTTGACTGCAGGTTTCTCCAACCTTATAAACAGTACCTTGGCCTAATGATCGAACTAGCACCATTGACTAACAACGGGCCGTTTGATCAATGATATGTAAATTGTCCATTGATCAATGGCCATGAGTACCATTCACAGAGAGTTGGGGAATGGCTGCAATCACTGCATTGTAAGATGGTGAAAAATGTACCTCCTCGGTTCAGAGATGGTAATTCCTTTTTTAAGGCCTCTTTGACTTCTCGCTCAAACCAGCGTTCCTCCCTGTCCAGGATGTGCACATCTTCATCACTGAAAGACTGACCACTGCCCTGTAGATGTAAACAGACTGCAGAGTCCTGGTCTGATGAGGTAGCTCTTCTGTGTTATGCCATCCGCTTCACCAGTGGTTGTTTGGTTTCCCTGATATATGATTCACAGCAATCCTCTTGGAACTTAACTGTGTAAACTATATTACTCCATCTGTGCCGAGGCACCCAATCCATCGGGTGAACCAATTTTTGCCGTATTGTGTTTTGGGGTTTGAAAGCCACTGACACCTGGGGCCTCATGTTTAAATGGTGCATACGCACAGAAATGTTGCGTAAGAAAGTTTCCACGTTCAAATTGCGATGTATAAAACCTAAACTTGGCGTAAAGCCACGCACATTTCCACGGTAGCTCATACCCTGTCGTACGCAAGTTCTCAGCTCAGTTTTGCAGACTGGCGGTACCCAGCGTCAAAGCAGTGCTACTGTTCCTGTGTGGTTTATCTTTCTTTTTCAGATCTACATCCCTAACGCGGCTTTATAAATACACTGAAATTAACTGCATATTGTTTATAGTTTAAGGCATCTGATTGCAATTAACCTGTAACAATATAATGGTCCACAGAATGGTCAAACTATTCCAAATACCATAGCTGCTTTAGCGTTGTTACTCTCACTGCACCTTCTTTTTCTTCTTTCACCTGCTCCCATTAGGGGTTGCCACAGCGGATCACCTTTTTCCATATTACTCTCACTGCACCACTCAGAGAAGCTGATTGGAAAGAGAATTATCGGTATACAGCATCAAGCACATGCTGCCTCGGCCATGCTTCCTATTTGAACTGCTTCTCACACGACAAACGCTTCAAAAACCTTTCCTGTACGGACTTCGTGGTTCGGAAAGAGTTTCATCCCAAGAACTATAAACGCACTCAATCAGTCCATCAACTGCTCCTTGTAGAACTGTTTGTACTTATAAGTACAATCACCTCACCGTAAACTTGCACTACAGTTAAAATATTACACAACCTGAGCCACTTTATAAAGCGTGTATTTACATATGATATCATTTTAAAGATGAAATGCAGCCAAATATGTTTATTACATTATACAGATAAAACTAACTTCATTTAAATAATCTATATTGTTAATAATTAAAGGACACGGTGTCACTACACTAGCAAGGATCTGGCACTTCGTTCATGGATTGTTCCTGCCTCACACTGTATGCTTCACTGGGACTGGCATGAAGGATAGAATAATTAAACATGTACTATGAAGATATTTCAGTGTTTCTTGAAAGTTTTGAAGAATCGCTGTTATAAGCTTACAGATGGCTTAACATCTATTACAGAGCGGATTGTGTGGCGATTGGGTATTTGGAGAAAGAAAGGTAAGGACAGGAATTGGAGGTTAGTACGTCTGAAAGAGACAGTACTGCTGCAATAAATTACTTTATCAAGGGTCACGCACAATCACTGCACCGCCGTGTTCCCATGTTTAATAACCTGCTTTAACTCCTATCATCATGAAAATTATATCAAGTATACATATCAGTATTTGAATTATTCAGAGAGCTGTAGTATCATGAACGTAATGGATTCTGTGTCCTGTTGGAGGTAGAGAAAGCCAGTTTAAGAAGCACGTAGTGATTCACATACATAGAGAACACAGAAGATCAAAACCAAAACAAAGTATTTAACGTACTACTTTAGTTAGGATGGGATTTGAGAAACTAGTAAATTAAACGATTTTAAGATTAAGTTTATTATGTTCTACTTTAATGACAAAATAAACTACGTGATTAAAGTGGAAATTTCGAGATTAAATTTGACATTTCATGCCTCCCCCCCCCCCCCACCGTGTGCCTTTTTTTTTCTCTGTACCCTAATAAGCTTTCATATGACACTCAGACGGTGGGCTACGTCTTGCCTTTTCACGGCGACTTTGATATCTGACAACTACTTTTTTTATTTCAGGCACTGTGCGACTTTGTGAACTTGAGCTTTCAGGTTTCTCCGACAGGCTGTGTCACTCGATCAGCTTCCTTTTCTTGTTTATACCACTGTTTAAACCAACAAATAGTACGTTTTTCCTTGCCTCCACTTGGTATTCGCTGAAATTCTTTGATTTCTCCTCATGATTTTGTCATTGTCTTTTCACAGAATGCTGAGCTTAAGGGCTATTAATATTATTTTACATTTTCAAAGAGACGTAATTCTGGGAGGAGTTGGGGCGGGACAGCAGGTGCATGCACGAACGTTACTTTTCATGCTGATCGGGATTTGTGTAGCGGAAGAACGTGGAAGTTTGCGTACGCACAGATTCCTGCATCTGGATTTTTCTGTGCATATGCACATTCCCGCTTTTGTGCTTATGCCATGTTATAGTGCGAGTTCTAAGCACGGCGTTACACATGAGGCCCCTGGTGTTTTACAAAAAATGCGTCTCATCTGTTCCGATACTCCTGACACATAAGGGATCACCAAAGGTTTTTGCTTAGGCAGCGGTTGTCCTTCCTCTCTCCTGGATTGCTTAGAGCATTCTTTAGGGGTCTTCTCTGCTTTGACAAAAGTCCAGCTGGGATAACCACATTTATTCAGGGCCTTTTTGATATGATGTTCTTCTGCTTCCCTGGCCGCTGTGTCTGTGGGTAAGGTGTTTGCTCTGTGTTGTATAGTCCTGGTGACACTTATTTTGTGCTCTAGCGGATGGTGAGAGTCAAACCTTAAATACTGATCCGTATGCGTTGGTTGACGGTACACATCATCCCTTTGCTGATGGAAATTTCACAATCTAAGAAATCTAGCCTGTCATGTTTCATGTCCTCCCTGGTGAACGGGATGTGTTTGTCCAATGAGTTGATGTGGTAAGTGAATTGTGGTACCTCCCAAGATTTGATTTTCACCCATGTGTTTATTGTATAATATTAACAATAAGAGCAGCTCACTGCTGAAAATGGTTAATATACAAGGCAGTTAGGATCAAACCGGCAGCCTCTCGATTACAAATCAGCAATTCTTACCGCTCACCACGGAAACTGCTGTATCGTCCTTGAACCTTTTGTGAAAGTATTTACTTGATCTTTGGACTTCAGGCTTCACACATTATATGGTGTGGCGGCCGGCCGGGGTCCATGCCCGGCCAGGACGCCCCTTTGCTATATGTTCAGGGGGAGCAACCATGGACTGTGCAATACCTCCCCCTGGATGCTAGATGGCAGCCCCCTTGGGTTGGAGTGGTGCCTCAGTTTTCCGCAGGGCTCCATGGGAATTGGAGTTGGGTGCAGCCCTGTTGGGTCCCACAGGCAATGCAAGGGGGGTGCTGCAACTGGGACTTCTGAGCCCTTATGGGCAGTGTATTCGCCACACCCAAAGTGCAGCCAGAACTCAGCAGTCAACCACCTGGAGCACTTCCGGGTGGACTATAAAAAGGGGCCAGCAGCCACCACTCAAGCACCAGAGTCGGGAGGAGGAGGAGGACGACGTTGCCTTGGAGGAGTGGAGGAAAAACAAGAGTGTTTTGTGGTGGTGTTTTACTTTATTATGGTGCGTTTTGGGACTGTGTTAGGGCTGAGGGACACGGGAAAGACGTGGACCTCAGCTGAAGAAAATAAATCTTTTTGGTTCATTTTATACGTTCCTCTGCTGTCAGTCTGTTGGGTCGACACCTACATAGCGCCTTTGCCACAATAGTTTGTCTACATTTTGTCATTTATTACTAAAACATGAAAAACGTTTCAGTTTTAACAATGTGTTTACACAGATTATTGTAGAAACGGAACACACATGAAATGTATGTGTTCCAAATAACGATCTATTTCCATTCTAAAACTCCAGCACTTCACTGCCAGATAATCAAGGTTGGAACTGAGAGAACATTGTGCACGTTCAGCAGTGGTGGGAGGATGGAATAGTAGGCTGCTTGCTGCTTGTCTTGATCGGCGCATTAACAAGACAAAAGATGCTGACAAAGAAGTACGAAGGTATTTAAGGTGGGCCGGATTTACGAGTTTTTTCGTAGGCTTTGGTAATTCTAGCGTTAAATACACACCAAACACCAATGATATAACATGAGCATTTAAAGGTGTGTACAAACAATTGACTGGTAGTGTGTATGTGTTACTTAGTAATCATTTGTATAATAAAATTCAAAACAACATGTAGTTAAAATGGAAGTGAATGATGGTCTCATGCCATTCTACTAAGTATGTAAGCTGGGTGAGTTATCCATGAAGTTCTGCTTACTTTCTTAAAGCTTTTTTAAAAACTTCAACATTCTTGACTTTGTCATTTCGTACTTCAGAAAGTCATCCATCCATCAACCCGCTATATCCTAACTACAGGGTCACGGGGGTCTGCTGCATCCCAGCCAACACAGGGCACAAGGCAGGAAACAAACCCCGGGCAGGGTACCAGCCCACCGCAGGGCGTGGACACACACACACCCCAACACACACTAGGGACAATTTAGAATCGCCAATGCACCTAACCTACATGTCTTCGGACTGTGGGAGGAAACCAGAGCACTTGGAGGAAACCCACGCAGACACAGGGAGAACATGCAAACTCCACGCAGGGAGGACCCGGGAAGTGAACCCAGGTCCACCAACTGTGAGGCAGCAGCGCTACCCACTGTGCCACCGCGCCGCCTCATTAAGTCATGGCAACTCAATTTCTTCATTTGAAAGATATTAAAAAAACAAAAAGATTATTAATTTGTGGAGTATTCTTCTGCCGTCAGAAATAAATAAACCAATTTGTCCGATTTCATTATATGGTTGTGGTGCAATCATAAATACAAGTGCTAATCAAAAAGTTTTGAGCCTGAACCTGAAATGGCTATTCTGTACTGTTCTGCTGATTTTGTACATTTCCAAAGATTATTTGTACATTTCCAAAGATTAGCTCCCGAGTACAGTCAACTCCACTTACCTGCAATTCGATTAGCTGCAATGCAGGTTTTGGGCCCGTTTTTTTCGCTATACACTCCATTGCTAACTGCATTAGGTTGGCTGCAATTCGCCTATCTGCAATTTCCTGTTTGCTGCAATGACTTTAATATTCCCGTTTCATGATTTTCAGGACAGTCAGCTTCGGATAGCTGCAATGGCCGTGTGAGTCAGTTTTCCTCTTACTGTACAGTCTACTCGGTTTAAGTGCACGACCTCTGGACGAGATCGCCACGTGTGCGTAAGCAGAGTTGACTGCACTTGAGTTTATGCAGTTAGGGACCGTGCAAGGCATGTGCAGCTAAGCGGAGTGTGCGCTCAACCGACGTGCACGCAAGTGGAGTCGGCTATAGTTGATACACTGTACAGAGAGAGACGACACCATATAAAGTTGACAGTGCCAGGCATATGTGTGGGTGGCCTCTGTTATTTCAGTAACTTAGAAAGCCAACAGATCTGAAAATAACATCAACTGATCGACATAATTTAGTTTTTTGAAAAGTTGCTGAAATATCGTTACATTAGGTCTAGTCTAATATGGCTGCGTATAAGACTTCAAAAACGTTAAAAGCCCTGTCATTAGCAGATAGGGTAGAAGTGTTAAAACGAATTGATAGTAAGGAAAGTCTGTTGCCAAGCACTCTGGTGTTCATCCAAGTCAAATCTGTCGCATTGTTAAGCAACGGCAGCAGGTGTTTAATGACTGGCAAAAGAACGCTAATCCTGACGGAAAAAGAAAACGGGAAGGAAAATCTGAGGATGTTGAAGTCGCTTTGTTGTGTTGGTTCAGCCAAGCTAGAAGCAGACAGCTGCCAGTTAGCGGACCGATGTTGATTGAAAAAGCCAATCAGCTTGCTGTTAGCTTTGGCATAGAGGGATTTAATGCTACAAATGGATGTCTGGAGCGCTGGAAGCAACAAGAAAACATCCAGTTTAAACAGCAACACGAGGAAAAGCAGGACGCTGATGAATTTGGTGCCAAGCATTGGATAGTTGAAGTTCTTCCTGACATCATCAAAGAATATGATGAACGTGATATCTTCAATGCTGACGAAACTGGGCTTTATTGGCGTATCATACCCGAGGGAATATTAACGTTTAAATACGATGAAGCTGCTGGGACTAAAGTGCCAAAAGACAGACTGACGCTGCTATTGGCCTGTAACATGGATGGATGGATCAGAAAAGCTGCCACCACTGATAATAGGGAAAAGCAAAGGGCCAAGGTGCTTCAAATACATCAAGAAGCTTCCAGTGGCAAATGAGGCAAATCGCAACGCCTGGATGACCAGTGAAGTTTGGCTGCAGTGGCTGAAGAAGGTGAACAATTCAATAAGGTCCAAAAGATGACAAATTGTTTTGTTGAGTAACAACTGTGCAGCACACAGTGATGATATCAGACTGACAATCATCAAGCTAGTTTTTATGCCGCCCAACACAACAAGCTTAGTTCAGCCCATGGACCAAGGCATAATAGCAAATTTCAAGCGAAATTACCAATCCCTCATACTTCGCCATCTGATGGCAATCACGGATCAAGGTGACAATGAAACAATGAGAGCAATTGAGCTGGCCCGTAAGCTGACGCTACTTGCACATGCAGAAGGATGCATGGAGTCGTATCAGTACGTCAACAGTCGTTAACTGCTACAGATGGGCAAGCTTCGTGAAAGCTGTGGAGGGAGATAGCACTATCCCAGTTCCGGGTGCCTCAGCAGCAGTTGTGGACGATAGCAGCAGCGTGGGGCTACAGCTGCCTGATGGAATGTCAACTAATGACTTCGATCGTTTCGTTGAAATCGGCAGTACCCTAAACGAGACTGTTCAACACCATACTCTTGGTTTATTGTTATTTCTATTATTGCATTAAGACTTATCAAGCTTATTCTGGACGACTTTCTAACACCATTCCCCGGGTTTATTATCCAGGTGTATTATCTTAATACATTAAGATTGCTGAATATTATATATATTTTAAAGTTCATAGTTTGTTAATGATTAAATTTTAGGCATATAGTATTTAGACTATATTGGTAATAGATATATCTATTTTTTAATCCTAAAACGCTGCTGCGTGGGGGCTTGTTTTGCTTTGGATGTGCTGTCTCTGGGTATGTCAGAGGACCGGGACTGTGTGAAGTGGGGTCTAGCCTCACGTGGGGAGGCAAAAAGGGAGGGTGGGGGGTTAAGGGGGGGGAGAGAAAGAGAGCAGGCTATATCTATATCTAATCTATCGTTTTAATTTTTATAATTATAACTGCCAATGTAATAATAGGCTGCATGGCAATAACTATTGGGGAAATAGGAAATTAAGGCTGAAGCTGTCTTACTTCCAGTTAAGACTATAAAATGACATCAAAAATTCAGAATCAATGTCTCCATGATGGGACAGTTTACTTTGTGAGTTGGAATGTTAAAGGCCTGAATCACGAATTAAAGAGAAAGAGAGTACTCTCTCACCTAACAGGTTTAAACGCTAAAATAGTATTTTTACAGGAGACTCACTTACTAAGCAAGGATCAGTTCCGGCTGCAAAAGGACTGGACTGGCCAAATGTTCCATTCTAGCTTTACAAAGAAAACTAGAGGTGTGGGAATTCTCATACATAGAACAGTCTCATTTGTAGCATCAGATGTAGTATTGGATCCTGAAGGGAGATATGCGACGGTCATGGGAGACTTATCTAACTGTAAAATGATTTTGATAAATGCTTATGCACCCAGTGTTGATAAGGAATTTATACAAAATTTATTTGCATCCATTCCCAATTTGAACACTCATAAAATTATAATGGCTGGGGACTTTAATTGTGTTTTAAATCCACTCTTAGATAAGACTTCTACCACAGGGGGGACGACATCTAACACTGCAAAGATAATTACAAAGTTTATAACTGATCACAACTTATCAGACCCCTGGAGGTTTTTAAGCCCAAACTCAAGAACATATTCTTTCTACTCACCAGTACATCATTGCTACTCAAGAATAGATTATTTCTTTATAGATCTTGCCTTTGATTAAATCTTGCAAATACGATGCTATTGTTATTTCTGACCATGCACCTCTGATCTTGGAGCTAAAGTCACTATGCCCCACACACTCACCTCACAGATGGCGTCTCAACCCGCTTCTATTAGCAGACGAGAATTGTACAGAATTTATATCCAAACAAATAAGCTTCTTCCTAGAGGCAAATACATCCTCAGAGATTACTGCAGGAATACTCTGGGAAACTTAAGGCCTTCTTAAAGAGGACAGATTATCTCATATCTTTCCCACAGAAATAAACTAGAAACCAAGAAAGTAGCAGAGCTAAAAAGTGAAATAACTAGAATAGATGAACATGCCAGGCTTCCAAGCGAGGCTCTACATAGGAAAAGGCAGGCTTTGCATTCAGAACTAAAACTCTTGACAACTAATGAAACTGAACAACTAATTTATAAATCCAGACATCATTACTATGAACATGGAGAGAAAGCTAATAAGCTTTTAGCTCAACAAATTCACAAGCAGGAAGTCCACAACGCAATCCCAGTAATCACCAACACGAACGGAGACAAAATCATCGACCACAAAAATATAATGCACACATTCAGAGACTACTATAAATCCTTATATTCTACTGAGTTTAAAGAAGACAATACACAATCTAATGCATTTCTGGGTACATTACAGATACCACAAATAGTCACTTTTAGTGCGGAAGAACTCGATAAACCTCTGGCGTTATCAGAATTAATAGATGCTATAAAGGCACTTCAAGGCGGGAAAGCAGCAGGCCATGATGGTTACCCTGCAGAATTTTATAAGAAATTCTCTGCTCAGCTAGCTCCCCTTCTATTAGCAACATTTACAGAAGCCAGAGACAAACTTTTCCTCAAACTTTTCGCCAAGCATTAATCACAGTTTTTCCAAAACAAAATAAGGACTTATTACAACGTGCTTCATACAGACCAATTTCACTTTTGAATAATGACGTTAAAATACTCTCAAAAATCATAGCTAGAAGGATGGAGAAGGTGCTCCCTTTGGTAATATCACAAGATAAAACTGGATTTATCAAGGGTCGACACTTATCTTCAAATCTTCGACGCCGGTTTAACCTATACTAATAAAAGGCAAAGCCCTCACTGACTGACTGACTCATCACTAATTCTCCAACTTCCCGTGTAGGTAGAAGGCTGAAATTTGGCAGGCTTATTCCTTACAGCTTACTTACAAAAGTTATGCAGGTTTCATTTCGAAATTCTACGCGTAATGGTCATAACTGGAACCTACTTTTCTACATATACTGTAATGGAGTTCAGCTCGATGGCCGTGGGGGGCGGAGTTGCGTCTGACATCATCACGCCTCCCACGTAATCACGTGAAATGACTCTGAACGCAATACGTAGAAAACAAAGAAGAGCTCCAAAGAGCGCTGAACAGAAAACGCCATTTCACAATTGAGAAGGCAGCAAAAGATTATGAAGCGAGTGATGCATACAAGCATATTCATACGTGCAGCTACTGCGGAAACAAAGCACGGTGTGAACTGCAAGTTTAAATTAAGTTTACAGACACACTCCCGCTGCCGTTTGTCATACCTACGACGAATGTGGTATTCGCGAGATACAAGTATAATGAAAAGACGCGAGGTATAAACGAGACTTTGGATCACTTTGTAACGGAGTTAAAATTGCTGTAGCAAGAAACTTTTAAGTGCCGGGTCTTAGCTAACATTAAATAAACCCGTTGACATCGTAAGATCGCACGAGCACAGCTCAGAAGCTTCGATGCATGTACTCCGAGCGGCTCACGTCAACTGACTTTGCAGGACTCGAAAAGATTAAATTAAGTTCATACACACGCTACCGCTAAATGTTCGCAGGCAATTTCCACAACTTAATCCCGGGAATGCCTGTTGAACAACTTGCATTGACGAGTACCGATTTGGGTGGTGAACACTTCGATGAATGAAACCTGTTATCTTTACAACGGTTGACAAACACGGAATATAACTTGAACACAACACATCCTCCAAATACGAACCTGATTGCAAGAAATAATGATAATCAAATCCTTGATGTCAGCAACACTCATAACGGTCACAAAACTATTACATTCACAATCATGTTACGTTATTTTTAAAATGTTTCCTTTTCTTAGCACAAGCACAGCTGAGAAGCTTCGATGCATGTACTCCACAACGCATTAAAAAAAAAAACGCATTTAATCACAGTTTCAATTCCAAGCAAAGGGGAACTTTTGTCAATGCATGATTTCCTGGTACATCGATTACACTGATGCACACATCAGAGCTACAAAAATGTTAGAGTCGGAATAAAGCGCGTTCCTAGGACTGATCGGAGAAAAATTTCATTTCAAAAGACTACCCGACGGAAGACTTGATAAAAGCATGGTTTTGTGCACACTGAAAAGCAAGCAAAATTACATGCATTACAGAAAATGGACTTTGTGGGTCTTACTGGGGATCATTGGACTTCCGTGACCGTTAGTAATTCTAATTACATCTAATTACAAAATGTTCAATGATCACACTGTTTTAGCCTAATGTACAAAATAATTTTGGCTAAGGTTACTCAGAGTTTAAAGGTGAAGCTGGTGAAATTACCTTTTATGTTTCTGCCTTATTTTTTTAAGAAGAAAAACTGCACTTTATGTTGAAATTTTTGTTATTATTATTTAAAGA
>JANRMT010062814.1:126034958-126062549 GCA_026402145.1 Polypterus bichir lapradei | reverse complement strand
TTTGCGATAACTTGCAATGAGTCTTTTACAGCGCTCTGGAGGAATTTTGGCCCACTCATCTTTGCAGAATTGTTGTAATTCAGCTTTATTTGAGGGTTTTCTAGCATGAACCGCCTTAAAGTCATGCCATAGCATCTCAATTGGATTCAGGCCAGAACTTTGACTAGGCCACTCCAAAGTCTTCATTTTGTTTTTCTTCAGCCATTCAGAGGTGGATTTGCTGGTGTGTTTTGGGTCATTGTCCTGTTGCAGCACCCAAGATCGCTTCAGCTTGACTTGACGAACAGATGGCCGGACATTCTCCTTCAGGATTTTTTGGTAGACAGTAGAATTCATGGTTCCATCTATCACAGCAAGCCTTCCAGGTCCTGAAGCAGCAAAACAACCCCAGACCATCACACTACCACCACCATATTTTACTGTTGGTATGATGTTCTTTATCTGAAATGCTGTGTTCCTTTTACGCCAGATGTAACGGGACATTTGCCTTCCAAAAAGTTCAACTTTTGTCTCATCAGTCCATAAGGTATTTTCCCAAAAGTCTTGGCAATCATTGAGATGTTTCTTAGCAAAATTGAGACGAGCCCTAATGTTCTTTTTGCTTAACAGTGGTTTGCGTCTTGGAAATCTGCCATGCAGGCCGTTTTTGCCCAGTCTCTTTCTTATGGTGGAGTCGTGAACACTGACCTTAATTGAGGCAAGTGAGGCCTGCCGTTCTTTAGACGTTGTCCTGGGGTCTTTTGTGACGTCTCGGATGAGTCGTCTCTGCGCTCTTATGGTAATTTTGGTCGTCCGGCCACTCCTGGGAAGGTTCACCACTGTTCCATGTTTTTGTCATTTGTGGATAATGGCTCTCACTGTGGTTCACTGGAGTCCCAAAGCTTTAGAAATGGCTTTATAACCTTTACCAGACTGATAGATCTCAATTACTTCTGTTATCATTTGTTCCTGAATTTCTTTGGATCTTGGCATGATGTCTAGCTTTTGAGGTGCTTTTGGTCTACTTCTCTGTGTCAGGCAGCTCCTATTTAAGTGATTTCTTGATTGAAACAGGTGTGGCAGTAATCAGGCCTGGGGGTGGCTACGGAAATTGAACTTAGGTGTGATACACCACAGTTAGGTTATTTTTTAACAAGGGGGAAATTACTTTTTCACACAGGGCCATGTAGGTTTGGATTTTTTTTCTCCCTAAATAATAAAAACCATCATTTAAAAACTGCATTTTGTGTTTACTTGTGTTATATTTGTCTAATGGTTACATGTGTTTGATGATCAGAAACATTTTGTGTGACAAACATGCAAAAGAATAAGAAATCAGGAAGGGGGCAAATGTATATATATGTTTATATGTGTGTGTGTGTGTGTATTATTATATATATATATATATATATATATATATATATATATTATATATATATATATATATATATATATATATATAATGCCAGCAACACTCATAACAATGACAACACAATTACGCTGTCAATCATGTTACGTTATTATTAAAATGTTTCCTTTTCTTTTTCATTACTTCTTTAACACACTACTTCTCCGCTGCGAAGCGCGGGTATTTTGCTAGTATAATATATTTACCAACTAAATCAAACACCCCAGAAATATTATCATCATTGGATGCAGAAAAAGCATTTGACATGATTGAATGGAAATACCTTTTTACTACACTGGAGAAATTTGGGTTTGGCCCGAACATTTGTGCATGGATCAAATTACTGTATACCAATCCAGAAGCTTCAGTTTGTATTAACAACATTTGTTCAGACTACTTTAAACTAGAACGTGGTACCAGACAAGGATGCCTCTTGTCACCGCTACTGTTTGCAATCGCCATTGAACCACTGGCAATACACTGTCGAAACAATCTATACTAATAAAAGGCAAAGCCCTCACTGACTGACTGACTGACTCACTCGCTCATCACTAATTCTCCAACTTCCCATCTATGTAGAAGGCTGAAATTTGGCAGGCTCATTCCTTACAGCTTACTTACAAAAGTTAAGCAGGTTTCATTTCGAAATTCTACGCGTAACGGTCATAACGGTCGATAACGGTCGACAACGTCCGCCATGTTGAACTTTCTTATTTATGGCCCCATCTTCACGAAATTTGGTAGGCCGCTTCCCTGCACTAACCGAAACCAATGTACGTACTTATTTCTGTGGTATGATGCCACTGTCGGCCGCCATATTGAACTTTTCAATGGTCTTTGTTACTTATGGGCCCATCTTCAAGAAATTTGGTAAGCGGGTTCCCAACGCTAACTGAATCCTACTTACGTAGATATATACGTCCATAGCCTGCAGCTCGGTCACTGTGTGAGGCAGCGTTGGGTCCCCCATCCCAACGCCTCCCACGTTGTTGGCTGCCTGCCTATATAAGGCCGTCCATCGCTCTGGTCTCTATATTCCCTTCCTTGCTTCGCCACGGGATTCACGTCTCCCTGCTGATAACTACAGCCTTTTTATTTAATCCACGGCTTCTCCGCTGTTTTATTGTTCGTTTATTACGATTATAGTTATTGTGTAGGTATTTTAGACTTACTTTACATTGTTCAGGTACCCATTTCCTTTATCATTCCAACCGTACCCCCATTAACACGTCTATCGAGGTGATCACCATCGATCAAAGAACTGTCACTTACTGAGTGGTTACCATGCCCGGAGATGGCACCTACCTTTTCCATTCTCTTTGTTAAATATTGCATGGCCATATCAGGCTCACTCTTGATATCCAGAGGAACATTGTGTCTTATGTATTGAATGACTGGGACAGGTTCAAGGTGTGGACTGATGACGGTACAAGAGATAATTATACTACACAGGAGCACTAGAAGAGTGAAATGCTTAAGCCCTTCACCTATGGTTCTGCATGTGAGTTGATGGCTTCCGCTGAATTGTTCGGTTGTCGCTTTCAAGTGTACCGAAATGGCCAAAATTTTACACCTTTCGACAACCGCCAATGCCTCTTAAACATCTTAGATTCACAGGTGACGATTTCAGTAGTGGACACTTTGATGTTTATGGATGTTTAAACTCTCAAAAGCTGGATGTGAAATTATCGATGAAACCGGTTGTATGCTTACAACGCTTGACAGTTGCCGAATGTCACAAGTCCTGCAAATACTGTCGTAATTGAAGCAAACCATGAAACTCAAACCGATTATGACAGCAGCAATCCAAGCTGTGAGATTTGAAACAAGATTACTGTTCACATGGCCAACTGTACGTTGCATGCTCAAGAGTAAGCTCGGCGCACAGCTTGGTCATATTACAACCAGAGGGCCGAACTCACAATGTGGTATACAAAGAGATCCTTAAATAATTATTGGCATATTTTCCCTCAGTTTAAAAAGGTTTAATTTTCTTCTTAATAAAAATTTTAAGGCAGTACTTCACCACTGCGAAGCGCAGGTATTTTGCTAGTGATCAAATAAAGGGGATTATCAGAGAAGGACTGGAACAGAAAATTTCTCTATATGCAGATGATATGGTACTGTATATATCAGACCCATAAAATTCTGCGCCTGCAGTCTTAACAGCACTCACAAAATTTCAAAAGATCTCCAGTCTCAGAATTAATCTGAATAAAAGTGTACTCTTTCCAGTGAATTCTCAAGCATATAATATTAGATTAGATACTCTACCTTTTATCATTGCAGAACAGTTTAAATACCTAGGGGTAAACATCACAAGTAAACATAAAGCTCTTTATCAACAAAATTTCGCCGTCTGCATGGAAACAATTAAGCAAGACTTGCATAGATGGTCAACCTTTCATCTTACTCTAGCTGGAAGAATTAACGCTGTTAAGATGAATATTCTTCCTAAGCTCCTTTTTTATTTCAAAACATCCCAATATACATCAATAAATAATTTTTTAAGCAATTAGATTCAACAATAACCTCATTTATTTGTAACTCAAAACATCCACGTATCCAAAGAGCGACCCTACAAAGACAAAAGGCAGAAGGTGGCATGGCTCTACCTAACTTCCAGTTTTATTACTGGGCAGCAAACATACAAGCTATAAAAACCTGGACACAAATAGAAGAACATACACAGGCGTGGTCTGCAATAGAAGTAAAATCCTGCAGTACTTCTTTATATTCCCTGTTCTGTGCCCCAATTAATGCAAATTATCGGCAATATACTAATAACCCAATTGTGCTTCACTCACTTAGAATATAGAACCAATGTAGAAAGCATTTTAAGATGGAGAAGCTTTTATCTGTGGCATCTCTGTAAGAGAACCACCTCTTTCAACCTTTGCAAACATATGCAGTTTTTAATATCTGGAAAAATTTGGGATTAACTTGCTTAGAGATCTTTATACTGTATATACAACGTCTTTGCATCCTATGAACAATTACATTCCAAATTTAACATTCCAGCTACACATTTCTTTCACTATCTTCAAATTAGGAACTTTGTTAAACAGAACCTTCCCGATTTTCCTCATCTTGCACCCTCATCCATGCTGGAAAAATCTTGCTCAATCTCAAGGACTCAGACACCATTTTTGCAATATATAAAATCATTTTACAGTCCCTCCCTTTCAAAGATCCAAGAGAACACTGGGAAAAAGATCTCTCAATTAATATATCAGAAAAGGAGTGGAAAATAGCAATGCAGAGAATTCACTCGAGCTCCATATGCGCAAAGCATACAATTATTCAACTCAAAATTATATAGAGCACATCTGTCTCGCCTAAAACTCTCCAAAATGTTTCCAGGGCAAGATCCAACCTGCGAACGCTGCAATAAAGTCCCAGCCTCACTGGGTCACATGCTCTGGGCCTGCACCAAACTAACATCATTCTGAACCAAAATTTTTAATTACCTTTCAGACAGCCTTGGGGTCACAATCCCTCCTAACCCATTAACAGCTGTGTTAGGGGTTCTTCCAGATGGGTTTAAAGTGGAGAAGGACAAACAAATTGTGATTGCATTCACTACACTTTTGGCACGCAGACTTATTCTGCTAAACTGGAAAAATTCAAACTCTCCTCTTTTACGTCAGTGGGAAACCGATGTTTTATACTATTTGAAATTGGAAAAAAATCAAATACTCAGTTAGAGGATCTGTACAGATTTATTTCAAAACATGGCAGGATCTAATCAGTAATATTTTAAAATAAGCTCTTAAAGCACAAAGGAAGCAGTTATTTCTGTATTTCTTTTTCTTCTCCATTAATCTCTATTGACTTATCAAACTTATCAATTTAGGTATGTTTACAAGCCTTAAATTTTACTCCGTTTGCCTTGCTCTCTCTCTCTCTCTGTGGTGGGGTCGACTTGTTCTCAATTCTACTTTTTGTAAAAATTGATTGATTTGTATGGAATGATTGCAATAAAATTAATAAAATTTCAAAAAAAAAAAAAAAAAAACAAACAAACAAAAAAAAATGGCAGTAATGCTCAAACAAGTGCAGATAAAACAGAAGAAGAAATATGCGAAAGCCTGAAGGAGTCTACTCCAGCTGCTAATCAATTAGAAGTGGAGGAGAGACTGGACGCGGCCGACGTCGATGACGTTCTGACTGCACCTGCCATGGCACTGACGTTAGCTAACGCAGTGAAGAGCTTGGATTTTATACGAGCCTACCTAGAGTCAACTGGCTGTGATTCGTACGAAACGTTTTATGCACTGTCCAGCCAAATTTATGACCATCGTCCGAACCAGGCACAGACAACAATAACAGATTATCTTTGTTGCGTGTTAACTAACACTGAGAAAATGACAACATTGCTTAATTGAAAATTAGCAGCTGTAGACCGGCAAGGCTAGATGTACATTACATGTACCATAATCTAAATTTGACTACATTAGACGATTAAACTATATTTGAGGCTGGTTAGTAACAATACCTTGCGTTTATTCCTTAGCTCTAGGCACTGCAATTAGGCGCTTCCTTTATAAATTGGCGACCACAGTGACGCAATACATGCATAAAGTGCGTACCTAGCATGAAGCATATGGCTCATAGTCTATTATAAGGTAATTCCGCTTATTTGCAATCTCCGTTTACCTGCAATTGGGCCTTCAGCCCCGACACATTGCTGGTAAACGGAGTGCCCTGTAATAATATGTAATTTTTCTAGCATTTGTGGTTCCTTGAATCTGAACTAGTGCAACCTGTACTCCAAAAACCACAAAAATCATGTGTCGTGCTATCAAGAAACTAACACTAAAGAACAATAAACATTTGGAAGTTAATTTTTGCTTTGTCAGTGTGTACTAAGACCGGTCCCCTTGATATCCCAAAGTCAAGAGATGGGTTTCAGAATTCTGTTGTGACAGGATGTCTCACAAAGATGACCCAAGGTTTGAGCTGGTCTTCAACATCAACTACAGATGAAAAGGTTTCCACTGTACACTGAATCATGATGAATACTGTAAGAGTGACAGTGTGTGTGAGACAGTTAGCTATGGATAAGTTAAATCCATTCTTTATAAAACAAACATGAGCAAGGTCTGTACACGTTACCCAGAATTGCAAATCCTGAAATGAAGCATCACCTCCTTCCAGTGTTTTAAGGAAGATCTCATACTGAGTCTGTACTTGGTGAGATTTAAGAAGCCTTTCATAACATGGATACATCACTTTGATGTAAAGTTCAAACAATGGAATCACAGTTACTTTCTAACAAGAAAAGTAGAAGCAAGCAACAGGAATATCATGCACACAATTTTTTTTTTTTTTTTAAATCCATAGGGATTACGTGCTTCAAAGTTTTCAGAGAGCTGCTCGATATCATGCTGGCTTGATTTAGCACTTGCAGAAGTCAAGACACAAGGAATGTAGTCAACCATTCCCTTTCTGCTATTCAGTGCCCTCACTCACAATGCTTTGATTCAAAGTGAAGTCACAACCTATTCTCCACACCTGATCCCCAACCTGTTCTCCAGTCTCAAAGGCTACCTCCAAGTAGATTCTCTATTACTATGCCACAAATATATCCAAAACATAAAAAACAATCATATATTTAAAGACCTTTAAGAACGCAACTGAAAAAATAAATGTCACAGATGGTGGCCATGTTCAATAGGATGTTCTGCACTTTACTAAAAGAGATTTAAAGTGTGTGTTCTTTTTACTGAATGCTACTTTTACATTTTAAAAAGATATATAAACTTTATGAAAATGAAAATATCTGGTTATTGTTGGAAAGCAATTTAAAGCAAACACATTTCTGAATTACATACCGCTTTGTATTGGAAGAGCTGTGAAAATTCATCTCTTGTCTCATAGCGATGGGCATTCCCCTGCCAGTGATCAGGCATGTAGTGGATATGAGCCAAAATGACCTTTAAAAGCTGTTCTGGACAGAATACCATATGCTTGTCTGGGATAAAAGATCTAAAAGAAATGACACAATAAGAAGCACACTGTCTTGAAATACTGCATTTAGTAACACACTATAATAAACATACATATGCATATTTTATATCAAAAGATAATTTAAGCAAAAAGTGAGACAAATGTGTAAGTGAAATAATCAAAAAAAAAAAAAAAAAAAAAAAAAAACCCTTTATATTCTTCCCGAGGATGAAAGAAAAAAAAAAAAAAAAAAAAAGAAAATGAACCAGCAGGAATTAAAGAAGTAGAAAATAAAGTACTAATTACTGCTTACCCTCAAAATGCACTGATTAAAGCAATGGAGAATACTCTTAACTATGTCCGACATCTTGCCCCCAAATTGTTTTCCTTAAATGGATAGTTTATGGCTAACGGCAATAAACATTGGTGCAAGAAGCACTAGACAATTTTTATTAAGTTTATTAAAATGTGGTTGCCCTACAGCTGCAAGTCTGCAGAGAAATCAACCTTACTTGGTTTGAGCCTGCCAAGTTACAATATGATGCAGCTTATCTATCAGCCATGGCTGGAATAAATTAAAAAAAATCTAAAAAGGAGGAAGTTAGACACTGGTGTGTTACACAAGAAAATCTTTCAAATGTTGTAAGCAGCCATCTTAGTAGATGACATGCAGCATTCTTTAGGTATGTTCTGGCAAAGGTGTGTTCACTTGAAAAAGAAAAAGAAAAAAAATAAATAAATAAAAATTTCCTAAAAATAAATTTCTATTTAAATATAGATCCAGCAGAGACGAGAGAAAACTTTTGCAGAAGAACTCTACTAAAGAAAGTAAAGCAACTTACCATGATAAGCCAAAAGGAAGTTTGTAAGAGTGACACAAATAAAGACCAGCAGAAATTCTAATATCACCCAAACCAAATAATCTTATCAAGCAGGTGTTTAGGGAATGTCTTAATATTTCTAACCACCTCAACTGAAGATGTGGAATATGCTCAAAATCTACTTAATATTACTAATCTATTTAATATTTTGTAGAACATTAAAATTCATCGACTTAAAATCACAAAATTGTGGACTGTGCTCATTTCCAATTGTTTTAAGTAAATATGTAATTAATTATTAAAATGTTCAGAAATGTGCAAAGTTTAGGATAATACTATGCAGAGGCTGTGTTAACTACCAGAAATGGGAGAATCTGTCCTTAGGACCACTTTAAGCCATACACTCCGCACAGTGGGGCTTTACAGAAAAGAAAACAAATGAATAAAACGTGTTTGGAGTTTGCCGCATTCTTCTGACATGGAAGGTTTTCTGGTCAGATGAGATAAAAATTGAACTTTTCAGCCATCATAGGAAACGCCATGTGTGGCACAAACCCAACACTTCCCATCACCTCGAAAACACTATTCCCACAGTGAAGCATTGTTGTGGCAGCACGATGCTGTGAGGAGGTTTTTCATTAACAGGGACAGGAAACTAGTCATAATTGAAGGAAAGATGGATGGCACTAAATGTAGGGCAGTTTTTGAGGAAAACCTGTTTCAGTCTGTCAGAGACTTGAGACTGGGACAAAGATTCATCTTCCAGCAGGACAATGACCCCAAACATATTACTAAAGCTATACTGGAGTGGTTTAAAGGGAAACATTTAAATGTCTTAAAATGGCCTAGTCAAAGCCTAGATGTAAATCCAATTCAAAAACTGTGATATGTCTCGAGATTGCTGCATACCAACACAACCCATCTAACTTGAAGGAGTTAGAGCAGCTCTCTCTTGAGGAACTGGCAAACATCCCTGTGGCTTGATTTGCTAACTTATAGAGACATTCCCCAAGAAACTTGAAGCTGTAACTACTGCAAAAGTTGGCTCTACAAAGCATTTACTTGGGGGGTACATACCTATGACTTTTTTCTTATTGGTCCTCCCTGTGTGGAGATCGCTTTAAGTAGTGAGAAAAATGCCACATAAATGTAAAGAATTACTATTTTGCGTCGTAAAAAAATATTTTACACCTTCAAAGTGGTAGGTATGTTACGTAAATCTAATGGTGCTAACCCCCCAAAAATCCATTTTAATTCCATGTTGTAATGTAACAAAACAGTACAAACATAGAGGGGGATGAATACTTTTGTAAGGCACTGTACATGGTACAACATGCTAACATAGCACATGTCTACTGTTCCAAGTGATGTTCATTTACAATTATGAAATGGCTACACTCCTTGGGAAACATTGCCAAGGCAAGAACATTTGGAGTACTTTCAGAAACCTTTAGGTCAGAGATCTGACTGAGCTATTGAAGGTCATTTCATCTTTTGTAACCTAGTCACTATGTACTTTCGTCTTCTTTAAAACTTACTAAACAGCACATTATCATCAAGTGCTACACAAAGAAAATCATTTAATTTAATAGGAATTAAATTTTCTTGACAGTTGTATTTCAGTAACAATCAGTAATTAGGGGTAAATGTTTGTTGTATAGGATTGTTTGAGTTATTCTGGTTTACATTTTATTCTCTCAAACCAGACGAGTAATTAGGTTTCAAAGACAAACAATACAAAACATGGCTTTTTTTGGCAAAAAGAAAAAACTGAAGACGGCCTAATAACCTGCATCTCAATTTCCACTACTGCTACCTTCTTGGAACTTGCGCTCTGCAACACTGCTCCTAGAAAAATTAGCAATTACAGCAAGAATTTGAAAAATACCAATTAATGTAAGTCTACAAAAACATGTTTCTCCTTTGAGGATCTGACAGTAAATAATGTTTGCATTTTATTGTAATTGTTCATTTTTTTCTGAAGAGACTTCAGAATGTACATTATATGGCACTTAGTATAAGCAATATATTTACAATATATTTTAGGTATTACTCACACACTCACCTGCAGATGGTGATACATACTCCTAGCAAGGTAATAGTGGTTAGAACATGTTCAACAGCCAGGACATCCTCATCATATATTGTCAGTGATATAAGCACTGCCAAGATAGAACCTGCAAAGAAGGCTACATTCTTGGCTACAACAGTCAGCAGAGGAGACATAAAGCAATTCATGTACTTGGAGGAGGCTTTATATCCTTTGCTGAGGCGGGACATAAGTTCATGATCTAATTCATTAAAATGGCGCAGATAGCAGCGTCCATAAAGGGACCAACAACGTGCTCCCAGACTGCCTGGTTCACGTTTGATCACTTCAGTGTAGCTAAAAAAAGCATACAGGATTTGCCAAATAAGTATTATTGGGCAGAGAAGAAAGTTGGCAATGCCAATCCATAGGATACGGGCACTCAGTTTATCAGCTAGTTCCAGACGATTGCCTCCCCTCTTATATTCAGGTTTCAGACTCCATTCATTCTCAAACAGGGAGCCTGGTCCCCAGAAAAAGATTAGTTCAAAATTATACTTAAGTCCACGTGTATAGAAAACAACGTCGCCTAACATAGGAAGCCGATAGCGGATGGGCAACAGTGACTTGTTCACCATTGCAACCATGTAATTCTTGAAACGCAGAATTCGGTGGTAAATGTCCAGTTCTGTCAGTTCCTTCTTATGAATACACATTTGATGTTCCTTCTGGATTTCAATGATGCGAGCTTGAACCTCTTGCCAAGTGAAGTAAGGCAGATCTGCCTGCAAAACAAAATTATATAATTAGTAGAATTCAATTATCCATGTTGGTATAGAAATACAAACTGTTTGAGACTTACCATTTGTGAAATTAGGTAATGGTTTAAAAATGTAAAATTAAGTTTGTTCTATTGTAATTTTCCCACACTCACAAGACCAGGTGGGCAAAGTCGGTCCTGGAGATTGGCAGTGGCTACAGGTTTTCATCCCAACCCAACTACTGAATTAGAAACTGATCCTTGCCAATCTCAGACCTTATTTAATTTTATGGCTTGTTAGTCTGCAATGTTAGGTTCTTATCATATTTTTTTTCCTTTCCAAGGATATCCTCAAAATGTTTTGAAGCCTAAAACAGATAATCTTCAGTCTGTTTACATTTTTCTATGAAGTGTTTTTATAAATCAAACAGTGCATGATGAACACACACAGATGTAAATGGAAAAAAAGAATGGAGAACTGTTGGCTGCTTTGTCATTTACATCTTATTGCTAATAAAACACTGAATGCAGCGGTTTAAGATTGAAATAAGCAATTAAGGATGGGGAATCTTAACAAGCGAGACCACTAAAATGAAGCATTAAAATGTCACTTGAGCAGTAAATGCTTCATCAGCAATAATTGACTTAAGACACTGAGTTGGAACAAAAACCTGCAGGCACTGTGGCTCTCCAGGACAGACATTGCCCACCCCTGCCCTAGACCTATAGTAACAAATGTGCATAAAACTGCTTCATTCAATATTCTTAAGATTTCCTCTTAAATGCAATACAGAAATTACATTTGTTTAACCTCTGACATTTCTTCCCTTAAAAAATGAATTGTATCTTTTTATCAATTACAACCAAGTATAACTTTAATATTGCTTGGTACAGCAAACACATGGAAGCTGAACTAAAAATGCTATGCAATGTGTGGGTGGAGCCTTTAAAATGTCATACCAGCAGCCAGGAAAGATTCAAAAGAATATGAACATTTTCTGGTTACATCAAAAAAGGCCTCACATCTACAATTGCTTGTGATTTACTTCTTTACCAAATTAGCCACTTAAGACTGCAAATATTGTTATAAGAAATCCTCCTTTTGAGATATAAAGTCTTATTTGACTTGGCCCTCCTTATCTTACTACCTTACACAATTTATTACGCCTCTTCTAAAATGCATATGTTATGATCTCAAGACACAGGCGAAAAAAGTTTCAAGAATAAATAAAACTACTGTAGGAGACACAGGGCTTAGCTTTATGGCCTGAATCTCTGAAATAATCCACCTACTAAACATTACATAGCCCATTGTGCATTTAAAATAAGGTGGAAGACTCAGTTCTTTATCATACAATAGAACTACTGCTGAGAATGTTCATATTGCTTTTAATAACTGTAGCAGTCACTTTAACAATTATAAAATCTTTTCCATTCTCCTTCTCTAATTTGTACTGTATAGTGACACTTGTTATCAGTGCTATTTCAATAAGGGCACATTCTTGAAGTGGATGTGTCACAGCCAGAAATCAAACAGTTGTCAGACCTTTGTGGTATTAAGTATTCCAGAAATTGTCGTCATTTGCTAGCTCCATAATGCATTAGAGATGGGCAGCCTGCTGGCCAGAACAGAAACCTTTCATATCACCCACCAGACAGTTTACCTTGATGTCAGTTCAATAGAGGTGTACAAATTTCCAGTGTTTATAACTTATATGAAGCAGCACTGAATTATAAAAAAAAAATAAATTAAAAAAAAAAAAAAAAAAAAAAAAAAAAAAAAAAAGGGGTTTTTTATACTATAAAAAACATGAAGAATAACCCTAAATTTGTCCGAGTAATCAAGTTTCATTCTAAAACTTAAAACATTAGTTATTATTAGTTTTTTTTTGGTTTTTTTTTTAAATGTAGATAAAGTTCTCAGAAGGGTCAGCTTAACAAAAATCTCATTCAGGATTACTTCTTTAAAATTTAATCTTTGCAGAATAATACATTTTCAAACACCTCCTAGAACCAAATGAAAAATGTTACTTGTGTTACTCACCATGGATATCTTAAGTGCATTGATGTAGAATGAGCGGATCTCCCAATAGCAACAAATGTTGTAAATGAACTTGATTAAGCGATGTAGCCAGAACACGCCAGCTATCACCATAATGAAAATTACAACAACATTATTGCGAATTCTGAAACGAGAAATGGGATTCAGAGAACAATCATAGATTATTATTTAGGTATACTTTCAACAGGAGGCACTGCAATAAACATTTCTAATTGAATGTTTATCTGAACCAAAACATATAAAAGGATTATCTAGGACAACCCTTTCACACTTATTACCTGGCACTGCAAACATTAGCTGGCAGGAATGCATCTGGAAGAGTCACTTTAATTGATTCATGCAAGTGATGAGTATGATTCACCATCTTATTCGCAAAAAGAATGTCGTAGTCCACACAGTTCGCCAAGAACACAGTAAATGCAACCACAAACACCAGTTGCCTTGAAATGAGACATGGAAATTTAAATTAAAAACAGAAATTCAAAGGCGGCTGTATGTGTCCTACAGGTGAGCTTAAATGAAATTCTGTAAAGAAATGTACTCTAACCAAAAAACAAACAAGTAACTGATTAATTTCTAACGAAAAGTAAGGCAAAACCAAATTCATATTTTTATAAAGGAATATAATAGTTTAATATTTATGATTATCTTAGTGATTTACATTTAATATGGATTTTCAAGAACCAAGACTACTGGCCATTCCAATATAAAATACTGTACAATCTACCTTCCCTCTTACCACATCATTCATTTTAGTTTTGTTTCTCTGCTTGTTATTAAAAGATTTCAAATATTATGATGTATGCATTAGATATAAAACTTTTTATATTTGATCTTGGTGGGGTTACACAGCAATTTCAACCACAACTTTTGCAAATGTTCATTCTAATTTTATTATTGCTATCATGATCAAAAATTGAAAATTAAAGTTGTAGCGAACAGTAAGAAATTTAAATCTTCCTGAACAAAGTCTGAACACTCTGACAAGACTGAACGGGATCAATTAGATTAAATCATTTGTTATTCATACAATAACGAATTACATTTAGTGATGGGTGAATTTGCTATTTGCAAAAGTGCAATAAACAAACCAACCAGGTATTAAAATGACATTTTTTTGCACTTATTGATAAATTCAAACAATTATATGTTGCTAAAGGGCATGTCAAATACAGATTTCTATACAGAATAAAAAAGGTAAGCCTTGGGTAACAAGTAAAGTTTTTGCATTTCCTAAAAATCCTTGCTCTGTTTTTTTGCTCAACTTGCTACTTTCAGGTAGGGGAATATCTTATGTTATTTTTGCCATGGGCATTCTTCTTATTGAACTGCATAATTATAATGCAGGTAAATATACACATATGTAAAGAAAAGTATTACTTACACAAGTTCAAATATCTCTCCTAGCAACATACATGTGAATCCATTCTTTTGGTGTAAATTGTAGACGTGAATAAAAGTTAAGGCAAGTTTTAAAAAGGCTGTCTAATGACATAAGAACTGATCCTAATTAACTCCATTTTACGGCAATCCAGAAAAGTTCCATAAATGTGTCTGAAGTGATCAATTCTCTAAAAAGTAAGTGATTTTTTGGCAGTGCATTTACATCAACATAAAGATTCAGTTCTTATGCATCATAAAAAAACACTACTACTACTGATCAACCAACTGTGAATGCAATAAAATTTGTTCTGTGCATAATTTGAGTCTATGATTATAAAAACTGAATATGTACAACATTGTAAGAGTTAAATCTTTAATTTCAAATTCTTAAGCCAAGGATGCACCAATACATCAATTCTAGGTTAGCACTGATAACTGATCTTTTTTGGGTTGCAACGGTCAACTCTGATACCAATATTTATTATTTCCCTTACCCTAATTTCTTGACTATCTCAAATACTACTTACCTGTTAAGGCAGTAGCAGAATATTGTGCACATTACGACACATCCAGGTAAAGGTTAATAAATAAAATTGTTTTATATGCTGTACTATAACTTTACTTTTACTACATAAGCTTTTTGGAAGATGCATCCTGCTAGAACTCTTCAATTGGTTTTCGTGGTTTAAAACTACTATAAAAAGGAACATTCAATGGTTTGTTAGGTATAATGTCAATGTTCAGCATGGAGTCTTTCTACTGTGGCTCACAATTAGTGCATAATCATATTGGGATAGCATATTAAAAAAATAATCTTAACATAAGACTCCATTATCAATATTTTTTTTACTCCATTACTGTCTGATATAAAAATGGTGTTCAATTCCTCGTTTATTACCATCTCTGGAAATATTATAAATATATAAAATGCCATTCATGATGAACATGTTGCATTGAAGCCTGAAGCAAAATCAAACATTAGCATTAAAGCAGTCAATGTACTTTTTGTTTTAAAGAGAAAGGTATTTAAAGAGATAAATGAACTTATATAAATCTGGTGCTCATTTTAAAGCTATTAACTGATGATTGTGACCTATATTTCACAGTTCTTGAGGCTGATCTTCCAATTAGCTGTAAACCACCCAATCTCAAGGAGATTGCACAAGTGGTAAGCCAGCTGAGAAGAGGAAAGGCTGCAAGAATCTGCGATATCCGGGGTGAACTAATCCAGGCTGGTGGTAAGGCTGTCCTCCTGGCATTACAACCAATCTTTGCTTCCATTTGGGAGACTGGCATCATCCCAACTGACTGGAAAACAGAACCTTCGTCCCTATCTGAAAAGGGAAGGGTGATCACCTGGATTGCAGCAACTACAGGGGGATAACACTGCTCTTGGTGCCGGGCAAGGTCCTTGCTAGGATCATCCTCAATAGGATCCATGATCACTTGCTGACCTACCAGCAACCGGAACAGTCTGGTTTTATGCCTAAGAAGTCTACCATCAACCGCATCCTGGCACTGAGGGTTCTCATGGTGAACAAATGTGAATATCAGCAGAGTTTCTTTGCAGCCTTTTTCGATTTTCATAAAGCGTTCGACTTAGTTGATCGAGCTGCCCCGTAGGACATCCTGAGGGTTTGCAGGATCCCCTCGAGGTTGCTGGATATCATGGCCAGCCTGTACACTGGTACTGTGAGTGCTGTGCAGAGTGGAGGCAGGACCTCTGCGTTTTCCCCAGTTGATTCTGGGGTTCGTCAGGGGTATGTTCTTGCTCCTACTCTGTTCAATGCTTGTATGGACTGGGTGTTGGGCAAGGTCGTGGGGTCCAGCGGCTGTGGGGCATCTGTTGGTAAAGAAAGGTTTGCAGATCTTAACTTTGCTGATGATGCTGTGATCTTCATGGAGTCAATGGAGGCTCTGATCGGGGCACTGGAAAGGGGTGCGTGGCACTCCCGAAATCTATGCGAAAAAGAAAAGTCTTTAGAGTCCTCATTCTTCTCGTCTTGCTGTATGGTTAATAATAATAATAATAATATTATTAACATTAATATTATTATATTATTAATTCTGAAGTGCCTTGAGCATGGGAAAGGCAATATAAAATGTATTATTACTTATTATTGTGAAGGAGCATCAGTTACAGCACTACAACCATGTGGCGCGTTTCCCTGAGGGTGATCCGGCTCATAAGATCCTCATTGAGTGGCTGTACCAGGCCAAGGGGTCGCCCACGTAATACCTGGCTGCGGCAGATGGAGGGTGGGACTGGACCGCGCGTCTGCCTGGGGGGGTTGCCAACTGGGATCCCGAGTTGTTTCGTTGTGTAGTGGGTGCGGAAACGCAGTGTACCAGTGCATGCTCCTCAACATGACTTGACTTGTCACCTATATGAACTTTTACTGGTGTGATTTTGCGCAAAGTCAATAGGCTTTTAGGATTTTACATAGTTAATGATTATTTGCCAAGGTTCACTTAAACATACTACTAAAACTTTCATAATGACTTAGTCAGTTTCTTCTTTTTGAGCCATTCTGTTAAGTTCCTCAAATTTAATTTTGGTTTAAACTTGCTGACTTGCATTTCACTCATATTCTTTCACCCATTATAAAATTTGTAGATAATTTAACGTTACTAAGCTACCAAGACCCTTAAAGGAACATTTCACTCCACCTCTCTATATTAGTACTTAACACAGATTAAATTTCAGCACACATACATGTTAATATTTGTACTTATTGGCTATGGATGATAACTATGCAGAACAATATTTAATTGCATGTAATTCTTAGTTTGATCTGAAAAAAAATATTGACAAAACACTAATTTTGTATACTTAAGTAACTAAGTAGGTCACAGTGAATGTTATAAATACTGTTCAAGTCAGAAGGGTTGGGACCATTCTGTAACTACATATTGAAAAAAGGATATTCTTTGGAAGAAAAGGTCCAAATTTTCTATGTGATGCCACAGTGCTAAATAGAAATAAGAGAGAAAACAGTAATAAGTATATCACATTTTAAGCCCAGAACTCAATAATAACTAATTATTGCATTACTATATAATAACTAGAAAGTTTAAAAACTATGAAGCACCTGGCAACTTGCTCTGTAACAAGCAATGCAGTAGACAAACTTGTTTAATGCTGTGGAAGAAAACAAATTACAATATAAAACGAATGCAAAATGAATAATAAAACAGATACTGTATGACGTTTAGTCACATGTTTTTAACTGTTCCAAGCTGTGCTATTTTTATAAAAGTTGTACACACACTATATTGTGGAAAAAGAAAAACACAAACTATTAATAATTAGACATATGTGACTAGACACCAAAAAAAAAAAAAAAAACTTATGAGGAATACAATAACCATATTTGCCCTATACTTTAGAAATTTGCAGAGAAAATTCCTCAAGTATAATTCCTTAAGTTTACTTGCAACATTGACAAATCTAGTTTAAATAAAAAAAACTGTAAAGGATCATTGAACAGGACACCAACTCTGGTGGCGGGGGAGGAAGATATGGTACAGGACTGTAATATTTTCCATTGTTATGTATAGCAAAATACTGATTAGGATAGTTACTTCTTTATGCATTCTGTTATACATGAGGGTGAAAAAGTTGAACAGATGCACACTGTATCACAATTTTACATGCCATTAGATAAGTATTAAGAGCAACTCAATTACGGATGCTCTCTCTCGCTCTCTCCGTCACTTGTTCTGCAGTTTTTACCAATGTATAGGCCAAGGGTGGGTGTGCAATTACTCAGAAGCCACACAAGATAAATCTGCGTGCCTATGTAAGAGAGGCTTGACTCCGTGCAACTTTGAACTACGGAGAGAAAAAAAACCAATTGTTTCAGTGTATGAATCTAAACAATATTTAGAGAATGTCGTCTTCTTTGAGACACCAGGTTCAGCACTTCTACTGAGAAACTTCAATGAGGCATAACTGTGAAGAACAACCTACCTAATCTGAACATGACTTTTGAATTATTGTTGGATTAATCCATTCTACAAACATGGTTCAATAAGCGTTAAATAGTAGCAGATTATCTTGGGTTAAAAGTGTATCAAACTTACTGTAGCTGCCATGTTGCAGCAGTCCTATTATATTATATATTTTTTTTTTTTTTTTTCTATGTCCTTTTCTTTTGTAGACCTTTAATGTTGCATATACAGTGCCGCTACCATAAAAATTTCCGAGACAAGCTCGAGACAGATGATTTTCCGTTGCTGCAGATTCCCTTGCCTTACCTTGCATTGCAATTTCTTTCTAAATCTGTTAGCTGCAGTAGAGAGGTAGAGACAAATTAGGAGCATGCTTGTGTGTACTTACATCACATGTTAGCAAAGGAGTATGTCCATAACATGCATTATGTAGAATAGATATTTTTCATTCATAAAAGTAATATTTCATTTATATGGAAATAGTTTTCTTTGTCAACTTCTTCGTCAGCATGGTTATAATGAAAAGGGGTAAACAGGTGGCTCTCAGACAATGTGTTGGTAGAGGAAATACACAATTACTATCCTTGGGGATAGTAAGGGGATTATCAGAGAAGGACTTGAACAGAAAATTTCTCTATATGCAGATGATATGGTACTCAATATATCAGACCCACGAAAAACTGTGCCTGCAGTCCTAACAGCACTAACAGAATTTCAAAAGATTTCTGGTCTCAGAATTAATTTGAATAAAGGTGTGCTCTTTCCAGTAAATTCTCAAGCACACAATATTAGATTGGACACTTTCCCTTTTATCATGGCAGATCAGTTTAAATACCTAGGGGTAAACATCACAAGTAAACAAAGCTCTTTATCAACAAAAATGTTGCCATCTGTATGGAAAAAATTAAGCAAGACTTGCATAGATGGTCAACCCTTCATCTCACTTTTGCTGGAATAATTAACATTAAGATGATTGTTGTTAAATTCAGAGTACATGAGTTCCAAAACCCCTAGAAGGCATTTACAATTTTCACTTTAAAAAAAACTCACAAAAATTAATAAAAACTGATGATTTTAAAAAATAAATAAATAAATTCTTCTGGTATATTTTTTGAGAAAATTGTTTAACTAGTACACTAAAAATTAGCAAAAAACTAGTGAACATTTAAATATAAAGCATAAAACTTGTATGCAAACGGATACTCAAAATGATATTCTGTGTCTGTGAACATTGCATAATATACTACCAATTAAAAAGAAATGAACTAACAAATTTTTAAAATGGTATTATACCAGCATAATGGTAAATTTGGTAATGTTACCATTTCATTTTTTTATTGAAAAAGTAAGCACTATATCTTTAACAAATGCACAGACGAAATGGAGATTGCATGCTGATTGGTGATGCTGCAGCTATGCAATTAGCAGAGAACCAATTCACACTAGCTAATCTTTGTTACCCTCTTGTTAATTCAGCTTGCAAAAAGATGGAAATGGTTGATAACAGTCATCCTCAGCTTGCTGACAAACAGTGCAGTTGAAGTAAGATATGGCAATACTTTTCATAGGAGGCAAATGAAAAGATGAACCTGGAGATATTACAGCATCTGTTTACTTAACAGTGTTACAAGGCTTGTCTCACCAAATAAGGACATAAAAATTAATCTTGTCAAGTATTTATCCCTTACACAAGTTGATGCCTTCCTGAAGTTTAGAAGTTGATAGGTGTGAGGGGATACAGTAAAAACAAGACAATATTAATGCCAGGACCTGAAATTCAGCACAAGATTGTACATATCCTGCACAGAGATAGTAATTCCTACAAAGTCTATATTAAAATATACAAATTTCCCACACGTCTGTTTGGTAAGCACTTATTATTACTTGTTGCAGGTATAGTAAACATATTTTTTTTTAAATTACTATTTTATAATTATGCCAAACTTGTTACTTAGGAATTGATTTTTTTTTTTTCCATCGCCATTTACATTTTGCTAAGGTTATGTTAATAGCATGTCACCTTCCTGTTGCCATTGCTTTTGACTGGAATGTAAAGCCAATCAGTTGTTCAGTGGAGTTGCACAACTGTGCATCAGGAGTCAAGGTCACTGGGTTTCTGACACCAGGAGGTTGCATAAAATCAATGCTTGAAATGGAGCAGTGACACGCCATTATTCTGCACCGGCATGTCCCAGTTCCCTGTAGTTAATGTATATATACTGTACATAAGTTTAGACCATATTAACAACTCCTAGTTATTAAGACCAATATGTCTGTTTGCACCTTCAAGGGGGACAGTCCCACACCAACCAGATTTTCTATATAAACTGTGTATATTAGCACACCTGCGGGGCTCCGAGGGGATACAATACCCCCCCCATCCTCACCACATGTTATTCAATGTACACATAAAGGAGTACAATAAAAGTACTTTTTTCCCCCACTTCAGGCTCTGGATAAAGTAATTATTACCCAAGGACCTCTATAATTTTAGTCCCATTCGATTCGCTCAAATGACAAATTTACTCACATGTCCATTTAAACAAGACTAGTTTAGCTCGGGGTTATTTTTTTAAACTGACTTTCACACAAGGAATGTTTCCCCATAACTTTCTACTAAAAAGTATGTTTTACTGTGAAAAGTTAATGAGAAGAGCAATAAAAATAATAATGTTATTTGCTTCAGTATCATTTTGTCATCAGTTCTGGGGTCAAAATTTTAGTATTGATCAAACATCAGTGTTGGTGTGTAAGCGTCTTAAATAGGAATGTGCAATATGTATCATCTACAATAATAATTGTTGTTGTAAAGATGTGCAGTGAAATTATCAAGCATGTTAATCAAAAACACGCCTTGAGATTTCACTCATTCCGTCTCATGTAACATAACAAAATAGACTACTGCATGTGCGTACATGGTGAGCGCACCACAAGTAAAGCTAGCATAGGCTGCCTAAAACTGAATGAGCAAACAGCGCCACGGGATAAACAGTCTCCCAATCCATAGTACATAGTTAGATTTAATTGCAAGATGTGGATCATCCTCACTGGCATGGAGGTGGTTTGGTTTGGGAAAGACTGATGTTGCTTAAAAGCCAGCAGTCTGCAAACTATGTCAGAAATTGTTTAACATTAAAAGACAGCTCAACAGCTAACTTGTTTCACCATCTACAAAGTGAAACTCATCTGGTACAGAGCCCTGTAGCAGTCCGTCAAAAAAGAAAGGTCAGTTCGAACAAATTAGTAATCTGTTCAAACAAATTATTTTTATTTCCTTAAGAGGCATATGCCTATCAGGCATATTTTATTTCACTAGCCATCTTGCCCCATGGAGGGGGCTGGAGTGATTCCAAAGCATTTTTTTTTCTTTCATTATTTAAAACACTTGTTCAGATTGTCGCCTCCTTGCCCCACTGTGAGAACACAAGGGGGCGATCAAAAAAAAAAAAAAACACCACACACACAACACAGGTCACTACTTGATGATAATTGAGGTGGACAGTAATGTAAATCCACTCGAGTGGTTGAAAACAAGTACATTTCCCCAAATAAGGAAAAGTTGCAAAAAAAGTACCTGTGCATCCCTGCCTTAAACAGCCCTTCTGAGAGGGTTTTCGGGACAGGAGGAAATGTAACATAAAAGTGCTCCTCTAAAGCCAAATGCTGTGGTCTGACTGGTGTTTGTCACACAATGTAAAGTTTCCCTAGTAGAATTTTACAAAAGTTGTTTTTTCTGATATCTTTCTGCAATATTGAACAGAACTTAAAGTTCTTAACTTTTTTTAAAATGTTATAGGCTTATTTGACAGAAATTGGAATTTGTACACTATAGTGATAATAATTCACTGCATTTATATAGTTCTTTTCACACTACTCAAAGTGCTACCATACAGGGAGGACCTGGGATACTAACAAATGATCTCTTTACTGCAAGGCAGCAGCGCCAACACTGCCATTTAATACAATATATTAGATCAGTGGTTCCCAAACTCAGTCCTGATTACTCACTGTGGCTGCAGGTTTTTATTCCACCAAGATTCACAATTAGTGATAATAACTGATCTCGTTTATGTGGGTCTTTTTTCCCTTCTCTTATTCTGCCTTTAGAAAAAGGACAACAGTATGATTTTTACATTTATAAGACATTTACAAATATTTCTACTTTTGCTTTAAACACTTACTTCTCTTCTGTTGTTTTTGTACTATTTTGTTATTTTTTAGGGCAGTTTGCATCCTTAATTGTATCCTAATAATGGTAATTAAAACAAACAGAACTGACAGCCAGGAAAACAACACTAAATGATGAAAGGCTGCAATAACTTGATTGTCAGACCCACTAATTAGTAGATAATAAATTAAACAATCAGAACACCTGGGAAAAGCAGAATGAAAACCAGGCTGAAAATTGAAGTTAAAAATTATCCCCTTATAAGTACATTTTAATAAATTTAGCAAACTTAGTTTTGTTATTTCTCCATTGACTCCAAAACACAGAAACTGGAAATAACAGTTCACTGAATTGGGCTAGGGATACAATTAAAAACAGAAGTTGGTTGGAACAAAAACCTGAAGCCACAGTTGGTCCCCAGGACCGTGTTAGATTTTCGTTCTTGTTTGTATGCTGCACAATTCACCTTACAGCAGAGCAGGGTTTGTTTATCCAGACTGTAATGTTCATGCCTTGTACTTCAATTCTGATTAGTATTTTATTCTCTTTGGATTCAAATCTTGTTTACATTAAAAGGTAAGTGTATGTTTAAAATGCCCTCATTATAATAGTTTTGCGGCCTTTTGTATAAATCCTGTAGGCCACTTTGAAATGGTTTACTCATATTTGCAAAGTTTCAGCTCAATAAAACTTTGGTGATTTTAATGCTTTTGTGTGAATTTACTTTACTCTTAAATAAGACCGGTTTTCCTTAACTTTTGTATCCATTGTGGTGGACTGTCGGGGCCCTTACCCAGCTGGGACACCCAGATTATGGAAGGACCGGGGTAGAAAGTACTGAGGGCAGCACTTTTGGCGTCCAGTGGGGCCCGTAGCCTCTGCAAGGGGGCGCATGGACATTTGTGAGCCCCTTTTTGGCAGCACTTCCACCGCACCCAGAAGTGCTGCTGAAAGAAGCTCGTTGGGCACCTGGAGTCCTTCCGGGTGTCCTATAAAAAGGGGCCAGTCACCAGCATCCAACTCCCAAAGCCGGGAGGAAGAGGACAAAGCCTGTTGTGGAGGACTGAAAGCAAAGGTACTGTGTTGGTAATTAGTGCACTGTGCTTTACCTTGTGCTGTGGAGTGCTGAACTGTGTAAATAAAACTGTTGTCCTGCCTGTCTTTGTCAGGGTTAAGGTGGCTGTACGCACCCAGACATCACACCAGTAATCTCATTAGTAAGATACAATTAATGTCCTATTATCAAACCAAGTTAAATCAATAAGACTTTTACAAACACATTTTTAAAGGATGCAAAATATCTAATTATCGTTATCGTCAAATTCCAGGAAAATATGGAGATCTAGTTTTATTTCAATATTGTAAACTCTTAGCCCAGCGTTTCTCAACCTTTAAGTATTTGCGACCCAAGTTTTCATAACAGTTTTAATCGTGCCCCCCCTAACATTTTTTTTTTTTTTTTAATGTAGATGCATATTTTATTATACCTACTTAACTTTTATCGACATTTATCTAACTCTATATTTATTGTTCTAGTATTAGAATGTAGTTTAAGTTAATTTGTTTTGGTTTCAACAGATTTTTTTTTTCATATTTTTGATTCTTGTTTTCTTTTCTTCACATCTTTACGCCCCCCTTTTTGTTACTTCGCGCCCCACAGGTTGAGAACCACTGCCTTAGCCTTAAATGTAATGTATTTTGTATGGACTTGTGAACTGTGTGTAAGAACTGAGCCTACCCCTTTTAACATATTTTTATTTATTACCGGAAGTGATAAGTGGTTCAATCTGAATGGTAAGTAAATGGAAACTGGAAGGGAGAACAGGAAGAAGTTCTGTTTTGTGCTTGCTTGCTTGGCAATAGTGACAGCAAATGAGCAAGTGAGTGGGAGAGAATGAAGCTTACTTTTGTTGGTTCAAGAGAGCTGAACACTTGCAGTTGACTCTATTTGGAGTAGCAGTGCATTAACAAACTGTGAGGTTTCTGAACTCTTTTAGGACCCTTCCCCAACGAGAGGCACACCAAACCATGCCTGTGGAGGCCCGATTCTCCATTGCCGAGGCAACCACAGGTCCGCAGCGCAGCAGCAGAGTGCCGCCAAAACAACTACGAGCAGATCGAGATTGCGCTATACACGCCTGTGGCCAACACATGGAAAATTATAAATGCAGGAAACAGTATAACTTGGCCACTGACCTGGCCACGACTATGCCCGGTTGCTGTATCTGTGTATAGAACAGTGGTAGCACCCGCAGCAATAAATAACCCTGCTGTTCCTGTTTCAAGTTGAATAAAGCTGGTTTTGCTAAAGTACTAAGACTCAGCCTCATGTTTTGGGGTTCAAGACAGCAACTCACACGTCACAAAAAGTACATATAAACAACTAAATGTCAGTGTTAATTATATTAATCACTAGCAGAATACCCGCGCTTCGCAGCGGAGAAGTAGTGTGTTAAAGAAGTTATGAAAAAGGAAACATTTTAAAAATAACGCAAGATGATTGTTAATGTAATTGTTTTGTCACTGTTATGAGTGTCGCTGGCATATATATATATATATATATATATATATATATATATATATATATATATTCCTTTGGGGTGCAAGCAGCTGTTGCTGGGGGTGCCAGAATCCATTGAGGAAGAAAAATTAAAAATATTATTTGTACAAAATCTTAATTTATCTATCCATTCCTAAATAATTAAATGGGCAGGCTATTTTGTATCAGTGCAATACGCTGCTTGTTAAAACGGATGACTCCTAATCTTACGTGCACTTAGTGCTGCGTGGGTATTATGAACTATCGTATCTGTTCAATTCTATTTAAATTTTAAATATAAGTAATTTTTATTTGGTCAACAGAAATATGTTTAGTAGGAATGAAAGTTAAATTTAATCATCATTGCATACATTTTTCTTCACCATAGAAATTTAAAGACTAAATCCAACTTCCATTCCTACCAAAGATATTTCTGGCGACTAAATAGAACCTACTTATATCCAAAAATCGAGCTATTGAGCGGTCGTCTGCCTGCCTGAATAAGTCACCCTCGCTTCGCTCTTACTTTTTTACCGTTCATTTAATCATGGCTAGTCGCGGAAAAATTATAACATGGAAGGAAGATTACACTGAGTATGGCTTTACCAAAACAATTATTGATGGCGAATAAAGTATCTATTATTTATAAAGCTTCAATTGGTGATCTGTTTTTCTGCGTTAACCTCATATTTTTTCATACTTCTTCTCAAACCAAGGGGGTTGCGCTGATATATATATATTGAATATATTGAAATATTTTTACTGTCAAATAATGCAAACAGTACGCGGCACGTGCTTCGCCCTAATTCTGGGCTCATCAGGCAGTACACACTCACTGCACCCCTTCTCGGGAATCGAACCTCGGACGTCAGCGATAGAGGCGAAGCCTCTCATGTTGCGCCAGGGTGTGTGGTTCGTTTATTTGACAGTATGTAGATCGGGGTGTGTATATTATATATTACTTTTGAGAATGCAACGTATAGTTTTGTCCAGGAGGAAAGCAATCTTGCCTGAAATCAATGGCAACCTTTTGTAGGGTGTGTCCCTGAGACTTATTAATTGTCATCGCGAAGCAGAGCCTTACTGGAAATTTGAGGCATTTCAATTGAAATGGGAGATCAGAGGGTATAACGGTGACGCGAGGAATACATTGAGTGTGGAGAAACTCTAGAGACAGCGTGTGTATTAACTTGTGGATTTTTCTGTGAGTATTTGGTGGCAGTGTGACGAAGTTGCTTCGGAAGACGGCGTTAGCCGCGGAGCTCAGCTCAGAGCGAAATGAGGTGAATGGGAGGGGAGATGATGACGTCACTCCCCACCCGCCTTAACTGTCAATCCCCCCACAAACACAGTGTCTCTCAGAATTTGCAGAAGCACAGCCGTTTACCAGCAATTTGAACTTAGTTACAAAGTGATCAAAACTGTCGTTTATACCCTGCGTCCTCTCATTAAACTTGTATCCTGCATTAGCCGTGGGCATGACAAACGCCAGCGGCAGCCTGTCTATGAACTTAATTTAAACTTTAGGTTTACACCGTGCTTTGTTTCCGAAGTAGCTGCAGTCATGAATATGCTTGTACAGTATGTGTCACTTGCTCGCTTCTTATTGTTTCACTGCCTTCTCAATTGTATAATGCATGTTTTCTTCAGCGCTTTTTGGAACTCTTCCTTGTTTTCTACGTAATGTGTTGACAGTCAGTTCACGTGATTATGTGGGAGGCGTGATGTCACATGAAACTCCGCCCCCCCACGGCCATCGAGTGCAACTCCATTACATTATATGGAGAAAAATAGGTTCCAGTTATGACCATTACGCGTAGAATTTCGAAATGAAACCTGCCCAACTTTTGTAAGTAAGCTGTAAGGAATGAGCCTGCCAAATGTCAGCCTTCCACCCACACGGGAAGTTGGAGAATTAGTGATGAGTCAGTGAGTGAGTGAGTGAGGGCTTTGCCTTTTATTAGTATAGATATATTGTGAAATAGAGCGGCCCGGACACACACAGGCGGACACCGTTTTAGCCATCACCACACGTTTATTTACAGACTATTTACAAAAGTCAAGTGCACCGCCACCAAACCCCACAGTCTCCCAAAGTCCTGGCTCTCAACAGCCACTGTCTCCACACACAATTCACTCGGGCTTCTCCTCGCCTCCTCTGCAACGACCTCGTCTTCCTCCTCACCCGACTCCAGCCTTGATTGCAGGGCGGCGGCTCCTTAAATAGGCGGCTGATTGCCGACCGGAACCAGCCAACTGTGACAATATATATATATATATACTAGCAAAATACCCGCGCTTCGCAGCGGAGAAGTAGTGTGTTAAAGAAGCAATGAAAAAGAAAAGGAAACATTTTGAAAATAACGTAACATGATTGTCAATGTAATTGTTTTGTCACTGTTGTGAGTGATGAGTGTTGCTGTCATATATATATATATATATATATATATATATATATATATATATTTACACACACACACATAAACATATATATATACATATCTATACATATACACATATATATACACACACATAT
>JANRMT010062814.1:126008585-126033484 GCA_026402145.1 Polypterus bichir lapradei | reverse complement strand
CAACTCCATTACATTATATGGAGAAAAATAGGTTCCAGTTATGACCATTACGCATAGAATTTCGAAATGAAAGCTGCCCAACTTTTGTAAGTAAGCTGTAAGGAATGAGTCTGCCAAATGTCAGCCTTCCACCCACACGGGAAGTTGGAGAATTAGTGATGAGTCAGTGAGTGAGTGAGTGAGGGCTTTGCCTTTTATTAGTATAGATTAATACATTTAAAAAAGTTTCAATATGAAAAAGATATATAAAATACATTACAACTGCATCTAGTGAATTTTTCGGTTGTTCTATAAAATGGATTCTAGGTCACACCGCCTACTCCTATCCAATACTATGTAAAATTTGCATAAAAGTATACTATGTTAGTTATTACTACAGAAGGTGTTATTATATGGTACATATAAAAACCCAGATGTGTAAACGACTGTCTGTTCATCTTGCAGTAGCTCTTTAGATATGATGGAATGCCAGAGAACATTCAAACAATTTGTAAGGAGGCTTAAGAACTCCACAAGTATGCACCAAGCTGGCTGCAAAATCCTACAAGTGACATCACTGTACAAGAGCTTATTTAGAAAGGGAAAGTATAAGATGAATGAGCTGATAAGAGTGTGCTGTGATCGTTAAGCTTCAGGTAGCCAATAATCTAAGAGAAGTTGGTATCTGTTACCTCCGCAAAAAAAAAAAAAAAAAAACACAACTGATCAACACTAAGAATTTCTTTTCTAGCCACTCAGAATTTGAACATGCTGAAAAGATTCAAATACATTTATATGGGAAAATAGCACTACAATTTGGATATGATCGCTTGCAAACTACCTTGCCTGTGAAAGGGAAGTGGCAGATGAGAGTATTGCACTCTACTACCACCATCATCATACATGGAGTGTTGGATTGGAGTGTGTGACCTGGAGGCATCAGCTGACCAAAGCAAGATTAGGATGAGAGACTGCCAACTCATATGGAGACTATTCTTCACTGCTACAAGAAAAGCAAACACTAAGAGTACTATGTTTCACTCACCTTAGAGTCATCCAAATTATGTAGAACATAAATATAAAATATAGAGTTTAGAAAAATTTTAAACTTTTAAGGAATTGACACTTACACTTGCTGCCTTCTGGGACATGGACGAGCATGTCCTCCTCCCCAGGTGGAGAGTCATTGTAAGACACCTCCAGTCGCTGATACTCTGTGTCAAAGTGGGCCATTTTATTCTCTCATCTTGTATCAGGCAACATAAAGACTCTTCCTGTAACTATGGAAAAAATAATTTAACATGTAAACTGGTGCATTTTAATATTTTACTTCTATTTTTAAAATGCATTAACTTGAACAACAAAGTTTATGCTTTGTGAATGCAGTTAGACAGGAAACTAAAAAAGAAACTGCAGCTAAAAACAGGAACTGTCAATGCAAGCCACATATTGAAACAAAGGCAAACATAAAACCAAAGGGAGGAACAGACAAAAACAGAGCAATGATGGCTTGATGGCTGAAAGCATATAACACACGGATGACAAGCACAAAAAAAAAAAAAAAAAAAAAAAAAAGTCCAGGGTGAGCAACAAAAATTGCCAGACTTCTTACTTGAATATTATAGCCAATGATTTGAAAATAAAAACAAACAATCTAAGAGAAAATCTGGTCTGGATGAACCAGTGTTTCAAGTTTGCTTTTTTAAATCCTCCTTAAAACTTTATTGTTACAATTATTTTGTTTCTAATTTTTAACCTTGTTTTTAGAAAGATTCCTGTATTTAAAAATGAAGTTACTATGGTTTTTGAGGTCGCTAAATCATTTACAACATTACACTTTTTATTTTTTTTTTTTTATTTGGTTTCACTTGTAAATAGTAGTTTAAGATTACCCAAGTCTTTTCTCAACTCTATCTTGATATTCTCACAGATGACACATTACTAAATGATTAGTATTGTAATGTGTGACATGCAACGTCATTGTTATGATAGCATAAAAGGTCAGCCCTGGACTTCGCTTGGTCATCCAAGACTGGTTAACAGTAAATCTAGTGTATGCATTTTGTTTCTATTTTCCAATATAAAAGCCTTTGTAAGTTAATCTTTGGCTACAATTAAGGAATTTGTTTTAGGTTTGTCAAAAAGATCAATTTGTAATCACAGTTGCCAACTCTGCTTAGCATTAGACAATTGTATACTCTTATTGTCCCTTCACATTTCCATCTACTCCGCAGAACAATTATCAATTAGAAATATACTAGGGATCTTCACTGGCAATCGGAAGGTTGCCGGTTCGAATCCCGTAAATGCCAAAAGGGACTCTGCTCTGTTGGGCCCATGAGCAAGGCCCTTAATCTACAATTGCTGAGCGCTTCGAGTAGTGAGAAAAGCGCTATATAACTGCAAAGAATTATTATTATATACTTGCTTACTGTACCATACCCATTAAAGTTGCTCATTCACTTTGTGGTATTGTAGAAAATAGTGTATAACTGCTTAGTAAACAGAAAATAAAACATTTTCTACAGTACTGTGAGGACACTTTTACACAGCCACACTCACTAATACTGGACCAGCTTAGGAGGAGCCAATCAACCTAAAATACTTCAAATGTTGCTCAGGACCCATCTACCGTAGGTGTAGTTAGCACAATCATCTTGTTTCAGTAAGACGTTTTTCTTTGGGTTTCCCAGCACTTCACCAACATTTGTTCTCCTGAGCCAAGACAAATAACTGTATCGTCATATCATGGCACGAACTCTAAAGATTTTTGTGAAAACAAAATATTTTTAATTTTATACTGTGTCAGTTCTGATGGTTTATCAGATAAGCATAATATATCACCCCAAACCCACAATTAAACTGCAATTCAAACCAGGGCTTGAGAACATACTGTATATTGAATTTTAAAAAAGGCAAAACACCACCACACACTATGATGTTGAGTACTCTTTCCTACTTTCCAAAACTTCTATTTAAAAAAAAAAAAAAAAAAAAAAAATTCTGCAAAATCTTCACCAACCCTTTTAAGTATGACTACTTCCACTCCTCTCATGTTGCCTAGGTCTGGCAATTATCACAAAAAAAAAAAAATTGGAGGAGGTAGAGTTCAGAACATGTAGTGTTAGCGCTACTATTTGGATTTATGCAGGAAGACCACGCAAACAGTTTATCAATTAAAGCTCAAATGTGGGATGCAGACTTTGAAATGTAATCTGTATTCACCCATGTTACCAACAAGAAGGGGAATGCATCAACTTGTTGATGCTTATTCTTAAACTCAGCAACAGAAAATGATTTGCTCCGTTGTGAGTATTCTAATGACAAGTCATTCTGAACACTGAAATCTAAAAGCAGGCAACTTTGGATGCAAAGGCACGTTCCTTTTGTGAACACAGCAAGCTAAAAACTCCTGTATTTAAATGTAAACCTGTGGTACATCTGGACAGGTTTCACCAACTTACTGCTACCAACAAGTCTGTCATTTTTGGGTGCGGCGTTTGTTGCTTATTATATATTCTCAACTGCAACAATTCAAAATAATTGCCATTCTGTACATCCAATTTACCCTTTACTATTTTAGAGATTTTAAATTATCCGTTACTGTTTCAAGAACGGCAATGCTCGTTATCGGTGACTCTGCCAACAAGAAGTTTCACACTGATCTTAGTAGATCTTCCAAAGTGAAGAAACATTCATTACTGATGTCTTACCCACAAGGTAATTTGAAATAATTTTTAAAGAATTCATTCAATTTGCAAGCTTCAAGTGATGTACAATTCCAGAAATTTAAGGTGACTATTAATTGTGTTGCAATTAAAATGTAATCATACATTCATTTTGCCCTTAACATTATGTGCTGTGAATGATTTCTATGTCTCTTCAAAGTTTCTTTCAACTTTACATCAAGCTAGCGTTAATTAGTTTACACATTTACGAACTATGCAATATCTTTCAACTGCAACTGCATATTATACATTAATAAAAATGTAAGAATCTCTGCTTGATGAAAATAGGTATATGAACTTTTATATGGAAGATCACAACAGTACCTTTTTTTTTTTTTTTTTTTTTTAAAAAAAGGTATGAGGTATTTTTTGAAAGGCTTAAGATGGTTTGTGCTTGGAAAAAAAGGAGTTCTATCCCCCATGTACATGTGACAGTATGAGCTAAAATTACAAATTAATTTTGTTAAAGATGCTCAGCAACATACTACATATTTAGGGATAAATTAATTTTCATTTATTAGTGTAGACTTAGGGATTTCAGCCCAAGAAACTAGTATTTTCTTTCTTTGTTTACAAGGATTTTCCTCAGAGTACTCCAGTTCTCTTACTTATCCCAAAAATGCATAAGTTAGGTTTACTGGTTGTATGTAACCAAAAGTGGGTGTTTGGGCAAGTGTGCTCTACAGTCATCTGACGGCCAATCCATAGTTGGCTCTTAATATGTGACCTTGTCATTGAAAAAGTTGTTTCAGGAAATTCAGGAATAACTTAATAGATTAAACACAGGTCCATGAACCAAATTTTAAATACAAGTCTAGTCACAGTCTAAGTAGAATATGCATATACCGGTTTTCACCTGTCCAGTTTTCACCCACGTACTAAAGAGATAAGCTTGACTTTCACATTTAAAATGGCTCCGAAACTTTGCATTGCATCACACCACAAAACTTTCATTCAGCAGGCATTTCAAACTTAAAGACTACATTACTTGATCTTGTTGCCTTAAAATTATCAGATTACAAGACAAAGAATCGCTGAGGGTGACAGATTAGATAATTCTCTCACAACTACTCAGTACATTCTTTAATTTCTGGTTTTGCTGCAAAATGAGAATACTTTTTCCTTTTTCTACTCTGTTGTGCATTTGTGCAGTTTCCAAAGTTTCTAGAGTATCTTCTCTTTTTGTGTGCTCCAAAACAGTTGTTCTCCTTCATTTCTTGAAACCATCATTGTGTTTCTTTGTTTTTTTTTCTTGTAAATGTGATTGGGAACTTTTGTTTGTCTGTATATCCTTTTATTTCCATTTAAGTGGTGATTAGTTGTCAGCTCTGACACACAAAGGAGCCTGTACCCATAACTTACGACAAAATCAAACCCGCTAGATTCTGAGATGGCTAGGCACTGAGTGCTATGACTGAGCAGCTGCAAATTTCAGACCACAAAACTGACAGTCACGGGGTATGAGCCATGACAGTCCATGATTTCTTAGGATTAAGTAAATGAAGTCTACTATCACTTATAATCACTGGAAAAGTCAGGCAGTATGAAAGAGGCTTTAATATAACTGTGTTTGTTTCAAATGTCTATGTATAATTCAGCACACAAAAAAAAAAAAAACACAAAACTTGTGTATCTCAAGCAAACTGACCTGCAAAAAAGTTTTATTTAACGTGGACACCATCCAGCTGAAGTACTCTGAATTTTGTATAACAGAGGAACTGTAGAATTTCTGTTTGGAAACAGAATCCACTGCATTAATCATTTTAATAGCGTTTGCAAGGCAAGGTGGTTATCGATTCTGAAGCTCTGTGATGGACTTGTATTTAAAAAAAAAAAAAACACCCAACCACACACACCAGTTGCCCTTTTCTATAATCATAAAGCAGTCAAAACGATGAACAGGCAGGCAATATTCGTTCACTGGAATTGCTCACTCATACCCTTCAATGCACCCAAAACATGGGAGCAATTTAGAAATGCTAACCTAACATTTACATCTTTCGAAAACCATACGACACACCAAAAAATCCACAAAAGACACAGGGAGAACATATACACTCATACAATACGCAACCAGGTACTGGATTCTAAACTATTACACTAAATTCATGAAGCTGCAGTGCTACACCGTGGCTCCATCGCAGCTCCAATGCTATTACAATATATGCTTGTATACTGTTTCCAGTGCAAATATTTAAAGGGTTACCTTTTTTCTTTTCAATTCAGTTTGTGACAACTCAAAGGGCCATAAGAAACAAAACACTTGGCACATTATTACAGGGTTTCGGTTTTCCACCATCACTTACTGGGCTTTCTCCTTGGACACTTTATTCCAAAAGGGGTATGCATGTAGCTCCTGGGGGGAGCATTCAGATATGGTCACCAATTTTGTATTTGTTGTTAACAAAATAACAGGCTCACAGTAGCACTGCATATGAATGATCATGTAGGAAACAAACTGTTGAAATCAATGTGAGAAAAGTTCTCATGTTCACGTACAAACTTTGCCAAGATGTTTACCATAAACATAAAACTCTAGGCGGCGTTCAAAGAAAAATAACATATAGGAAAAGATAATTGACCTACAAAATCACATGCAGTCGGTAAAGATGAATAAAGGAAAGGTGTCTGATGAAACCAACAGCCTGGTTCTTTGACTTTCTGTTAGCCTCTTGAACCCCTGACTGTGTCATGTCTTGTCCCCACCAGTACAGTAACAACTGACTCATGGCAATTCGCAGGCAAGGATTACCTCCTCTTCCACTTCTGCCGGCTTGGACTTGCGTCTTCCCAATTCACTCTGGAAGTGAAAGAAATAAACAAAGCGTTTGAAATGGGCCCAGCAGGCAATTATCATGATCTTGCTCAGCCGGGCGGCGCACTGGAGACACAAGTCAAATCGACGTCGAAAACAGAGCGCCGCTGGCACTGAGGGAAAAATCTATACATCCATCAGGTCATTATATCTACCCAGACTTTCGTGTAAACGTAAGGAGGCACCAAGACTGTCAACTGCGCCATGTATATCTATGAAGGCTTCTTTTCACTGAATCACTACTGAGGTTGCAACGTGACTTATTTATGCCAAGAGACACCACTGCTTTATGACGTTCCACCCAGGCGGCCCCACACCAGCGGAAAACAAGCATACAGCTTATTTATATCTATTCTATTTAACGCTTTTACATTTCCCCTACCTTTTCATTTGGTTCCAGCGCGATATACAACTCCGAGATACGTGTCGCTTTTTCTTTATCTGTTGGTTACTGTTGTCTGGTGAGCTACAGACATGCAGTTTTCGTTTCATTTCACAACAGCGACAAAGACGGGATCCGTTGATTGGCAGCTTTCTAGACCAATCAGAGACAGGGGGGGGCTGTATGTTCTCTCCAATTACGGCTTCATAACGATCGTTGATTATGTCGCGGACTGCGCAGCTGCAGATTCAGATTGCGTTCCAGGAAAGAAGCCCATGGCTGCCCGTATTTTTTTTAATACGTTTTTTTTTTTATGTTGTTCCTGGCAAAGCTGTAAAATCTCGAATCGTTTACATTATAGAGGCATCCGTTAGACCGTGAAATGAAGATTGCCGTCCGAGGCGTTTCATGCATTTGAATAAGTCAACTGACAATCACAATAAACGACAAACTAATGACCTATTCAGTCAATACCGAACAGACACTAGGCTGTAAGCCCAGTGGGAGTGCCAGAGATAGATAACTCAACCACGATGCTGATTAGCTAGTTATTCGCAGGCCAACTACATTTCACACGGGAAATACAATGCATCATTGTCAAAAAATGTGATCACTAATAAGAAATAGTATACAATAATCAGCCAGTACACTACCAGTATTTGCCAAATAATACGAGGTGTGGCAGAAAAGTAATGAGACTGGCAACACTGCGCTGTTGTCCTTGATAGAGTACGTGTATCAGTACCCTCCCATAGCTCAGTGCGAGTTTCAACTCCTTCCGTTAACTACGTGATTTTTGTGACTGCTATTAGCGAAGTTGTGTTTTTGGTTGTGTGTCACGCAAAATGGAACAGCGGAATTTGGAGCAACGTTGTGCCATTAAATTTTGTGTTAAGCTTGGAGAATCGGCAAGTGTGACGTTTGAAAAGTTAAAACAGGCCTATGGGGAACATTCTTTATCCCGAGCTCAAGTTTTTCAGGGAGGCCTTCAACTTCGAAAACCAATGAAAACATCGAACGTGTGAACACTCTTGTGAGATCAGACCGTCGTTTAACATTAAGAATGTTGAGTGAACAATTAAATTTGAACAGATTTACCGTTCATCAAATTTTGACTGAACATTTGCACATGCGAAAGGTCTGTGCCAAAATGGTGCCGAAAAACCTCACAATTGAGCAGAAGGACAATTGAAAAAACGCATTCCTGTGTTCCCCAGCCCCCTTATTCACCTGACCTCAGTCCGTGTGACTTTTTCCTTTTTTCTAAACTGAAAAATGTCCTCAAAGGACGTCATTTCGGGACTTTAGAAAACATCCAAAAGAGTGTAACGGACATGCTGAAGACCATACCGGTTGAAGACTTCCAGCGCTGCTACCAACAGTGGGAACAACGTCTCCATCGGTGTGTAGCTGCCCAAGGGAACTACTTTGAAGGGGATAACATTGATGTTTGAAAAAAATAAAAACTTTGGTAAATAAAAAATCAGTCTCATTACTTTTCTGCCACACCTCGTATGTAGGTCTCCATTGTTCCATCAAAACAGCTCTGTCCCGTCGAAGCAACTTTTCTGCTACACATCTGAAGGTGTCCTGTCCTATTTGGCACCAAAACATTAGCAGCAGATCCTTTAAATCCTGTAAATTGCGAGGTGGGCCCTCCGTAGATCTGACTTGTTTTTCTAGAACATACTGCAGATGCTCAATCGGATTGAGAAATTAAGATTTGGGGAACTTGGAGGCCAAATCAACAGGTTGAACTGTTTGTCATGTTCCTCAAACCATTCCTGAACAATTTTATCAGTGTTGCAAAACACATTATCCTGATGAAAGAGACCACAGTAATCAGGGACTACCCTTGCCATTAAGGGGTATACGTGGTTTTCAATAGACGTTAGGTAGGTGGTACATGTGAAAGTAATATAAACACCTAGGGTATCATGTATAAACGGTGTGTATGCACAGAAATGTTGCGTAAGAACGTTTGCAAGTTCAAATCGCAATGTATAAAACCTAAACTTGGCGTAAAGCCACGCACATTTCCACGGTACCTCATACCCTGTCGTACGCAAGTTCTGCGTCAAAGCAATGCTGCTGTTCCTGTGTGCTTATTCTTTTTTTCTTAGATCCACATTCCTGACACGGCTTTATAAATACTGTACACTGAAACTAACTGCATATTTTTTATTAGTGTAATGCATCTGATTGTAATTAACCTGTAACAATATAATGGTCCAGGGAATAGCCATAGTATTCCGAATACCATAACTGCTTTAGCGTTGTTACTGTCACTGTACTCTCTTTTTCTTCTTTCAGCTGCTCCCGTTAAGGGTTGCCACAGCGGATCATCTTTTTCCATTTTACTCTCACTGCACCACTCAAGAGTATTTATATCCCTGTATCTGAGTGGGGAATCACAGCAGCAGCTAATCTGAAAGAGAATTATCGGGATACAGCATCAAGCACACGCTGCCTCAGCCACGGCAAAATGCTTCAGAGACTTTCCTGTACGGACCTCGTGGTTCAGAAACAGTTTCATCCCAAGAACTTTAAACACAGTCAATCAGTCCATCAAGTGCTCCTTGTAGAACTGTTTGTACTTATAACTACAATTACCTCACTGTAAACTTGCACTACAGTTATAATATTGCACAACCTGCGCCACTTTATAAAGCGCGTATTTACATATGATGACGATATCTTTTATAAGATGAAATGCAGCAAAATATGTTGATTATTTTATTCAGATAAAACTTTAACTTCATTTAAATAATCTGTATTGTCAATAATTAAACATGTGAGGACACGGTGCCGCAGCGCTAGCAGTTCAGGGATTGATCCTACCTCGTGCTGTATTCTTGCTGGGCTGGCGCGACCCTAGATGGATAGATGGATAGAATAATTAAACACGTACTACGAAGATATTTCAATGTTCCTTAAAAGTTTTGAAGAATCGGCGTTCTAAGCTTTCAAACGGCTTAACGTTTATTACAGAGCTGATTGTGTGGTGATTGGGTGTTTGGAGAAATAATAGTGAGGACAGGAATTGGAGGTTAGTACTTGTGAAAGAGACAGTACTGCTGCAATAATTTCAGCAAAGGTCACGCACAATCACTCCGCCACTGTGTTCCCATGTTTAATAACATGCTTTCATTCCTATCATCATGAAAAAGATATCACGTATACATCTCAGTATTTTAATTATTCAGAGAGCTGTAATATTACGACTGTAATGGATTCTGTGTCCCGTCAGAGGAAGAGAAAGCCCGGAAGCACGTAGTGATTCACACACATAGAGCACATAGAAGATCAAATACAAAACAAAGCATTTAACATGCTACTTTAGTTACGATGGGATTGAGAATCTAGTGAATTAAATGATTTTAAGATGAAGTTTATGATGTTCTGCTTTAATGACAAAATAAACTACGTGATTAAAGTGGAAATTTTCGAGATTAAAGTTGACATTTCGTGTTTTTTTTCCCACTGTGTGCCTATTTTTTTTGCTCTGTACCCTAATAAGCTTTCATTTGACAATCAGACAGTGAGCTATGACTCGCCTTTTAGGAGCGACTTTGCTATGTGACAACTTCTTTTTTATTTCAGGCACTGGGCGACTTTGTGAACTTATATCATTTTCATGATCATAGGAGTTAAAGCATGTTATTAAACATGGGAACACGGTGGCGCAGTGATGGTACATGCCTCACGCTAGATGCTTGCTGCGCCGTGCGCGACCTTCAATGAAATAATTTATTGCAGCAATACTGTCTCTTTCAAATGTACTAACCCCCAATTCCTGTCCTTCATTTTCTTACTCTAAATACCCAATTGACACACAATCAGCTCTGTAATAGACGTTAAGCCATCTGCAAGCTTAGAATGCTGATTCTTCAAAACTTTTAAGGAACATTGAAATATCTTCGTAGTACCTGTTTAGAAGAATACAGCGCGAGGCAAAAACAATCCGTGAACAGAGCGCCAGCTCCTTGCTAGTGCTGCGACACCGTGTCCATTTATTTATTAACAATATAGATTATTTAAATTTAGTTGAAGTTTTATCTGTATAATATAATAAACACAGTTTGCTGCATTTCATCTTAAAAATGATATTGTCATCATATGTAAATATGCGCTTTATAAAGTGGCCCAGGTTGTGCAATATTATAACTGTATCGCAAGTTTACAGTGAGGTAATTCTACTTATAAGTACAAACAGTTCTACAAGGAGCACTTGATGGACTGATTGAGTGCGTTTATAGTTCTTGGGATGAAACTGTTTCTGAACCATGAGGTCCGTACAGGAAAGGCTCTGAAGCATTTGCCGTATGAGAGCAGTTCAATAGACAGCATGGCTGAGGCAGCGTGTGTTTGATGCTGTATACCAATAATTCTCTTTCCAGTCAACTGCTGTACAGCTGTGATTCCCCACTCAGATACAGTGATATAAATACTCCGAGTGGTGCAGTGAGAGTAATATAGAAAAAGATGATCCGCTGTGGCAACCCCTAACAGGAGCAGCTGAAAGAAGAAGAAAAAGGTGCAGTGAGAGTAACAACACTAAAGCAGCTATTGTATTTACAATAGTTTGACCATTCCATGGACCATTATATTGTTACAGGTTAATTATAATCAGATGCATTAAACTAATAGATGATATGCAGTTAATTTCAGTGTATTTATAAAGCCGCATCAGGGATGTGGATCTAAAAAAGAAAGGGTAACCACACAGGAACAGTAGCACTACTTTGACGCTGGGTGCCGCCAGTTTGCAAAACCGAGCACAGAACTTGCGTACGCCAGGGTATGAGCTACCATGGAAATGTGTATGGCTTTACGCCAAATTTAGGTTTTATACATCGCGATTTGAATGTGGAAACGGGCGTTTTGGTGCGTACGTACCATTTATATATGAGGCCCCGTGACCCAAAGTGTTCCAGCAGAACATTCTCCAGAGTATCACCCTGCCTTGTTATCTAACTATAGTGCATCCTGCTGCCATCTCTTCCCCAGGTAAATGTGGACACACACCTGACTGTTCAAATGATCTAAAAGAAAACATGATTCATCAAACCACCTTCTTCCATTGCTCCATGGTCCAGTTCTGACACTCACGTACCCATTGTGGGCACTTTTGACAGTGGGTAGTAGTCAGCATGGGCACTCTGACCGGTCCCCATATATGCAGAAAGTTGCAATGCATTGTGTGTTCTGACACCTTTTTCTCGTGACCATCATTAAGTTTTTCAGCAATGTGTGCTACTGTAGCTCTTCTGTGAGATCTGACTAGATGAGCCAGCCTTTGCTTCCCACATGCATCAGTGAGCCTTGGGTGCTTATGACCCTGTCGCCAGTTCACTGGTTGTCCTTTCTTGCACTGCTTTTGGTATGTACTAACCACTGCATACAGGAACACTCCCACAAGACCTGTCATTTTGGAGATGCACTGATCCAGTCATCTTTCCAATTTGGCCCTTATTAGAGTTTCTAAGATCCTTATGCTTGCTTATTTTTCCCACTTCCAACACATTACCTTTAAGAAATTACTATTCACTTGCTACCTAGAAATTACTATTCACTTGCTACCTTAACAGGTGCCATTGTAATGGAATAATCTATGTTATTCACATCTCCTGTAAGTTGCTTTAATGTTGTTGCTGATAATATTTTGAATGCATGAGAACTTTACTAGGACCAATGCAGGTTCACTAACCAAATTCACCTGTAAATCTGGTTCACTATAGGATTCATCTGCAAGACTGAATGATCAATGATGCTTAACAGGCATCATAAAAGGTTAAATCAAATTCAGCCTTTTTATGTTAAGAAGTTTGCAACAAGACAGGCTCATCTGTTAAACAGTAGGTAAGATTTACCCTACCCATTACAGGTGCACAATTTTAATTCATTGGCAAGCTTAACACATTCCCATGTCAACAGCACAGTACAAAGTACAGTATTGTAACAGCACTGAGAAGTTGCATGAGTCTGGGGATGAGTCACCAGCGCTATGAGTTGGCATTTCATCATGTGAATAAGCAGCTTCAGAGCTAGCTGCAAGGGAGCCTAGAAAAACTTCACGAATGCAAAGCTGCATAAGGAATTCCACCTAGTGGTGCAAAAGCAAGCAGTCTTTCCAAGGATACTGAGCTACCCAAAAGCGTGATGTAAGGAGCAAGAGTCCACATGACACATGCACCATAGTATTTAGTGTACGCTCCAAAAGACTTAATAATATTTATCACTTTTATTTTCATTAAGTGGGATTTCTGTGTTAAATTGCCCTTGTGAAAATAAAAAAGACAGGCACACTACTACAGCACAGGACACACTGTGATATTTAGCAAGGCCTGTAATGAGTTAATGTAAATTGCATTGGGACACTTTCTTTTTCACATATTTGGAACAAGATTTCTTTTTTAAATTGAATGTCACATCTGTCCAGAGCAGTATAGGTACACTAGTCAAAATGGCCCACTTCTACATCAACAGCCCAAAATTTAATGTGCACTACAATGGTTTAAATCATATTGGGCCACTTTAATTGTCACATCTTTTCAACAAGATTGAATCATTTTTTAAATGTAATATGAGATTTGCCTACCCCAATGTTGGTACATTCAGGATCGGCATGTTAAATAATGATGCCTGAGGTGATGTGTATTTAAACGGATATTGAGCTTTACACCTTAAAAGGATTACAGAAATGTAGAAAATTTTACTAACTGGCATAATTAGTATACATACAATGCAATACGCAAAAGCACAAACCAATTATAAACATTGGTGGGAGGTGGACAGGAAATTAAAGGCTACAACATAGATAACAATCCAACAACCACAATAATAATAATAATAATCATCATCATCCTCAAACTGGCATAGCATAGTACACACAAACATGGAAAAGTAAAAGCAAACGATCAACAACTTTATACTTTAAACTTTAAATGCATTGCTAAAGGCTGATTTTATTAAAAGTATAGGCATCTTTCAAAAGGGCTTACATTATAATTTGAGTTAGAACTATGCAGATTCTGTGCTCTTTACCAAAATCAGTGACTTGATGAATATACTCATCTCATTCACTCCTTCTCCTGGCACACTAAAAAAAGTTCTCCATAGCTGGAAAAACCGATGTTGATTGAAAGGTGATATTACATTATTTGCATACATCAATGAGGATATGGTAAACAGGAGTCAAGGGTAAATGTTTAGATAATAATCATTATACTTTGATTTAATTGAACTTTGTAATTATATTAGCCTGTTTAGTTCAATTTCTAAATATAATTCATATGTTTACACTTTATGGGGCTGCATAATAAAAAATATAAGGGTGTTGTCACCATCATTGTAAGCTACCTGTCAGACTGCTGAATTAAATAAAGAGCTACCCTGTCAAATCTCTCTCTATATAAAACAATAAAATGTTTGGCACCCATGCCTGGACTTAATGTCGTCGAGAATTTGCAAGAGGGCTACAATGTTAGATGAACAAAGTCAACAAGAAGCACAAAGAAAGATGGAAGTAAGGACTAGCATATCCAGTGAATGTGATTGAAACAGACACACTTACAATTGTGCATATTTTAATAAATTGGTGTTTCACTATGTTAGTTCTTGTATATAATGCCAATCAAAGATAATTTACTTTTCACTCATTTAGCATATATTTCATACTTTTACAGAAATGTGAAGTGCAAAAAAAAGAAAGAAAGCTCACTTGTTAAAAAGTTTCTGCAGTATCACTTATTTTTCTGAGACAGTCTTGCATGCAGATTCAGCAGTGATGATTCCACTCAAAGCATCAAATTTATTTTTGATATTAATAAAATGTATTTAATCTAATTTGAATTTAATTCATAATGCCAATGCAAGTATTGTTACTAAAGTCTTTACACTGGTTTACATTTATGTTTAGAACTGATTTCAAAATAAGTCCTTCTTCTTACATGTAAAGCTTTAAAGAAATAGTCCACCTAAAAATGATAGTTCTTATATGTTACTTATTGTAGTAATAGCTGAGAAAAAATGTATCTCATGTTTTCATGCAGAACAGATTTAATAAAACATTTATGATATAATACAAGCCAACAGTGCCCAATGCTGTACAATGGCAAACAATGTGAAAAATATCTATGGAAAAAACGGAAAAAAAAAAATTCACATTACTCATGTCGCATAATCCACTTCTCGGTTATCCAGTCATATTCTCAAAATGTGCTAAGCACATGCATTTTGTGCAGCAATATTGATAGGTCTTTCTGGAAAAATCAGTGCATATCATAAATGTATGTCACATTGGATTGCCTTTTTGAACTGAAGGTATTATTAGAGCTATTTTTTCAATTGGTATTATGTGCAGATTAGTAGGATTAGCTGCATTTCAATTTTGGGCTTTAGGTAAACAAAATGTGAAAAATGTTACAGGAGGTGTGTTGTTTTTTTATCCACTGTATAAATGAGTGTAGAAGTATGTGTGCAAGAGTGTGTCCTGTGACAGACTGGCTCCCTGTCCAGATTCAGTTCTTGCTTTGGGTCTGATACTATCAGGATAGATTTCTGAACTTTGAACTGGATTAAGCCAGTTTAGGAAATGGGTGGATGAATATAGTTGATTTATAATGAAGCAGATTGGGTAGAGGCAAGTAAACAAGCAGCACATCCATTGATCATTTATCAGACAGAACAAATAATCCCAAGAAATTAGTGCTTTACAGAAGTATTAACACTCACATGGAGAGACATATTTATCTTCATCTCTGTTAGATTGGCAGTCAGTTCACGGAAATAAAATATTAATTATAGTATTATAATTATAATATTATATAGTAGTATAGTAATAATCAGTGTTAGCAGGCTATATAAAAATATATATATATATATAGTGGAGATTTTCCCAATAAAGAAAGACGTTTCACAAAAACAAAGTGTTGGGGACCATCCCCATATATTGTCCTGTGGACAAAGTAGCAAAATAAATGATCAAAAAGAAACCAAAGAGGTAACAATTGACAATGTTTATTAGACAAAATGGCGTTTATATACAGAGATGAATTATGGGAACAGGAAATGGTTGGCAGAAGGTGACATTACAACAGGAAGCAGAAACAACGTCGTTTGATGAAACTGGAAGTGATGTCTTTTTGGAGCGTTGAAGTGATGTCAGCTCATGTGACCGGAAGTGATGTTGTGGTGGCCATTTTGGAACCTGGAAATGTTGGTAACTATTTTTCCTCAGCTTTTCTGTGGAAAGAAGAGATTCCGGTAAGTACCACGTGACAACCTTTCATTTCGCGATGTTTCACTCACCTTTAGGCTTTTTGACTGCCTACTAATCGCGCGTGTGTGACAATATATATAATGCTGAGTGTTTTTCTTTTGTCTTAGAAATAGTTCTTTCTAATGGATTTTATTCTTTTGATTAAGAATATTATAGCCATTGAACACAGCTATATACCAAATATATATTTTATATACCAAATAAAATTTGTTGCCTATCATTGCACAATTTAACTCATAACTTTGTTGCATTTTTTTTCTTATCCTTCAGAATTACTATGATTTCTAGGTAGTGTGGGAGCATGATTTACCTCTGTACTGTAGTTTAGGAACAAATATATATTTCTACCAATTAACCACGCAACTAACAGCCAAACATGTTTTTGAATGTTTTCCTTCAAAAGTTCATTCATCCCTCAGTACTGAGACAGCTTTTACATGCATTGTAAAGAACTGTCTCTATACTGCTTATGTTGGATCTTTCTTACTTTTTTTTGGGACTACTGCTGGCTTCATACATTTAGCAGCCAAGGAACTACAGTATGCTGGACTTAAAATGTCCCTGCCACTTGGATTATATGCAGTCAGTTATGTTTGGTTGCAAATCGGTTCAGGCTCTCTCCTGTCGTGTGCTTGTTCTACTGCCTTTCATTAGCTACACTTTGTCATTAGGATTTGCCCACAGAACTTAATATTTCATTAGTATGTTTGTGATATATCAAGCTGTATAAGATGATCAGTCCTGGATGCACATCAGATACAAATAAACTCACTGCCTTCCTTGATTAATTTAGCATTTGGCTGTTAGATAACTTCTTATAGTTGATGTATAATGAAAAGACGATACACAAAGGAAGAGTTAGGGCACCAGCCGGTGATCTTTGTATAATTTGGAGAATATGCGCACTGAAAAATGAGAAACAGATAAACGAGAGATGTGTTTCCAGATGCTAGTCCATCGTAAGGCTGACTACTAGACATAGTCGTGGCCTTTATATAGTTTCTTTCCTGTACTTGGGCAGGTCTTGTATACTACCAATCCTTGGAGTCTCCAGTCTGTGGATAAAAGAGGAAAAGATGTGAGTGTAAGTGCCTTCTCACATCCAGGAGTGATATTGCAATCTGAACACCAGCTCTGAGAATGCCCCCTACTTATGCATGTGACACTAAAACACAAGGAAAGCTAAACTGCTTTTTAGGCATATTCAGCTGAACTCAAAAGCTTGACTCCTTGTCTCTAGATTTCTGCAGACTTCTCCCATAGTCCAAGTCTCAAGAGCTTGAAATGAGTCAACTTTATAGTGATTGTACAGGTATAACGAAATGTAGTTATCACATACCTCTTGGAGTCAGAGCGCAGGGTCAGCTAATGTAAGCGTCCTGGAGCAACTGGAGGTTAGGGGCCTTGCTTAAGGGCCCAACGGAGTGGAGTCGCTTTCTGGCAGTAATGGGATTTGAACCAGCAAGCTTCCAGATACTGACACAAATCCTTAGCCTCAGAGCCACCACTCCACCAAAGCTAAAAGCTAGAAGCTAGACAACACTCTAACTTTGATGGATTACATCTTTATAGCTGTTCTTCTACCGTGTATCAGAACCTTTCCCTCATTATCTAATGAATAAATATTTGGTCTTCACCTTCTCTTCATTGCATTGCTGCAGTTCACTTCTCAGTTGCCATCCTGCTTGAAGTATCAATACAAGTAGCTGCTTTGCAAAGTAATTCTGGGCCACATTTTTCCAAGACAAGGAAAACAAATGTTCAGAGTTGTGACTGTACACGTCTGTGGCCAAAATGTGTGCAAGAAAAAGTTGCAGCTACTTTAATTCAAGAAGCTCTGAATTCATTATCAGGGGTGTGCATTAGAATTGTCTGCTGTAAATGTGGCACTTGATGGCTGAAGATTTATGCACACTGTGCAGATGATTTACCAATCAAAACATACTCGGGAGAGTTCACCCTGTAAAGTTTGATGGGTGAAAATGACAGTTTTCATTTCAATGAAGAGATGAATAAATATTTAAATACATACATAAAGAAATAAGCAATAAAAATAATATATTTTGTGATACATTTAACTATATCATGTTATTAATATTTATTTACTGTCACAATTCACAATACATTTATTTATTTGCATAATTTATTTATTTAATTTTGTCAAAAGTATTTCTCCATATGTATATACATCTGTGTTTTACATAAATAAAAATAAACTGAATAAAATTTGCCATTTGGTGAAATATTAGTTTTCCTGGACAGCAATGCACTGCTGCAGAAATTCAGTTCAATTCAGCTCTTCTAATGGTGAGTTCAGTTGTTTAACATCTGCCTTTGTATCTGTCTTGACTTACCATGTTCACACATGCGCCTTGGTGCATATTTACTTTATGTAGGTGAAGTGTTTTGCTAGCTAAATATTAAGCTGACAGTGCATTAACAGCATTTTTAGTAGCCCTGTTAACTATATGCAGTACTAAGTAAAACTGCAAAAAAATGTTATTGAGTTTTTCTGACTAAATTTTCTAATCTTTTTATTTTGTTTAATTTTGTGATCTTCTATTGCACTGAATAGTATACCGTATGTGTGTTTGGATTTTAGTGAGCCCATGCGTTTACTGGTGCCACTTTATTGTGTTTGATTGCTACAACCTCTGTTTGGCTTTGGGCTCACTGAGCAGCAATGCAAACTTGTGGTAATGCTTAATATGTATGCATTCTCTGGCATATTTATTGTAAACAGAAAAGAGAGACCTAACTACGGACAAGACATAAGAGACCATGCTAAGATGTCCACAGAGTGTCAGAGGGAGCAAAGCCTTGTGGAAAAGTTAAAGAGTTAACCATAAGAAGAGGCAGTGCAGTGTGTGGGAAAGAGGCAGAAAGAGAGCACTAACTTGCTGAGGCACAAGCACCGAGGAAGCTATCCTTGACAAAAATCTATTTGCACTGATGTGTTTTTCGGGAATATGGGGAATCGTCCTGGAATATATCAGTTCATAGAGTTAGGGAACAAGCAAGGGAGAGTAAACTGTTATCTCAGATCCCATGTCAGCTGAGATGATAGACGATGGATGCAAAACAGGAGAGTTGGGAGTGACAGAGACACAGGAAAAGCCTGAGATAGAGCAGTGGTCTTGGAGCTGAGCTGAGAGTGGAGACTGTTAGGGCCATTAACTGCTGGGTTTAGTATTTATTGAATTTGTAATCACACATCTGGTGTGCCCTTCCCAATGAAAACTCAATAACACCATGGTACATTTTTTAGGTATCATTCCTGCCTACCTGCCTAAATAAATGCTAGTCATTCACTGTTTACTGCACAGTCTACACATACAATCTACACATCAATGACACCTGGTCAAAGTCAGGAATACACGTCACACCCATGCTGTTTTGTACTTTGCCTTTATACACTAATTTAGTTAGCAATTTTTTCAGGAGGAGGTACATCTTCTTGTGTTTACAATTAATGATTGAGTGCACTAATTGTTACATAAATTACACACTTATTACATTTGTGTCTCATTAAGAAGATAAGGAAATGTTCAGTAAAAGAAAATAGAATGAGTATTATGTGAAATTTGGGTTCATATATTTTCTGCATCCTGATGATTTCACTGAAGCAGCAGAAAGCTTGATTCTAGTCATCACGTACTTTTGCATTTATATATACTCAAACCCACTCCTACAAAGTGGTATATCATATTGTAAAGTATAAAACAACTCACACAGTTAGTGAAACTCTGAACAAGCCATGTATACTTTAAATGGTTGAATCTGTTCTTGAAAATCAACAATAAAAACAGATTGCTAAATTAGCTCTGTCAGAGAATGTCATCAGAAGTCAGATTCTGGATATGCCACCTGATCTTTTTGGACCAGTTCATGGAGGAAATCAAGAAAGTGAATCTGCTGTTTGGAGTCAGCAGGATTAAAGTATTGATGATACTAAATGCAGTCAACTGTTGGCCTTTGTGAGATATATGTGTATCACAGAGCTTTTGTTCTGGGTACCCCTGTTGGCTATTAGAAAAACTGTTGATGTGTACCACATAATTGAAGAATCCTTTTGAGAAAATTAGCTGAACTACAAGGAAAAACTGAAATTCAATTAGTACTCCTTCCATGCTGGGTAAGTATTCTGTCTTTGGAGGTTTGCAGGTGGAAGCCCCACAGGTGGTAGTTATCTATTGTTATCTATGATGTCAAAATCCCAGCCATACTGCTGTTCAACCATTGAACTTCATCCAGCAACAATATTTATTTCTTTAGCACATTTTCATGCACAGAATGTAGCTCAAAGTGCTTCACAATATGTCAAAGAAATAGTTACAAGAAAAGAAAACCAAATTAAAAATAAGATAATAAGATAGCTAAGAATAATAATGAATAAATAACAAACAAAATAAATCAATACACACATAAAACAGATATGTAATTAACAGAAAAGTAGAATCCTTGTATTGTATATAGTGTTGCTTTTGTAGACCTCTAAAAATGAGTCTGATGATAAGGTCATATAGCCCGGGAGGACAAAAAAATTAAGAGTGAGAAGCTGAAAAAAAATCTACAGGGATTCCAAGGCCAAAAGACTGTCCAGCTCCCACTGGGCATTCTACCTAACATAAATAATACATTATTGTTTTTATGTTTCATCTCAGAGGATTCAATGCAGTGGTTCTAGTGGACAGTTGGGGTATCTGCTTTTATTTGAGCATCACAGATGGTTGCACAGTGCTTTGATCCAGTGGTGGTGGTGCAAAACACCATCACAGAAAGAGTGGAAAAGAAAGAGAAAAGTAGAGATTAATAATGATTGCAAATCCACGAAGAACATGATAATTCCATGCTTTTATATTCCATTTTAAAAATGGAATTAAAATGTTGCTACAAAAACGCCTAATTAAAAAAAATGGCCTTTTAGGAATTAAAAAAAGTGATTCACAGTGTTAGCTTAGCATATGTTTATCAGTAAAGTATTCCAGATTCTTAGTGGATAACAGGAAGGGGCCACCTCACCACTTCTTTTATTCTTAGCTCTTAGAATAATAAGCAAACCACCATTATAGGATAAAAGGATAAGATTACAACTGGAAATACAAGGAGACAGACATGCCAAAATATATGAAGGACCAAGATTATTTAAAGCTTTATATACAATTAGTAGTATTTTAAAGTCAGTTCTAAATGACACAGGTAACTAATGTAACGAGGCTAAAACTGGTGAGATCAGCTCAAATGTTCTTATTCTAGTTGAGATTCTTGCTGCTGCATTTTGAATTAACTGCAACTGATTGATGTCTTTCTTAGGTAGTCCTGTTAGGAGTGCATTACAGTAATCTAGTAGACAGAAAACAAAAAGGGTGAATTAATATCTCAGCATCGTGCAGTGTTATAGGAGGTCTAACTTTTGCAAAATTCATAAATGGTAAATGCAGTCCTAGTAATATGGATCTATACTAATAAAAGGCAAAGCCCTCACTGACTCATTCACTCACTCATTCACTCACTCACTCACTCACTGACTCATCACTAATTCTCCAACTTCCCGTGTGGGTGGAAGGCTGAAATTTGGCAGGTTCATTCCTTACAGCTTCCTTACAAAAGTTGGGCAGGTTTCATTTCGAAATTCTACACGTAATGGTCATAACTGGAAGCTGTTTTTCTCCATTTACTGTAATGGAGATGAGCTTGAACGCCATGGGGGCGGAGTTTCGTGTGACATCATCACGCCTCCCACGTAATCACGCAGTACGTAGAAAACCAGGAAGAGGCCCAAAAAGCGCTGAAGAAAACATGCATTATAGAATTGAGAAGGCAGCGAAACAATAAGAAGCGAGCGAGTGACATATACAACCATATTCATGAGTTCTGCTACTTCGGAAACAAAGCACGATGTAAACCTAAACTTTAAATTAAGTTCATAGACAGGCTGCCGCTGGCGTTTGTAATTTAGTGCCTGCCCATATAAGGCCGTCCGTCAGCGGCAATCCAATAGCAAACTGCCACTAAATATTCACGGGTGAAGGACTGTGCTTATGCAGAGGAAGATGAGATGGTCAGGGTGGTGTTTGGCACAAACTCAGCGAAACTGCGAGAGAAAGTTTTAAGTGCCAGGACTTCAGTAACATTAAATACAGCCATGGACATCGCACGAGATGGCACCAGCACAGCTGGGAACCTTCGATGCATGTACACCGAGCGGCTCACGTGAACTGACGCAATGCACAGACAAAAAGCAACAGTTCCAAAGAGCGCTGAACAAAAACCGAATTACACAATTGAAAAGGCAGCAAAAAATATGAAGCATCTGATACATACAAGCATATTCATAAATGCAGCTACTGCGGAAACAAAGCACACGGTGGAAAAAGTCAATGTCCCGCTAAAGGAAGACAGTGTAAAAAAAAAACCCGTGCATGCAGTGTGTCAGGTCTCAGATAAAGAAGAAGACGAGCTGTTTATTGATGCAGTAAGAAACGAATCGAAGAATGAAACCTGTCATCTTTACAACGATTGACAAACACGGAATGTAACTTGAACACAACACATCCTACAAATACGAACCTGATTGAAAGAAATAATGATAATCAAATCCTTGATGACAGCAACACTCAGTAACACTCACAAAACAAATACTGTATATTGACAGTCATGTTACGTTATTTTTAAAATGTTCCCTTTTCTTTTTCATAGCTTTTTTAACACACTACTTCTCCGCTGCGATACGCGTGTATATATATATATATGTATATATATACCCCGATCTACATACTCGAATAATGGATACTTTATTCGCCATCAATGATTGTTTTGGTAAAGCCATACTCAGTGTATTCATTAGATGAATGGTAAAAAAGTAAGAGCGAGGGGAGGATGACTTATTGAGGCATGCAGGCAAAACCACAATAGCACGCGGGCTCGATGTACGAAAAAATATATCTTTTCAAGTTCTATTTAGTCCATATGTGTCAAACTCAAGGGCCACGGGCCACATCCGGCCCGGCGTGTAATTATATCTGGCCCGCGAGATCATTTTATATACTGTATTATTGTTATTAATGGCCCGGCTATATGAAGCGCTGGTAACACAATAAACTACAGATCCCATAATGCAGCGCTTCAGCTGCCTTGCCGAACACTTACCGCGTTAATCAAGTCTAGCTTATGATGCTGCAAGTTATTGCGAAGCTAGCCCACACGATGCCGAAGAGAAAAGGTGATTCTGAACATAGAGACTTTAAAAACCGATGGGAGGCTGAGTATATGTTTACTGACATTGCCGGTAAACCCGTGTGTCTCATTTGTGGAGCTAATGTGGCTGTAATTACAGAATTTAATCTAAGACGGCACTATGAGACAAAACATCAGGATAACCTGAAAGACCTGAATGCAATGCAGAAGATACAGAAAGCAGAAGAATTAAATAAGAATCTGACACTTCAGCGGACGTTTTTACCCGTGCACAATCACAAAGTGATTTCAAGTGAAGCTGCTTTTATGGGAGACACAAATGCACCAGTGCAACTTGCCCCACTTTCCCTGTTGCCAAGTAATGTTGAACCAAGTCGGCACAACGATGTTCCCAAATACGCAATTTGCTGATAAACTGAGCGCACTGAGTTCGCACGGCGCTTTGGCGACTTTGAAGAACAAAAAAAGTCCGTCTACATGCGGCTCGAACCTTGTGCATGTTTGGTAGCACATATCTGTGTGAGAAGCTCATCTCAGTGATGAAGACTAACAAAACAGCACACAGGAGTCGCCTCACTGATGAGCACCTGCAGTCCATCCTGAGAATCTCCACAACACAGAACCTCACACCAAACATAAATGAACTTGTTGCCAAAAAAAGATGCCAGGCGTCCAGCTCTGATAAAATGACATAAGAGCAAACACAACTGAATGATTTGATTTGTTATTGCTGAAAAGAACACATTTTATTTATATTTCCAGGTTTTGTTATGCAGCATGTTTATATTTGAATTTGTATAATTTTGACAGGATATATTTTTATGGAGAGCAAAATCTTTTGGGATATTTAAAATCTAAGTTTATTTTTTATATAAAATTACATAAGAGTAAAGAAATTTGAATGTTTGTTCTTTTAACGTTTACTTTATTTCTAACTTGTATAATTTAGACAGAATATATTTTTATGGCGAGCAAAATATTATAAGTTGTTTAAGGTTTGAGTTGATTTATTCAGGAATAATATTCCTGTCTGTTTTTACCATTCCTACCAAAGATATTTCTGTCGACTAAATAAAAATTCCTTCTATTTAAAATTTAAATAGAACTTGAACAGATACGATTGTACATAATATCCACGCAGACTTGCACGTAAGAGCGGGAGTTATCTGTTTTAACAAGCAGCGTATTGCACTGATACGAAATAGCTGTGTGTGTATATATGTAGATATGTATGTATATGTATATATATGTTTATATATGTGTGTGTATGTATATATATATGTATTTGTGTGTATATATGTGTGTGTATGTATGTATGTGTGTATGTATATGTATGTGTATATATGTAGATATATATATGTATGTATATGTGTGGCTGGAGCCCGGCCGGGACGCCCAGGAGGATGTGAGGAGGGCTTGTGCCTCCTCCAGACCGTGAGGGGGCGTCCGTCCTGGTTCTGTTGGGGAGCGCGGGTCGAGGGCATGGAAGCCCTACCCTGTAGGGGCCCGTGGTCA
>JANRMT010062814.1:125980702-125993585 GCA_026402145.1 Polypterus bichir lapradei | reverse complement strand
GCGAAGGCGATTCTTCATGTCATCAGTTTGCACACTTCTCGATGGTCTGGGATTTTTCAGGTGATTTTCTATGTAATAAACTTAATAAGTTATAGCGTAATGAAATTTGCCTAATTAGATCTGGACCACCCTATATATGTAGGTTTTAAAATAAGCCCGATTTAAAGCGTGACAAAAAACGTGACATAAAAATGTCACCGTTGCACTTTTAGGCTTAGGATTATATATATATATATATATATATATATATATATATATATACAGTCATGGCCGAAATTATCGCCACCCCTGGAATTTTCCCAGAAAATGCACCATTTCTCCCAGAAAATTGTTGCAATTACAAATGTTTTGGTATACACGTTTATTTCCTTTATGTGCATTGGAACAACACAAAAAAACAGGGAAAAAAAGCCAAATCTGACATCATTTAACACAAAACTCAAAAATCGGGCTGGACAAAATTATTGGCACCCTCAACTTAATATTTGGTTGCACGCCCTTATGGAAAAAATAACTGAAATCAAGAGCTTCCTATAACCATCAACAAGCTTGTTACACCTCTCAGCTGAAATTTCTGACCACTCTTCTTTTGCAAACTGCTCAAGGTCTCTCAGATTTGAAGGACGCCTTCTCCAAACAGCAATTTTGCGATCTCTCCATAAGTGTTCAATCGGATTTAGATCCGGACTCATTGCTGGCCACTTCAGAACTCTCCAGCACTTTGTCGTCAACCATTTCTGGGTGCTTTTAGAGGTATGTTTGGGGTCATTGTCCTGCTGAAACACCCATGACCTTTGACGCAGACCCAGCTTTTTTACACTGGGCCCTACATTGCGCCCCAATATCTTTTGGTAGTCTTCAGATTTCATGATGCCTTGCACACAGTCAAGGCATCCAGTGCCAGAGGCAGCAAAACATCCCCAAAACACCTTAGAACCTTCTCCATGTTTGACTGTAGGTACTGTGTTCTTTTCTTCGTAGGCCTCATTCTATTTTCTGTAAACAGCAGAATGATGAGCTTTACCAAAAAGCTCTACCTTGGTCTCATCTGTCCACAAGACGTTCGCCCAGAAGGATTTTGGCTTCCTCAAGTATATTTTGGCAAACTCCAGTCTGACTTTTTTATGTTTCTGTGTCAGCAGTGGGGTCCTCCTGGCTCTCCTGCCATAGCGTTCATTTTGTTCAGATGTCGACAGATAGTTCGAGCTGACACTGTTGCACCCTGAGTCTTCAGAACAGCTTGAATATATTTTGAAGTTGATTGGGGCTGTTTATCCACCATTCGGACTATCCTTCATTGCAGTCTTTTATCAATTTTTCTCTTCTGTCCACGTCCAGGGAGATTAGCTACAGTGCCATGTGCTGTGAACTTCTTGATTATGTTGCGCACAGTGGACAAAGAAACATGAAGATCTCTGGAGATGGACTTGTAGCCTTGAGATTGTTGATATTTTTCCACAATTTGTGTTCTCAAGTCCTCAGACAATTCTCTGCTCTTCTTTCTGTTCTCTATGCTTAGTGTGGCACACTCAGACACAGAACAGAAAGGTTGAGTCAACTTTTCTCCATTTTAACTGGCTTCAGGTGTGATTACTATATTGCCAGCACCTGTTTCTTGCCACAGGTGAGTTCAAATGAGCATCATATGCTTGAAATAAAACAATTTACTCGCAATTTTGAAAAGGCGCCAATAATTTTGTCCGGCCCATTTTTGGAGTTCTGTGTGACATGATGTCAGATTTGGCTTTTTTTCTCTGTTTTTTTGTGTTGTTCCAATGCACATAAAGGAAATAAACGTGTGTATACCAAAACATTTGTAATTGCAACATTTTTCTGGGAGAAATGCTGCATTTTCTGGGAAAATTCCAGGGGTGCCGATAATTTTGGCCATGACTGTATATATACATACACACACATATATAGTAGATTAGGAGTTACCAATTTGAACATAAACTAAATGTTATGTGATCTTCAATCAGTGAGTCCAATTATTCTTACTGCCACGTTCATAGCATTTATTTTGGTCCTTACAAGAGCCCAAAAGTAATTTTTCTGCTGGACTCGGAGACAATATGCAAAGCACCTACTGTGGTTGCCATGTCTGTCTGTCAGGCTGCATTAAACAACTGTCAGTAAGCCATTTTGTTCAAATTTGGCACAATTATTCTTCAAGAACAATTTGTTCAGACATTCAATTATCATTACGATATGTCAAATACAGAGTGTCACACAAACTTTGAAAATTAAAAAATATCTCCCATTAAAAAGCTGTGGTGAATTTACTTGTCTTACAACAGAGAATATTCTGTGAGACATTGATTACATTAGTTTACTGGATTTAGCTTACCTTGCAAGAGTTCATTTCAACTTGCGTATTTTGTAGACTGTCCTCTTTTAGTAGTCTGAGAGCCACTCCAGACAGCAAAACGGATCTCCAAGTGGAGATTTTGAAATTTTAGACACAACAAATCTCAAAAATTGAACTCTACTGAATAATGTCCTTGAAGAGTAAGTTGCTTCATCTGGACAGACAGACGGACATTTCAGTTGTGGTGGTTTTTGCATTATATGTGAACTCACCTAAAAAGTTACTTACTGTATCTAGAAACTAACATAAAAGGAAAGGAATTCTGTAAACATTGCTGTGTAAGCGCAGAGTGAACAAACAGAGATGTACTCACCAAAAACAACCTCACGGCTGCAGACCTGCTCTCCATCATGGTCTAAAGCAGCCAATAATTTTAACTCTCTATCACGTACTTTGTACTACGGAGTCCTGTAGGTGTCAAGCAGAAAAAAAAATTATTATTATGAATGAGTTATTAATCTGTTCAAACAAATTATTAATCCATTGAAATGAATTAACTCATTCAAATGAATTACTAACTCGTTCAAATGACTTGCGTAATTTGTTCATATGGATTAGTCTTTATTTTTTTCTTATTTCTGTAACTATTTATTTTTCCTGGTATGCAGTTTAATGAACTGGAACTGGAACAGTATAGCCAGCCAATAGTTTCAGTCTATTCTTTGCTATTCAGTGCCACTATCGACTAGATTTTAAACTTACTTTTTCTTCTATTAACATTTCCACCACTGACTCCAAAATATCACGTTCTCTGAGAAAATTGCATTAATCTATTCTTGTAATTTCTCCGGCAATTGAAACTCATTTCAGGACACCACAAAAGAACCAGTTCAACCGCGGTGGTCTTCCAACTAGTTCCTCTTCTGGTTTACTGATGTTAACAAACACTTTACAGTTCACTGAAACCATACGGTGCTCCATACTAAGAACTGGACTGCAAGGTGGAAGAATAATAATAATCTGTTTGAACGAATTAATGCAGAATGGACTTTCATAATACTGAAATAAGATTCATGGGAAAAAAATGATAATAATCAATTTGAACGAGTTATGTAATTTGTTAGAATGAGTTACTAAGTTGTTTGATGTTTGACCGAGTAATCATTCAAACAAGTTGGTGATTCATTTGCACAGATTAATTTGCTCAAATTGATTTTTTTTTACATGACACCTAAAGGGCTCCGTATCTTTCAAAAATTTTATGTTTAAGAAATTTGTACTACAATTAGTCATAGAAGAACATCTAACAATAGGATATCGACTGCTGCCATTTTTACATTACTTAATTTACAAGGGCTGTCTAAGAAGCCCATTGAACCATCAGAAGCCCATTTGTGCTACATTTGTAAATACATGACATTTTAAAGCACTGTTAAAAAGCAAGCAGTCTACTAACACATGCAACTACTTTCTAGTATCACTGTTATTTTTGAGTATGACTTATTGTTAAAAAATGATTTAATAAACAAAATTGTGAAAACTGGCTCTCATTGCTGTAGTAACAAAAACAAAAAATTAAAGGCTACAACTTTCAAATCACTTAACTAAATCATTGACTGCACCTAAATGTATTCATTTTCTAACTTGCTTTTCTTTTTACTTTGTTTTGTGTTATTTACTCAGAAGGGCCTGACAGAGACTTCCAAGAACCTGAGAATACAATGATTACGTTCTGAAACACACTTAGTCCATTACAAGGTCAATGGAGGATTGTTACGGGATATGGGAGTAATTCAACCCTGAGTGCAAAGCCAGTCAATGATTTTCATTGATGAGCAAATTGTGAAAACCTCACTCTGATTTTAAAACAGGTAATGGGTTGCTTTTCATATGTAAGAACATACCTTAAACCTAGATGTCACATTTTGGATTATGTTATTTTGTGCATTTTAACTAAAATGGTTAAGGAAAAAGCAATCTTAAATGGTATACTTTGAAGAGTTCCCATCTAAAACATAATTGCACGGAAAATGAATTTCCATCCATATTCCAAAATTCACATATCCAGGACAGGACTGTGGAGAAGCTAGTGTCTACCGCAACAAGTAGTAGGTGCAAGGCAGGAACAATCCCTGGACAGGGCGCCAATCTATTGCAGGATGAACACACACTTCAGGGACAGTTTAGCATCACCAGTCCAACTAACCTGCAGGTCTTAAGACTGTGGAAGGAAACCCATGAGGAGAACATGCAAACTCCAGGTAAGGGAACACGCTGGACATGAACCCCAATTTCCATACTGCGCCACCCTAACATGAATTTCATTCAAGAATATTAAACCATAGGCTAAATCTTCAGTACAGAAGGACAACAGCCAACTCTGTTTAATTCTGTTGCTGACACAGTCTTGCACACTTGGAATTTACACACTTTGTTTCCCCAACTTCCACGTACAGTTCACCGGACTGCACATCTCCTGTTGCATGCAGTCTTGCAGTCATAAATGGTAGGAGTCACGCTGAGGAACAGCTTGTGCACATTAGAATACTAAGTGATGCAATAAGTACACATCTGTTATACACGTTGCAGAAATGAATGCCCCATCGAATGATTGTTTCTGTCTTGTGTCCAATGCTTGATGGGATAGGCTCCAGCTGTCTAGTGGCCCTGCCCTGGCAAAGTGGATTTGGAAAATGGATAGATGGATTTATTTTTTTTTTCTTACAGGAACAAGTCAGCTCTGGACCAGTAGAAACTGACTGGTAGAAGCTGTTATGAACAGGCTGTGCATTAGATACATAACATTGTCATTTCCATTATTTAGGCTATCACTCGATGGCGTTGGCCCTTTGTTTGTTGGAACAGTTTCCAGTTTCCCGGAGCCTCTACTCAGGATTTGAAAATCGGGGATAGATGGATGGATTTAAAGCATCTCAAATTGAATGCACATATGCCGCTGCTGCACAGAATATCAACAGTGGCAGGAAAGTTAGGTCAAAGCTACTATTAAATTACGATCGAGTTTTATTTGCACCATCCTCAGCTCTGAGGTAATCAGCGGTGAGAAAAACAACGGGTCAGAGCAGAGATCAGCTGATCCTGAGCTTAATTCGGTACGGAGGATCAAGTGTTGATGCAGTTCCACGAAGCAGGACGTTTAAGTCCACGATACTTGTACCTGTAACTCAATATGGTACAATGTGTAAAGTTTGTCATCGCACATTACCGGCATTTGTACACATCAATCATTAATCAGTAGTGTAAACTGGAAAGAATGTTACTTAGCTTCAATGAGAAGTCTAGGAAAAAAAACACTAAAAATACGTTATAAACAATTTACGTAAACATTCATAACAAAACAACACCCAGCAACAACCCGTGACCATTAGCGTCAGCACCTTTAATTCTCCTCCCCCCGCGCATTTCCTTGAACGATGCTTCTGACGTTTTGATTGGACCACACCGCACAGCATTCCGCCCACTGACGCCATTTCCGAATCGCTGAATTAGCCCAATAATATCCACTTGCAGCTTTGCCAGTCACTGGTTCGAATCCAGGACCTGGTCGTTGTCTGTGTGGAGTTTGAACATTCTTCTAACGCTGGCCACTCTAAACCGAGTTTCATAACATTGGGGACAACATTTATCCTACATGTGTACCTTTTCCATGCGAATCGAAACAGTTTGCAGTTCTGTGGACTCGGTCATCAATGCATCCTTTGCAACTTACAACACAGCAAAAATGATACAAGTGTGGATCTGTCACAAAAGGTAGGGAATGGTCCATGACAGGCACATTCACCCCACACCCCCATAACCATGCTGGTCTCTAATTACCCCTAACATGTTCACCTTTGTGGGGATGTGGGAAGAAAAAACAGTACCTGAGAAGCACTACAGGCCCACAAGAACGGGGACACATTAAAAACCCACACGTGTGTGCAAGAAACATCAAAATGTGATGCCGACCACTGTAAATGCCGGGTCGTCCAAGCAATCTAATTCAGGATGCCAGAGCAAGAAGGGTTATGCCCGTCTCGCCAGTTTCCGAGCATACACTGTAAACAAAGGAAATCAAAACCAAATCGCTACAGCACGTTTATGTCACCACACTGACCAACATTCCTGTCATTTTCTTCTAAGTTTAAAAAACGTTACCCACCATCACGACTCATGATGTTCATACTTGCAGAGATTTAAGGCTTCCATTTAGACGGCGACGAAAGTTCATTGGCTCGTTTTCAGCATGCGGGTAGTAAGTCACTTACCTGGACATCAGCCGTATCGAAACCAGGGTCCAGTAAGCTACCTTGAAGTCAGTTCAGTGCAGGGCACAGTCACTAATATCCTGCACAACTGGTACATGTGAAATCCAATCAAACACTTCTGGAAATAAAGCAGGGTGCCTTACATTTGTGCAGCAGACATTCACATCACCATTAATAATCCAAACACGCACTAAGTGCCCTTTTTAGTTAATGTACGTGTGAATTTTAGTATTAATGATTTGTACAAATGGCTGCTACAATAACAAAGGAACAATTTCCTGTACACCTCATTTATCAAAAAATGAAATGTACATGTTTTCATGGAATACACTTTTCTAAATTAATTGCATTCGTGTGTGCACGTTCCAAAACGTGCAAACAAATATGAAGCAGAAACGTGCTTTTCTTTTTATGCAATGCTACCTAAATGTCACCTTTTAAAATTCACAAGTTGGTAGACCACCAAAAAATGTAGCCTATGGACTACCAAGAAGAAACTTAGGTGTTTCTATTCTGGGCAAACCATTTTGTCTTTTATATTGGTAAATGCATGCAGTGATCTGAAATTTGTAAATTGATGCCCTTTACTTAAGAAAGTAGTTTTCTAACTGAATTTACAAACTATTTATTGCTGAAAACTATTTTTTTTTTGCAAATGCACACAGTTCTTAGACTTTCAAATTGTTAAACTGACACTAGTTAAAGTAAATTGCCTAAGTTAAATATATGTGAAAGGAAAGTTTACAGGTGTAATTTAATATATTTCCATGCAGACATGGCGTGACTGGTTTTTAACTATTAAATATACTGTTTTTAGCAGTGAGTATTTTAAACAAAAAACAAAATTAAGTGGCTGGGGTTTCTCATTCAAAATGAGAAATACTCATACAGAAGTGAGATTTAATCTATTGAAAGGTTCATGGTGCAAGATTAATAGAATTCTACACACCAACTAAACAAAGCTTGAAGAGCGAATTGCAAATATTTACAACCAATTTACTGCCCCTCCAAACAAAAAAAATAAAAACATTATGTACAAGAGATATCTTAGAAACAACAAACAAACAAATGACAACTGAACATTTCTTTATTATAAAGAAATTTGATGTTTCTTCCCAAGAGTACATAGTCACAGGTTTCACTATTGAACTGTACAAAACATGGGTTGATCATCCACACTGGGGTCATCTATTGGTCTTTCAGCTCCTTAAGTCTTCTGATGGCAGACTTTACTGTAACTGCAGATGTGGTACTGAAAATACAAAGAAAAAGCTTAATTATTTTCGTTGTATGTGAATAGGACAAAATGAAAAAGCTTTTTTTTTTTTTTTAAAATGAATGTTACTCTGAGCAAGTTAGATACATCCAAGTGTGTTTACACGTGCTTTAATAACCTAGTGATTCACAGAAACCTGGTTTCAAAAAATGACAATTGGGTTGTGGAACCCGGGCTCTTAGTCTCACAAAAACCAGGTTAACGCACACACATTTCTTTAAAAGTAACTTGGTTATGCAGCCATGTAAACCCTCAACAGAGTTTCAGCTAAGGATTTTGTCGTCTGCACATGTTTGTTGAACACATGCACAGGATAACAGAGTGCGCTTTGCACATGCTTTCAGCAGCCACAGGCAGAAGTGTAAGATCAATTTCATGAGGCAAACTCTTAGGCGACCACATTATTCTTTCTCTTAGCTGAAATTCTGTCTCAGTATTACAGAAATTACTAAAAATTTATGTTGATGAGATAAATATACAGTGCTAAGTTCAGTAACAAAATCTTGGGAGACACCGACTCCATGTTTGTTTTTGGATTCACACTGGCGATTGATGATGCTTAATCTTTTTTTTGGGTGCATTTTTGCAACATCAGAACGTTCTGGTAAAGCAGAACCCCATATGTGGGCTTGAACATGTAAACAGGGATTTTTAAGAAACCAGGATTCTGCCTTAACCCGGTTATTCATTTTATTCTGGCTTTGTGTGTTGTAAAGGCACTCTATGATTTGATTATATACAACATTATTTTCTTTGTATACAAGTCAGACTTGTTTGAAGAAAAAAAATAATTCCATACAATCAAAAAATCTAATAAAAAATGCATTCTATGTGCTGCATGTAATGCATGAAAACATGTTCCTGCAGAACAAAGCAATTTTAAAAATTATGGGCAATTTATTGTTCGATTATAGTAGCATAATTAGTTAAAATCTAAGCAAGTCTCTTCCTTGCACAATGAGGATAAGAATGTACCCATTTGCCAAAACAACATTAACAGGAAGATGTTAACCTCTAAATAAATGTAGTTTCAAGCAATGACCTCAGAACACAAATAGCAAATGATCAACAGCTTGAATATAAGCATGTTTAGAACAAGCAAAAGAATATTTTTCAACCTCTCATGGATAAAGCATTCTGGCTTAATTAATGAATGGATTACACATACACATTATTTAACCCATTAGTCACATGAACATAATACTGGTACGGTAGTAATTTTGCAGCACTTGTACCAGTCAAAAGTCATCAGTAGGCTCTTAAATATAAATAAATCAACCGTATTTCTTCTCATTCACATTTTATTCCCACTAAATTTCCAACAACATGCTAAGGAATTAGCCTCTGGTACACTACTTATGTCTTAACTTTTTCATTTTCGTTTTACAACCTTTATAAAAAAAAATATACAAACACACACACTATATATATATATATATATATATAAAGAAAAAGAGACAGGCAAGAGGTTTCTACATATGAAACTAGATATTTAAACAAGTTAATTATAAACAATATTGTTGTGGCACCACTTTCACCTGCCCCATTTTTATTTTCCTACAAATTAAAAGGTAAAATATTGGAGAAGAAAAACACTCCCATTCTTGTCTTAAAATATTTCTCCATATTTGGACACACATCTCAACTTCATAATATAAGTGGTCCTCTGTAAACAGTTTAAGATAGGAATTCAATGCTTTACAAACATCATGCACTGTGAACTACTAAACTAATTTCACAAATGTTTCATTATAGTTGCAGTGCAACACTGGGCAACTATAATGAATGTTTCGATTAGCAAAGACTACTGAAAACATACAACCAATTTAGAAAACACTGCATTCATGAATGATGGCAACACTTGAATTCATAGTTAATTTCTAAGTTTTACCCACTCCTAGCTTCTCTCTGGCAAGAACACTCATATGCCAAAGGTGGTAAGAACTATTGAGAAAATAATGCAGGCTGCTAATGGAACTCCCTTTAGTTGTCACTTCTTATAAACAAACATGTCTGCATTAGCTCAATTAAACTTTGAAAATGAAAAAGGCAAGCAAATAATTTTTGCTTCCATGTCACTGTTTGTTTACATGTAGTGTTGCTTTATTAGCATGTAATTTCACACATCTGGGCTAACAATCTTATGCATTTCTTTAAAAAAGTATTAACACTGGAATTACACAGCTCATATGTGTGGTGACAAACAAATTAAACCTACATAAAGGCAAAACAGTATCAAATGAACATTTTTTAATCAAGAAATGCAAGCATCAAACATTTTAAAAGGTTCTCCTTTCAGAATTTCTATAAGGCAGTTTTGGTTGGTTGGTGTTCTAACCTAAGTCATCAAGTGTTAGCAATTGTGCCAGCTGAATCATCCAGAATTAGCCACTGAAATGGATTTGGCTTGGCTGCATTTTGACGGCAGGGCATTCAAAACCTGTAGCTGGAAGTTAAAAGGCAGGTGGACAACATCTGTCCTATGTCGTCCAGCCAAGGCACTTCACATACTCACATCTGGCATAAAACTGACAACAACAAAGAATATTCATAATTACCATTACATTAAGTCTTAAATAATGACTTGGAGGGCAGAGAGCTGGAATATTATAAATTTAATGTGTTCTGTGTGGCAATTGCTGTGGTCAGTTCAGAAAGCCCTAGAAGTAGCGATTACAACAGTCTACTTTAATGATAAAGTAAACTACAAGATTAAAGTGGACATGTGAGCCGAAACTTCCACTTTAAATCACAAAATAGGCCTTTTTACTGTGTCTTTTATTTTTTTCTCTGTGTCTCATACGGCACAGAAGATGGTATGCAAGACTTTTAAAATGTTATCATGTCATTATGCAGGCGAATATGCAACGCTTGAATATAAAAGCACCACAAATGCATTTGTATATCAGAATTTTGCTTCACCACATCGAACCATTCAGCAAACATCAAAACACGCACATCGATCCTGAAGATAGCAAACAGAGACTCTGGCGTCACATTCCAATTTGATCACACTGCACCCAACTTTGCTGGTACTGCAACTCGCGCACACGTTAATTTCTGAGGATGTGCTCAGAGGAAGTGTCAAATGAACGCTGGGAATGCGCGACAGCCGTGATGCATGCATGTGTTCTGAGCGTGAAGTATAAACCAGCCCTAACATGACCACTACAGTACATTATGATGAAGTGATTGCTATAGTTCAGAGAGTTCCAACCTCAGTCCTGGAGACCCACTGCTACGGCAGGTTTTTGTTCTAAGTGACTTTTGTTTTTATTTGGACTCCTAGTTTAACCAAGTGAGCTGTCATTTCCCACTTTGTTTTTCTAAAAATGTACCAAGTAGTTATCTATACTAATAAAAGGCAAAGCCCTCACTCACTCATTCACTGACTCATCACTAATTCTCCAACTTCCTGTGTGGGTAGAAGGCTGAAATTTGGCAGGCTCATTCCTTACAGCTTACTTACAAAAGTTGGGCAGGTTTCATTTCGAAATTCTACGCATAATGGTCATAACTAGAAGCTATTTTTCTCCATTTACTGTAATGGAGTTCAGCTGGAGGGGCGAAGTTTCGTATGACATCATCACGCCTCTCACGTAATCACGCATTACGTAGAAAGCCAGGAAGAGGTACAAAACGCGCTTTAGAAAACATGCATTATATAATTAAGAAGGCAGCGAAACAATTAGAAGCGAGCGAGTGACATATAAAACCATATTCAGTGGCTCACGTGAACTGACGCAGTGCGCAGACAAAAAGTAACAGTTCCAAAGAGTGCTGAACAAAAACCGAATTACACTGCTACGCTCAAATAGATAAACCACACGCCGTGGCGCGATAGTAAAGCATTCGCCTATAGCGCCGGCGTCCGAGGTTCGATTCCCGAGAGGGGATGCACTAAGTATGTACGCACGCTTCTCGATTTATTTTAACCTCGCATCCCCTTAGTTTGAGACGTATGAAAACGCATGCGGTTAACGCAGAAAGACAGATCACCTATTCACCTATTGAAGCTTCATGAATAATGGATACTTTATTCGCAATCAATGATTGTTTTGGTAAAGCCATACTCAGTGTATTCATTAGATGAACGGTAAAAAAGTAAGAGCGAGGGGACGGTAACTTACTGAAGCACACAAGCAAAACCATAATAGCACGCGGGCTCGATGTACTGACTTGCGCGTTCACATTCCAAAAAATATTTCTTTTCAAGTTCTATTTAGTCCATATGAGTCAAACTCAAGGCCCACGGGCCACATCCGGCCCGGCGTGTAATTATATCCGGCCCGCGAGATCATTTTATATACTGTATTATTGTTATTAATGGCCCGGGTATATGAAGCGCTGGTAACACAATAAACTACAGATCCCATAATGCAGCGCTTCAGCTGCCTTGCCGAACACTTACCGCGTTGCTGCAAGTTATTGCGAAGCTAGCCCACACGATGCCGAAGAGAAAAGTTGATTCTGAAAATAGAGCCTTTAAAAACCGATGGGAGGCTGAGTATATGTTTACTGACATTGCCGGTAAACCCGTGTGTCTCATTTGTGGAGCTAATGTGGCTGTAATTACAGAATTTAATCTTTACAACGACTGACAAACACAGAATGTAACTTGAACACAACACATCGTACAAATACGACCCTGATTGAAACAAATAATGATAATCAAATCCTTGATCACAGCAACACTCACAAAACAATTACTGTATATTGACAATCATGTTACGTTATTTTTAAAATGTTCCCTTTTCTTTTTCATAGCTTCTTTAACACACTACGTCTCCGTGAGTTCTTGATATTTTTTAGTTTATAATTTAAAAATGGAATAAGAATCTGAAAATCTAACAACATCACATTAAAGTTTGATAAAATCTGAAAATAATGATACCAAACATATACAGGGTGGTCCAGATCTAATTATTGCAGATCCTGATCGTCTGGATGACTTTGATTTATGCGGGGACGATTCCAGTTCGGAGCGAAGGCGATTCTTCATGTCATCAGTTTGCACACTTCTCGATGGTC
>JANRMT010062814.1:125964962-125975702 GCA_026402145.1 Polypterus bichir lapradei | reverse complement strand
CTTCTTTAACACACTACTTCTCCGCTGCGAAGCGCGGGTATTCTGCTAGTATGGGTATAATTTTTTAACAGTGCTTTCTTCCTGATTTTCATTCTGGTTATTTAGTCCTTTATTTACTAATTAGTGGGTTTGACACTAAAGTAGCTACAGCCTTTCATCATTCTAGCACTGTTTGCCCAGTTGTCTGCTCTGCTTTTGTTAATTCTTATTATGATACAACTAAGGGAGCAAACTACACAAAAATAGTGCAAAAAACAACAAGAGTTACGCATTTCAAGCTATACCAAAAAAAAAAAGATATATTTGTAAATGTCCTGTACATGTGTTAAAAAAAAAAAAAAAAAATCACATTAATGTACTTTTCTGAATGCAGAATAAAAGGAAAAGAAAAAAGACCAGTCAATTAAATGAGTCTGAAAATGTTAAAGAAAAGGGGGTTTTCTGATGCACTGTATTCAAACCAGATACATTTTACATACTAGTAAAAGGCAACATTGCCGGCTATTTCAAACTTCACCTGAATAATTTATTCTTCCACCATTAATAGGTCCCATTCTTTATCATCATCACTAGTTTAGCAATTGTTTCCTGGATTTATTCAGGCTAGCCAGATGCCACACAAAAATGTTTTCTTCTAGGGTTCAAGGTCCTGGGCATCCTTCAGATTGAGACCATTCTATACATATCACCTAACAGTGTCACCACCCTAGCCCTTTTCTCCTGAAGATACAACAAATAAACTCCACAAGTCTTCCTCTCACTTGATTCACCTGATTATTCTCATTTCACCTCTGCTCTTTGCAGCTTTGTTTGGCTGGCACAAGCTACCTTCTGTCATAAGTAACACCTCTCACTCTCAAGACTATACTACTCCTCACACAGCATTCTCACCCACCCTTCAATGCCCCTTTAAGAGGCAAAAATGGGACAGCACCATGTTAGTTCTATGCACCACTCCCTCTCAATATCACTACTGTACCTCACCTCTACCTGCACTCAACATATCACCAGAGTAGCAGATATTCCATAATTGTTCATGGTGGATAGCTATAATGTACACTTTCTATATTGGCATTCTACCCACCCTCATAAGCTTTCTACAAACACAGGTCACACTTCAACTGCTGAAGCTTTTTAGGCTTGCAACAAAATAACATTCTGATAAGCAATGAGTCATGTTAGTATTAGAATGATTAATTGTTCCAGCTGAAAATTATGGAATGGAAATGAAAATGGCTGCAGCGAATTATGTTTGGAGTTGTTCGGCAGCTGTACACCTTTATTAAAATGACACAATGAAACAAGTCTTTGAAAATGTTTTGACTCAAATTCATTAAGACCTTACTCCACTTTTCTTTCTATTTAAACTTGAGGGAAATGGTTTTATTTTTGTAAAAAGAGAAATCTCACACTTAAACATAAAAAATTAAAGAAAAAGAAAAAGGAATGTATAACACATTTGAAAAACTTCAAATGAGTCCGATGAAATCTAACTGGGAATTCAGAGTGGCAAAAACATATAGTTTAAGCGTTGCTAAAAGCAGTATTTTTTCACAGGCTATCAATCATTTTTTGTGATGTTATATCCCGGGGGCAACCTTTGGAAACCATACACTGCTTTTGCGTGTATTACACTTGGCACTGGCGATGTTACAGGGAAGGGGGAAAAACTACACATTACAGGAAGAAGCAATATAGCACTGCATGTGATCCCAGAGATAGACAAGGCTAAAATTGTGCAAGCCATTTAAAAGAAGTCAAGTCATTAACTTTTGAGAACCCTTTAAAAATGTCAATAGAAAATTTACAGTGGAAATAGTTTTTCATTATTTTTGATAAATATTTTGGCATTCTATGTTTTATTCATCTCCTTCTGACAACCTGTGCAAAGGATAGAATTTCTCCCAGTATTTCTAATGCACATGACACAGTAATACACCCACCTGTTCTATGCCCCCTGATCAGCAAATATCACCACAGTCTTTCCTACTTTAACACAGAGGCCTTTTGTTTTCAAGGTAGCTGTGCATTTCACTAAACGCACTCAGCTTAAATTCCACCTCTCTTTTTGTCATCAGTACAATATTAGCATACTCTCATATTACCTTTCACTTTGTTTCTCAGGACAGCATGAAGATAATGGGTTTCTGGGTAGGGATAATTCTCCCTCTTTCATCTGGCATTTCTATGAGTATTCTCTGATATTTCAGCATTTATCTACAAGTACTGATGTCTCAGTACTCAAGCTTTACGATTGTCTTACTCAAAGCAGAATTTCACATTAAAATTTTCTCATTGAGCCTTCCTTCACCACATATGTTTATGTCTAAAACATAAGCCAACACCAAGGCATGAACAATATTAACAAGGACGCTGGCATAGGCTAGTAAAAGTCAACCAGTTAATTTTAATGACCAGTATATTTTTATTCCCCTTTGCACCACCAGGTTTTAATGAATCCATCTTGAAGGTTTTAAACAATTACTCAATAAATTTTATTATTTTGAAATAAACATTTAGAGCAGTTCATTTTGTCACTGCTGTAATGTCTGCTGTTGTGAAACTTGTTTGCATCAGTAGATAAAAGCATTATAGTTAATAATATTTGCAGAAGGTAATCTAATATTTAATGTACCAGTGCAATTATGCAATTAATGAAATCCCCCCTTTGTTCGAAACTTCAGGCTACCTTTGTGTAAATTAGCCAATTGATTATTTCAGAACTTCTGTAAAACAGCCTCTACTGTGTTACTTTCAAGGTGCTTCTCATAAAGGAACAAACTTTGTTTTTGTGGGCCATAACTGCAGTTAATTACTTGTAACTGCAACACTTTAGCTGTTACGCTAATGAAGATTACTTTGGCTTAAAAAAAAAAAAAAAAAAAAAACTGTTTACTTGTATGTGCTTATCAATGTGCCAGGATTAGCAACTATAACAACCTTATTCTGAAACTGCTGTACATTCAAATCATTAAAGTTTTGCTACCTCTGTCAAAGCATTATAAGTTGAGCCAAATAAAGTCCTGCTCAATGCAAAAGTTTTAAACTACCAACAAAATAAAATTTAATTTTGGAATAAATGTATGACTTGCAAGGCAGCTCATTTTGCAACTGTTCCAAGACTAGCCATGGAAAATGACAGTTGACTGGTGTGAACATGTCTTGATTTTTGCTTGGTATAAGCATAGCTGGCACTGTCTTGTGTTCGATTACTCTAAATTGGTCCCATAAGTAACTGTTCCTGTGTGAGAGTTAGGCACCCCATTGAAGTAAAGTTCCAGCCTTGTAGCCGATGCACTTGACACCTGCTCCCCACGACCATTAACTGGGTAAGCCGGTTAGAAAATGAATTAATTGTTGGAGGCACAACTGTAGCCATTAATAAAAGCCAAGTACATCTTTCTCTTTTTATTACATTAAGATAATGCAGGCTGTTTAAAAGGCAGGTTCAATGCCGACAATCTGAGCTGAGGTTTAATCACTCTCTGATAAAGTGAAGAGGTCATCTGCAGTATTGCACCTTGCAGAATCACACCCAGCATAATTAAACATTTTTTTCCCAGGGATAAGGAAATAAACTATGCACATATCATACAGAATATGTATATTAAAATATTTCAACTTGATATGTAGCATTTCAGCAAACTCTGCAGTGGTCTTGCACTAAAATATGCTTTTAAAAAAAAACAAAAAAAAAACAAAACCCTCAAGCACAAAAACAAAAAGTGAGTTAATGAAAAGACTAAAGATAACATGGTCTCTAGTAATGGAACAGCACAAAAGTACTTCGGCACAAAGTACTTCTGAAACACTTGATTAACTGACGGCACCATTGTTCTACGAAATTTCCCAGAAGAAGACAGGTAACAAATATTATGTTTATTACATATATTATACAAGCAAATTACTTACTTGTATGTCCAAGCTCCACCAGCAACAGTCTTCATGCAGGACCCACAGTTCCAAATTCCAACAGCCTTTCTCTTCATCTTTGTCTAGCAAATGCATTAAATGTAAATGCTCATAATTTATTATTTGTACATAAACACACCAAGATTAATTTAAGAATTCAACTTATTTTATTACAGAATTGTAAAAATAAATGCACCCTAACATTTGTGACCTCTTCATTACCAAGTGCAATTGACTACAATGACCAAAACAGTTGGAAATGGCCAAAACTGTCACATAGCAACATAGTACACACCAAAACTGCACTTTAACTTTCATCGTAACAGGTACGAAGTACAGTGTTGGCCTTTCCATTTTTCGCTAGATCCACAGGTAAGATTTATGCTGTATCTTTTAGACCATGCAAAAATATATAATCATTGCACTATCTTGTAATTTCAGCAATACAGGTTGGTGATAATGAACTGTCACAAAGTGATACAACCAAAATTAAAAACCTCTTCTGAATAGTCATTAAAAATTATTTTTGATGCAAGATCTGCTAATCAATAGAAACGCAAATAAAACAAGGAAAAGATGCTGTTATGTTGTTTACAGGTTAACCCAAAACACTGTCAAGGGTAAACTGGCTGTAAAAAAATTGCTTTAAAATTTAACTTTGTGGCACTGATACTTTGGATATATAACTATTGGATTAACATTATTGTACATGAAAATAAAGCATTTGTCAAAAATTGTTGTTTCTTACCTTGCCACAGAAGGAGCAAGTATATTTAGCATGTTGGCTAATTTCAATCTTTTTAACCATCTTCCTGAGGGATGCACCATAGCGGGTTCCATATTTCCCAACTATGCCTACCTTCTTAGTGCGCTTTGCCTGTTAAAAGGGAGAGAAGGATTTCAGCTTATTGTACCACTCATGTTACACAATCTTACTATTTAAATGTCTCTTAAAAGTACAAGGGACACTGAAATTCGCATACTGTCCTCCTGAGTCCAAGCCTGGTATCAATTGAAGGGCACACTTAAAACACATACCAACAGTCACTTTTAACATTAATTTGGAATGGGTGTGACAGGTTAATAATGTCCGTAATATATGGGACAATACAAGAACTCCACGCTGTCTGACTGCGCCGGTGATAGAAGCCAGCCCCCACAAATCTGATGAGCAGCAGTTTCCATCATATATCATTTCTTTTTCCTTTCATCAGATTTTGTATATAAATTGCATTTAGCGATTATAATTTAATAATCATTTAACTGCATTAACAAATTCCAACGCGGATGTAGAGGGTGAGCTGGAAGCACTTAATGAACTGAAGCGAAACAGCAGTTTACCGTATTTAACTCAGATCTGTCCAAATTAAAACGGATATTAATCAAACACCAAATATCACAACCCAATTTTTTGTAATAGGCCGCTCACAAAACTATATGCTTAAAGTCTTTAATACAGTGATGCCGATGACTCAGAAGCATCAGAAGCAGGGCCTTTAATAATGTTAGGACTATAAATGGAGGTTTCTAGTAGTCGACCAAAAAACGATTAAGTTTAAAAAATTAACTACTCATAATGGCACACCTGCAAAAAGCAGTTATGTTATACAGACAAATGAAATCTACACAGGGTACTTATCCACCCGTGCCGCCATTGCGAAGGAATGCTAACTTTTTACATAAATAACGACTACTTCTAAGAAATAAAACGTGCATAAATACATATATATGGGTAGGATATTGTAATAATTACTCAGCTGAAAAGTTTAACTAACCAACTGGGCAATATTTATGGGGATGGAAGCAGATTGTGGTTTAACACTACTTCTACATTTTCAATAACTCACCATCTTGGAAGCGGCAGGGTCCAAAAGAGGGCTTTCGTTACTGCGCAAGCGCGATTTAGATACGCAAGACTGGCGCACTCTGGGATATCGGAGGACTTCCGTTCTTTCTTTTAAGAGAAAGACTTCGTATTAGTACATCTACGGACACAGGCGTGTGGCTTTTTAATTCTTTCTTTGAAAAAGCTTTGTACTGACAAGTGAATGATGTACGATTTCTACAATATCTCAAGGTTTCAGAGTGTTTTCTAATACTACGTTTTCAGATACCTTTATTTTTGTTGTGCATTTAATTTTAGCCCATTAATCTACATTCAATAACCTGTAATGACAAAGTGTAAACATAATTTAAGACATGTTTGCAAATTTCTTAAAATTCAAAAACCAAAATCTCCAATTCATATAAATATTCAGATCCTTAATTCAATACTTTGTAGAAGCCCCTGTGGCAGTAATTACAGCTTTGACTCATCTTAAGTAAGTCTCTACAAGCTTTGCAAACCTGAATTTGGGCAGTTTTTCCTATTCTTCCCAGTAGTCCCTCTCAAGGTCCGTTAGACTGGATAGGAATTGACTGTAAACTGCCATCTATAGGTCTTTCCATATATGTTCTATGGGGTTTAAGCCTGGGCTTTGGCTGGAACACTCAAAGACAGAGACATGCCTCAAAGCCAATCAACATTGTCTTGGCTGTATACTTGAGTTATTTTTGTGCTGAAAAGTGAACCACCACCCTAGTCTGAGCTGGCATGCACTCTGCAGCAGGTTTTCCTCTCTGTATTTCTCTGCATTCATCCAATTGAGGTTAATATCGTAAATGACAAAAGAATGCATGCATCTGGTTCTATCAACAGATGATATGCTTACTGTATATTTTTCTTACTTTTAATGAAACAAGTATTTTAGAATCCTATTTAGTTGCAGGAGCAGGCACGCTGAGAAGCAGCAGCATCAGGTACACATTATAGCAGAGCAGAAAGCAATTGATACAATAAAGAGGGCACATGTTAGTATAGTTTTACACTTATTATGTGTTTGTTTTTCGAAAGTAGGTTTTAAGATTTACCGAATCTGTTGTTAGATTTGGTTTAATATGTTGGTTAGGCAACCTCAGTATTACGAATATAAACTATTTAACAACATTGTAAAAATTAGCAATAACATTATTGGTTCACACCAGACCTCTTTCACTGAACTGTATTACAAACAGGTTAGAAAGGAAGTGGACTTGATTCTGTAAGACAGTAGCCATCCTCTTTTTCCTAAATTTCAGCAGCTTCCGTTAGGCTGCAGATTTGGGTTTTCAGTGCAGATTTAAGAAGTCTTTTATTCCCAGGGCTATAAGTATTTTGAATTGTGTTACTGGTAGGACTGCTGCTGAATTCAGAATTATTATTATTGTGTACTGTTAAAGGTAATTATTGTTCTTTGTACAAATCTTGAGTTGTATGTATAAGTAATAGCACTAGTTGTCATTTTTTGTGTCTTGGATTATTCTCTTGTATCTGTGTAATAATACCTTATGTTTTGTACTTTTCTGCTGCAAATTTCCCTCTAGAATAATAAAGTCTACATATTCTTATATACTGTATATACTTAATCGATTAAACAAAACAACTCACCATAACAGTAGGTCTGTTCCCAGTGAGTGTAGCAAAATCTGAGAATGGAGTGACTTTATCATGACTACGTGCCTCGCTCAGTTTAGTATCAGTGTTGCAGCTCAAGCAGCTTTACTGTCAGGTGAAAATCGTAAGAAGAAATTCTTATTTGCAAGTCTGCCACATATGAAAGGCAAAAGTATGATAGGCCAGACAATAAATAAATCTAAAAGTCAAGAACAAATAAAATACAAAATGTTAAATACAATATCAGATGATATACAGTGTAAAACACACACATACCATACATAAAAAGGAGTCTAGTTTGTTCAAACAGAGGACAAACATGAAAGGAGAGCAGTACCATGTTCCTAGTCCAGTCATCAATTTTTCTCTTTACGGTTAAATTATACATTAGTTTAGGGCTTTATCTTTGGCAAAATTAGCATTCATCTGTCATTTGATCAGTTTTTGAGGGAAGGTGGTTGACCTTTGCCTATAGACCTTGCCATGCTTGCACGTCTGAGGATCACCTGGCTAGCTCTGATCAGGTATGTTGTACCACCCCAGGGTTAGAAGGGACACTGTCGCTAACTGTCTTGTCTCTTCCCTCCACAGCATGGAAAAGGCATCCCAGGAATCCAACTGGCCACACCCCCATCATTTCCTCAACTTCTGCCTCTTCTGGACGGAAACATATACAAAGAGCCCATCCCAGAAAGATGGCATCTCATTTAGACCCAAACTTGCACAAAGACGGAGCTCCCAATAAGACAATCCAGAGGTACATTTTGTGTTCCCCTATTTGCCAGTTTATTTAATTGCAACCTTTTTGTTTAGGAAAAAGATATTAAGTGGGGTGACCCAATTGGCACCCTAACTATTTTTAGGACTCATTCACCACAAGCTATAGTTCAGATCCTAACAAATAATTTCTTCTTTAAGCATTTTTTCTTGAGTATGTGAGTCTACAGTACAGACACTGAAACAAGATATGTAAGTATAATGTTTAATCAAACAACATCTTAAAAAGGGTCTGACAACTTTTTCAAGCTGCTGTTTCTAAAATTTTTGAGAAGCCAAAAAGAAATTTACTGTATAATGGGATTGTTGATCTCATGGGTGCTGTTTCTAAAAATATCCAATTGATATTTTGATTGTTGTTGATAATTTCTTGTTGTTGTCTTATTCACATATATGTTCCTTAATGAACTTTATGGTTCCTCAGATGGGGTTATTATTTCTTTATGCCAGATCACAACCTGCCTTACTCTGCCTCTGGTACTCTCAGACATTTGTATCAGTGATTGTGACTTAAGCAGTGACAAATTAGAAACCTACTGAGGAATTTAGACCATTTTTCTTACCAAAAGAAAGAAAGTGATCCAGGTTAGAAAGTCATATTTATTCTCTGCCACGTCCTGTAGTGTCATGTAAAAAAAAAAATCTTTCATCTACTTTCAAAGAGTGCAGAATATTTCTTTATTTACAAATGTTTCAGTCCATGGAGTGAGCAATAAATTTAACAGTTCATCTGCATTTATACTTTTTTCTAATTACATCACCTTATCTAATACTTCACATCATCTGACTCTTAATATGCAGAATTTTATTAGCTCCTCCAATCAACTAATGGCACCATTAACTTCTGACTCATGTTAATTATCCCATTATTCTGATCACCGCTTTCTTAACAGGGGTGTTTAGCAGATTGTCCTATTGCGTTTAGCACCGTTTCATAGGAGGAGTGCATGGGCTTTTCCTTCAGTTTATCCCTGCTTTCTGGAGGGGTGTTTGTTACTCATTTACCACGTTCTAAAATTGGAAACTTATGCTGGTAGCTTCTCTAAGAAAAGCAGAGACCTCTTGCACTTTCAGCTTTAAGTTACTTTTAGTTTAACCCTTGAGTTAACATTCAGTCCTTTTCCAGGTGTTTAATAATTAATTCTGTCATAGCTTCATATATATATTATATATATATTAACCAGTAGGGGGCACCACTAAGCCCCAAACCCCCAACGCAATCACATCCAGATCAATCACAAGTTCAAATATAGTCCCTTTTTATTAATAAATGTTATCTCCACATATCAAAATAAAAAGAATCAAAGTAACCAGCCCAGAAAAGTATCCTTTTTCTTCACACGCGTCCCATCAAGCCTTATCCACTTCCTCCCGACTCTGTTTGCCAGTTAAGATGACTTCTTAAATCTTTAACCCACCGGTACATCCAGGGCTAGGACAAGGTCTGTAGGAAACACTTCTGGGTTAGACAAGAGTTTCCCGAAGTAGGGACCATATCCCCCTGCAGTGCCCCTTAGTGGTACCCACAGAACCCAACAGGGCTGTGTTCTGGAACTCCAATTCCCATGATGTCCTGTGGGTATCCGAAGGGGACCTGAATCCAAGGGAAGCTGCCCTCTAGCATATTGGGGATATAGTACCCAGAAGCTAGTGTCTCTCCTGATCCTCTCATCATGCTGGCCTCCCTGCCGGGTAAGGTGTCTTGTACCCATGTGGTCAGAGTGCCTTTCCTTTCAATCTCTTTTCTCATGGCATCCCGTCTGGGCAAGGAATCATCCTGTAGGACTCCTTTTTATCTCCTGCAGCATTCACAGTAAAAGACTATTATATATTGTGGCGGAATGCCAGGACCCATGCCTGGCCGGGATGCCTCTTTGACTCTGGGTCCCGGGGAGCAGCCATGGGATGCACACTACATCCCCCAGAATGTGTGGTGGCAGCCCTCCTGGGTTACATCGGGGCCACAGGCATGGGACTTAAGGGCTCAGCCCTGTTGGGCTCCGTGGCCAGCACCGGGAGGAGCTGCACAGCTTAATGAACCTGTGTGGGCTGGAATGCAGCCACACCCAGAAGTGCAGCCTGAGTTAAGTTAATTATCACCTGAAGCACTTCCGGGTGGGCTATAAGAAGAGCCTGCAGCCACTACTTGAGGCGCCAGACTCAGGAGGAGGAGCACAAAGCTGCCTGGGAGGAGTAGAGGGGAAATAAGAGTATGCTTTTTTTGGTGTTTTCGTTTGGTGTGTTCTTGGGAACTGTGTAGGGCCTGTTGGACACAGGGAAGACATGCCCCACGGCTGAAGACAAAATAAATCTTTTATTTTCATTTTCACGTGCCTTGGTTGTCAGTCTGTGTTGGGTCGATGCCTATATAGCGCCTTTGCCACAATATTAACTAAAAATTCTATAGCAGCCACTTAAATAGCCCTATCAGTGACTAGTGCCAATATTTCTGTATTTTAAAATATAGTTTTCAATTTTAACTAAGTAATATATGCAAATGTATATATACATACATTTACTATATATGGACAAGAGAAAGACAAACAATTTTTACAAATATATTAAAAACATATATTACA
>JANRMT010062814.1:125921533-125964952 GCA_026402145.1 Polypterus bichir lapradei | reverse complement strand
GCTCCCATTAGGGGTAGCCACAGCGGATCATCTTTTTCCATATCTTTCTGCCCTCTGCATCTTGTTCTGTTACACCCATCACCTGCATGTCCTTTCTCTCCACATCCATTAAACTTAGCTTAGGCCTTCTTCTTTTCCTCTTCCCTGGCAGCTCTATCCTTAGCCATCTTTTCCCAATATACCCAGCATCGCTCCTCTGCACATGTCCAAACCAACACAATCTCGCCTCTTTGACTTTGTCTCCCAACCGTCCCACTTGAGCTGACCCTCTAATGTACTCATTTCTAATCCTATCCATCCTCGTCACACCCAGTGCAAATCTTAGCATCTTTAACTTTGCTACCTCCAACTCTGTCTCCTGCTTTCTGGTCAGTGCCACCATCTCCAACCCATATAACATAGCTGGTCTCATTACCGTCCTGTAGACCTTCCTTTTCACTCTTGCTGATACCCGTCTGTCACAAATTACTCCTGACACACTTCTCCACCCATTTCACTCTGCCTACACTCTCTTTTTCACCTCTCTTCCACAATCCCCATTACTCTGTACTGTTGATCCCAAGTATTTAAACTCACCCACCTTTGCCAGCTCTACTCCCTGCATCCTCACCATTCCACTGACCTCCCTCTCATTTACACACATGTATTCTGTCTTGTTCCTACTGACCTTCATTCCTCTTCTCTCTAGAGCATATCTCCATCTCTCCAGGGTTTCCTCAACTTGCTCCCTACTACCGCTACAGATCACAATTTCATCAGCAAACATCATAGTCCACAGGGACTCCTGTTTAATCTCATCATTTAATCTCATCTGTCAACCTGTCCATCACCATTGCAAATAAGAAAGGGCTCAGAGCTGATCCCTGATGTAATCCCACCTCCACGTTGAATGCATCCGTCGCTCCTACCGCAGACCTCACCACTGTCACACTTCCCTCGTACATATCCTGTACAACTCTTACATATTTCTCTGCCCTCCCGACTTCCTCATACAATACCACAGCTCCTCTCGAGGCACCCTGTCATATGCTTTCTCCAGGTCCACAAAGACGCAATGCAACTCCTTCTGGCCTTCTCTAAACTTCTCCATCAACATCCTCAGAGCAAACATTGCATCTGTGGTGCTCTTTCTTGGCATGAAACCATACTGCTGCTCACTAATCATCACCTCATTTCTTAACCTAGCTTCCACTACTTTTTCCCATAACTTCATGCTGTGGCTCATCAATTTTATTCCCCTGTCGTTACTGCAGTCCTGCACATCCCCCTTATTCTTAAATATCGGCACCAGTACACTTCTTCTCCACTCCTCAGGCATCCTCTCACTTTCCAAGATTCCTTTAAACAATCTGGTTAAAAACTCTACTGCCATCTCTCCTAAACACCTCCGTGCTTCCATAGGTATGTCATATGGACCAACGGCCTTTCCATTTTTCATCCACTTCATAGCTGTCCTTACTTCCTCCTTGCTAATCTGTTGCACTTTCTGATTCACTATCTCCACATCATCCAACCTCTTCTCTTTCTCGTTCTCTTCATTCATCAGCCTCTCAAAGTACTCTTTCCATCTGCTCAACACACTCTCCTCGCTTGTGAGTACGTTTCCATCTTTATCCTTTATCACCCTAACCTGCTGCACATCTTTCCCAGCTCGGTCCCTCTGTCTAGCCAATAGGTACAGGTCCTTTTCTCCCTCCTTAGTGTCCAACGTCTCATACAACTCATCATACACCTTTTCTTTTCCTTTGGCACCTCTCTCTTCACCTTGCGCCTTATCTCCTTGTACTCTTGACTACTTTCTGCATCTCTCTGACTATCCCATTTCTTCTTTGCCATCCTCTTCTTCTGTATACTCTCCTGTATTTTCTCTTTCCACCACCAGGTTTCCTTTTCCTCCTTCCTCTTTCCAGATGTCACGCCAAGCAACCTTCTTGCTGTCACCCTTACTACATCAGCTGTAGTTTCCTAGCTGTCTGGTAACTCTTCACTGCCACGCAGTGCCTGTCTCACCTCCTCCCTAAACTCAACCTTGCAGTCTTCCTTTTTCAAATTCCACCATTTGATCCTTGGCTCTGCCCTTACTCTCTTCCTCTTGTTGATCTCCAAAGTCATCCTACAGACCACCATCCTATGCTGCTTAACTACACTTTCCCCTGCTACCACTTTGCAGTCTTTAAGCTCCTTCAGATCAACTCTTCTGCATAGGATGTAATCTACCTGTGTGCATCTTCCTCCACTCTTGTACGTAACCCTATGTTCCTCCCTCTTCTTAAAATACGTATTCACCATAGCCATGTCCATCCTTTAGGCAAAATCCACTATTGTCTGACTTTCTTCATTCCTCTCCTTGACACCATACCTACCCAGAACCTCCTCGTCTCCACTGTTCCCTTCACCAACATGCCCATTGAAATCCACTCCAATCACCACTTTCTGTCCCTTGGGTACACTGTTCATCACTTCATCCAACTCACTCCAAAAATCTTCTTTCTCACCCATTGCACACCCAACTTGCGGTGCATATGCACTAACAACATACATCATCACACCTCCAATTTCCAGCTTCTTAATCATTACTCTGCCTGACACTCTTTTCACCTGCAAAACACTCTTGACATACTGTTCCTTCAGAATAACTCCTACCCCATTTCTCCTCTCATGCACACCATGATAGAACAATTTGAATCCACCTCCGATCCACCTGGCCTTACTCCGTTTCCATTTAGTCTCTTGCACACACAATATATCAACCTTCCTTCTCTCCATCATATCTGCTAACTCTCTCGCCTTACCAGTCATACTGCCAGCATTCAAAGTTCCTACCCTCAGTTCCACTCTCTTTACTTTCCTCCTCTCCTCCTGCCTCCGGACACGTCTCCCCCCTCTTCTTCTCCTTCTTCTTCTTCGGCCAACAGCAGCCCAGTTTCCGCCAGCACCCTGTTGGCTAACAGTACTGGTGGCGGTCGTTGTTAACCCGGGGCTCGACCGATCCGGTATGGAAACTTGTGTTGTTGTCCGCATATTGATTTGGCAAAATTTTACACCAGATGCCCTTCCTGACATAACCCTCCCCATTTATCTGGGCTTGAGACCGGCATGAAGAAACACTGGTTTGTGCATCCCTTGTGGCTGGGTTATATATATATATATATATAATTAATCACCTACAATGGACACCTAAGCATCAAAACTGGATTGTGGAGCAATGGAAGAAGGTGGCTGGGACTGATGAATCACATTTTCTTTTAAATCATGTGGACAGCCGTGTGTGTTGTTTACTTGGGAAACAGATGGCAGCAGGATACACAGTGGGAAAAAGGCAAGCTGGCGGAGGCAGTATGATGGCATGGGCAATGTTCTGCTGGGAAACCTGGCAGTCATGTGAATATTACTTTGACATATACCACCTACCTAAAGACTGTTGTAGTCCTCATACACCCCTTCATGGCAATGATGTTCCCTAATGGCAGTGGCCTTTTCAGAAAGATTATGCGCCCTGCCACACTGCAAAAATTGTTCAGGGATGGTTTGAGGAAAATGACAAAGTGTTCAAAATGTTCACTTGGCCTCCAAATTTCACAGATCTCAATCCGATCATGCATCTGTGAGATGTGCTGGAAAAACAAGTCCAATGTATGGAGATCCGCTCTTGTAGGTTACAGGACTTAAAGGATCTGTTGTTAATGTCTTGATGCCTGATATCACAGGGCACCCTCAGAGGTGTTTTGGAGTCCATGCCTTGATGGGTCAGAGGTGTTTTGGCAGCATGAGTGGGACCTACACAATACTGGGCAGATGATTTTATTATTGGGGCTGATTGCTGTATATAATAGATGAGTTTTAAAAATTGTGTAAAATCTTGGATAAAGCAAAGTACTAGTCCAGCTGTGCAAACAATAACAAGGATGATAACATTATACAATAGGTTAAAAAGCAAAGAAACCAAGAACTGTAGCAGTCAATATTTAGGTTAAATAAATTATTTTTTAGGAAAACGGGAGAGGGGGTTTGGAAATTCTGATTGTGATGGTAAGGCTGCTGAAAGGATAAGGATGTGGTTTGCTGCACAACAGCAAAGGCATTATCAGTAACCTTTGGAAAAGCTATTTCTGTAATAGCTGAGGGATTTGAGATAGTCCTGAATATAAATAAAAAAGTAAAACTGTCCAGTCCACATAGCATTAATAACACTAGACCATTCTAACCTGATGTGTTTTGAAAAGATGACACTTGAAGCCTCCCCATTTACGTGATTTTTGGACATTAGTAATACACCTATTTATTGCTATATGGGGCCACACCTACATAAAAGGTAAAGTAATGAGTATGAGGAGGTGGCTGGTGCAGATGTGGGAGATTAAACCAATAGATTTGGCGTCACCCACCGGCAGCCCTCCTCCTATTGGCTCATTAGGTGTCCGTTGTGGAAGAGCTCCGTCCCCTCCCAGCAATCCTGTAGCTGTGCTGTGGCTGGCAGCGCCCGAGGGGTTGTGAGTGTGCGCCTTTCTCGCATTTATGCCCGTTAGGTTTGAACGATGGTGACAGCGCCGTACGCTGCGGTATGGCATTGTCCGGATTTATCACTCTCTTGGCTATCAGGACAAGCTGTTTAAATAATGATCGTGATAGACTACTGCTTCGCGATGTACAGCGCCATTAACAACTGAAGGTAAGGCGAGACTTGTATTATATGACAGCGATAACATTTACATGTCATAAGCAACAAAGGGTGGACCTCGTCAGAATGCCTAACTGTTTTAATACACGGATTGTGCAAGCGTCTTGTGTGAGAGGCTACGAACGAGTGCTTTTGGAAGAGGCTCGGGATGATCAGCTGTTCTCCATAATGGGTGCTTATATAAGGATCTGGGGCGCTCTACTACAAGCCGGTTCTGTCACGGAAAACTGCAGGTTTGCGTCAGTTTCGTGACTCTTTGTTAATTACTGGGGCGAATAATAGAATAAACAATAACATTCTTGAGTAAATTAGAGAAAGCTTTTTTAAACAAAATGTTCACAATCACGAGCTGGCTGAACATGCAAACAATGGCATGCGATCCAGCTTGGGATTTAGACGCCTGTGGTGCAAGGCACGGGGTGATCCCAGCAGAAGCAACTCCATACAAGAAAGGTGAAACTGCGTCAAGACACAAAGCAAAAGACCCCAGATTATATGAGATTTAGATTATTGTAGTCGCACAATGATCATCTTGTAACCCTACACACTACAACAGTCCTGGTCTAATGAAAAAAACTATGGTAAAATTACATTTATTTATGTGAAGGTTTTTATCTTTTTGTTGTCAAGTAAGTGAAGCGCTAGTTGTTGTAGAGCAGCAATGTAACACTGCAGTTCTCAAGCATTTAGAGTCCAGTTTCCATTTGGGTTTGCGGTGCCCTTTGTGTGAGGTTTTCCTTCCTTAACTTGAGCCGGCTTGCTTCAATTCAAACCAAAGACATTCTGTGATTTTGATTAGCTACTGTCTAAATTTCCAAGGTGTGTGTGAGAGACTCCTGCAGTGCACTGTTGGTGCAGAAATAGACACTGGTAACTTATAAAAATTAATATATTAAGTGGGTCTGAAAGTAAATTAAATTAGTTTGTCTAAAAAGTATAGAAACTATATCAGCCATGGTACGTTCTGTATACCTTCATTCTTTTTGTAAACTAATAACTTTTTTTACTGAGTGATATAGAGCTAGGGTTTGTCATAGGGATTGAACTGGAATTGTATGTCAATCCATGTTGTAGAATATCCACTTTACACTCATTCGTATTGGGAAAATGTAGAGTTGGCAATCAACCTATCTTGCACATTTGCAGGAAGTACAAAACCAGAGTACCCACTAAAACATGAGAGGGAGTATGCAGGTGTCTAAATACAGAATGTTTCATTGTCTCTAAAATTTTCAACAGATTTCAGTTTTTTCCAATCCCCTTTATTGCCACTTGGTCTATAGTATATCCTATAACAAGACCACCCAGTGTTGGCCCTTTGAGAATCACACAAAAACATTAAGAAGATTTTTTTGTTTTCTCTTTGAAAGATTTGCTCATAATATGGACATGGTTTACTGTGAATCACAAATTGTGCTTAGTTTCTGAAAGAGGCATTCAGTTTTTTCAGTTATTATAGGTAAAAGGGAGGGCCTGTTTTGGGAATTCAGAGAAAGAACAGCCCAGGTATGTAAGTGAGGGCTGTCCAATTCTAATAGTGTTTTGATGCTGTTTTGTATGTTATTATTGTGGAAATGACAGGAGGTGTAGCAGTTGAGAATTTCATGGACCACTATTTGAAACTAGTTGTGCAGCTACACAACCTTCCTTGTGTTGTTTGCATATGCCCTCTGTTAGTGTGACTTTCATATAGGCACTCCAGTTCCTTCCCACAGTACAACAACAAAGTGCAAGACTGATAGACTGGTTGGCCAATCAATTATACAATTCATCAATCAGCCTTTATTTTGTATAGCACATGTCACAGAACACACAATGAAAGGTATTTTACAGAACAAATACATTTTAACTAACAAAATACTATGAAAATGTGTTCAATAAATTATGAATCACAACAAAATAGACATTACCTAGCAGAAGATGAATAGATAGTCAAAACAATTAGATCAGTAGTACAAATAGGATCAGGAGCAATATAGAAAGGAAGACTTGGTTTAGACAGTATAGTTACAGGTATATGATGAGAGTGAAAATAAACCAAAAAAGAGGAATTTTAAACCTAAAATACATATGTCCACTGACAGAAATTCACAAACAAATCTCTCAGGACAGTTCCCTAGAGCTGTCAGACTTGATAAATGGTGCCATATATTGGTATGGCATGTGTTTGGAATATTGAGGAGGGCAGCATCAATTGGTCACAGTTGTCTGTCAAGTTGCTATAAAGCAACCAGCAATTCCAGATAATCTGGAGTATTCAAATTAACTAATTTAGAAGGGAGCAGGTAAATTCTGAACAAAAATTTCATATCTTGTAGCAAGCCATTGTGATTCAGCCAATGGTGGCGTGACATTGTTTGTTTTATGTGGAGTAGCATTTTTAAATTCAAGCAGGAAGGATTGAATTGTAGTAATCCAACCAAGATCGGACATAGCTAAGTATTTAGACATGAGAAAGAGTCTAACTCTAGAACAGTGTTTCCTTCTTTTCTGTGGTGGCACAGATTTTGTAATCAGAAACATCCCAAGGCACAGCACTATTTTATTAACTTTAAATACATTATATCTCATATATGTGCTCAACTGTCTGAAGGGGCAGAACTACTGGAGAACCTGTTAAAGAGCAATTCCAAGATCAACGTTCACAGACATGGCACATAGTAAGCACTTTGGTGGCATCTCCTAGCTGCTTTGTCCCTTTCCCGCCCCTCTCTGCCTCAGATGCAACTTGTATGCCCACTGTCCACTAGCCCTGTGAGGCTTGCTGGCAACCACCCACTGCCATTCAGACCCAGATGGACTCTAGCAGCCAGGAGACACATCCGAAGTGCTTTAACATAGAGATCACAGAGCTGCTTTTATGTCAGCTTCTCCAGGAAGTCCTTTCCTCCTTAGACAAGTCTTGATCACCTACAGAGCTTGTCCCTCTCAGGTTCAGAACCAAGTGTGCCACATTATTATTTCCATGGCCCACCTAGGAAGCTCTCACGGCATAGGCACACTGGCTGAAAAACACTGCAAATGTGGTAGAAAGATTTTCTGATTACAACAGAAACGTGATTTTTAAACCTGAGAGTACTCTTGAGTCTAACCCTGAGGTGACAATGGATGATGAGAAAACTTTGCGGTAGCTGATATCTATATAGAAAGAGACAAAGATCTTTTAGTTGAAATCTTACATTGGCTCAATTTGAGTCTGGTGTGACTACATCCCATGATTGATTGATGCTCCTTTTAGGACTGGTTTCTACTACCAGGATATACGCAGCTCACTTCAGTTCACTTTAATACTTCATGACAATATCAGCAGTTAGTGTGAATTTACTGTAGTGCGGATTACTTTAATAATAAAACAAAAAAAAACACAATATAAACAATATTCTTCAATATTCTTTTTATGCCAATAATAACTCTGGTTATTTATTTATTTTTTTATATAGGTCATCAATAAGTGTTTAGTGGAAAATGAGGTACAACAGGGTAACCTCTTGACGATTTTCTGATGATTTGAACGGAAAGTAATGCACACAGAAGCCTCCCAAGCTGTCATCATGGAACAAGTGAAGTCTAGGGGAGCAGAGAGCCCCCGTCTTGCTTCACTACGCCAGTCTGATGCAATCGGAAGCCATTCAGAGGTAGAGGAAGTTGGAGTGGAGAAGCGAAAAAAACGGAAAAAGGAGCCAAGGCCAGAATCCATTATTGTGTATCGTTCAGAGGTTGAGATGGTGTCAAATGAAGAGCCAGGGAAAGAAGACACAGAAAAGAGTGGGGATGAGGCGGCCAAGTTCTTGAGCACTCCAACTGGAGAAGGTACAGTAAGTTTTATGCTGCTGCTCTATAATAGGACTTTTTTTTTTACTTTGGTATAAATATGCCTTAAAATAGCTATCAATGTTTAGGGAACTTTATCAGGTCCTGGTTTGTTCTTACTAAGGAGAGAGGGTCAAATGCCTTTTAAGGATAAGTATACATATTTCACAAATGATACTCTGGTGCATAAGTACATCTGTATTTGAATATACAGTGTAAAAGATTTTATTAAAATGTAAATAGTTGGTGCATACTTGAAGAGAGACAGTAGACATATGTTACATATCTAGTATCCTGGAGAAAAAATGTATATTCTTCTTTTATTATACATTAATAAAGGTTACATATAAAGAGTCATTCCATCCAGTTGACTGTTTTACATCGTTAATTTGTGAGAGTATCTAAAAATGTGGACATTTCAATGACTTTTCTAATTGGACTACTATGGTATTCTGTTTACTGTGGCAATACAGTGGAATGTATGGATTCTCAAAGAAAATTATGTATTTTTATCATTGATTTGTGAGTTTTTGAAAGTAGAATTGGGGTTGATAGGTAGTTAGAAATGAAAAACAGTTGTATATGAAAGATTATTCACAATATGATCTGTCTTTACAGGAAACTGGAATCCTCCACTGGATGGCCGTTATGTTACACTAACTGGGACAATAACACGTGGGAAGAAGAAGGGTCAGATGGTGGATATTCATGTGACTTTGACAGAGAAGGAGCTTCAAGAGCTAGCAAAGTCCAAAGAGCCCCTCCAGACAGAAACAGACAATGACATGGCAGAGAGAAGAAAGCAGGCCTGCCAGATGGGGGTCAGCAAGGGTCCCCACGTTGTCCTCTGGAGCCTGTCTTGTGCTCCTGTGGTGTTTATGCTTTCCTTTGTAATGTCCTTCTACTATGGCACTATCACCTGGTATAATATTTTCTTGGTTTATAATGAGGAACGAACGTTTTGGCACAAAATAACCATTTGTCCCTTTCTTATCATCTTTTACCCTATTATCATTGTGGTAATATCTCTCTCTCTTGGTCTGTATACTGCCATCACACAGGTTTCATGGGCTTTTGCAGAATGGTGGATTGCTGTCCGTGATCTAGAGAAAGGCTTCTGTGGCTGGATTTGCAGTAAGCTTGGCCTGGAAGACTGCTCTCCCTACAGTATAGTAGAGCTTCTGGACTCAGACACTCTCTCGGGCAGCATTCCAGGCAAAGGGGGTCCAGTTCAGGAGCTTGAAACATCTGCAGTTTGAAATTTTCTACACTTGTAATGATAGTTTACTGTAGGAAACCTTAATAACTGCTTTTGCTATCTTCACTGCGACTTTCCATTTTAATAGAAAGTAATTCATATTTCAATAAATGTTGCTTATTCTCTCTGATGTATAATATTGCTGATTCCAGAATCTGTGGCCTTCTCAAACAATGGTGCTGCCATTTAATGTAAAAGTAGCCATTTGGTAGATTTGTTTTATATGGTCAAGAAAGGGTCTCATTAAGTGTGGGTGTTTCTTTTTGTAAAAAGACTAATTGAAATGTTTTCTATAGATAAATTAACATTGAGAATGCCAAACAAACAGCAGCTAAGGAATGCTTTGATATGAAGTAAGTAAGTATGTAAGTAAGATTTCTTTTCCTGCATGGGAGGTCAGCTAATCTATGGTTTTCTTTACAATAGAACTGGACAGTGTAAACGAAGTAGGAGAAAAATATATGGCACATACTTGTCTAGGATCACTGTGTAAGATACCGACTGTGGCTTTCAGACGTCTCTTGGATCCATTCATCATAGGAGAGTATTTGGAGATGCATTGTATTTTCCATGGTCTGAGAGTATGTTCTATGAAGAAACTAACAAACATATTAAAATAATAAATATACTTTCTATTTTTATATTAAAACTATTAATTCTTTGATTTTCAAATATTGATTTCATATCCAAAATAGCATGCCAAAGGCACATTGACCTCTTTTAATGTCTTGTGCTGAAAAACTTTGTTGCTGTTAAAAGGCATAATGTAAAGTATGCACTTCCGCTGATGAAATATGGAATGACCTGATCCTTTTTTGCTGTTTACTGAGTATATGTAGTGCTATATACTTTTTCATGAACAGAAAACCTTCGTGAGGTCAGTTTATGAGTAGAAGTTGTTAACGCTGACATTTATGATACTGGGTCTTACTTTTACCTTTCTTACTGTTGAAATAATGTTCTCTGTTAATTTTTGATTATTATATATATAGACTTATAAGTGACTGATACTTGAGAAACTTCGTGTAATACTAAACAAAATCACAGATGACTTTTTGCAAAATGTAGTGTATTATATAAAAAGCTCTGATTTTCCTAGAGATGAAAGTTATAGTAAATAGGTATCTGTCTTTGGTCCAACTGTCCTTCCTTCTTCCAGATGTTTAAGCCTGTTCTGGTAAGGCAGTGTAGTGTTGATATCAAAGTAGACAACAACTGGACCTTGCTTTGAAGAGGTTAACTGTACATTGCATGGCTAACAAAATCTCAGCGACATACACATCCATCTATCCATGCTATTTTATGAATTATATGCATTATTTATGTAGTTATATAAATCAACAAACAAATCAGCTTTTAAGAAAATGTCAACTAATTGTAGAAATAAAATATCTGTAGGAGACAAATTGGCAGAAGCTTGCACTTAATCTGTAGTAGAAAAATTGCTTATTTGTACGTTAGAGCTTTCTTTCACTGCTGAGGGAGAATATAGCCTGTGCTCCAGAAAGTACCAGGTTTTAGGCATTCATTACAGTGCTAAATGAAAGAGGACTACTAAAAGGTATGTTTGAATGAATTCAGCTACTGTATTTTGAAGTGCATATTATACTGCTGTTAGATTAGTCTCTTTTCAAACACACACAGAGAATTCCATTTACAACTTCATAGTGTCTTTCTTTACATTTTCATCTTCCAAATTGCTAGCGTAAACACTGGCTTATGGTTGTCAATATGATAAACACTATTATTACCCTACACTTTATGTTGTTCCTCAAACTGTTATTTGTTGCTTTTTAGGTTTCTAGGTATGAGCCCCCTTATAGTTTTTGATTTTGCAGTGCATTTAAATAATTTTATCCTTTATTTAGCCATCTTCAAAAGTTCACTCCTAAGAGCCATTCAGACCCACAGTCTTGAAAGTTTTGAAAGATTCAGGACTATGGTTTTAAAGGTGTAACAATCTCATGTCCTAATGCTTGCTTTTAATATTAAGCTAAATTAACTTTTTTAGCATGATAAGAAAAAGACACATACAAATGTTCAGGTGATACACAAATATACTGCTCAGCCACCTGATGTTTATCAGTGAAAGACAGACAAAAAATGGAGAAAGCAGAATGTAGTATTGAAATCCTAACTGATACTAAATAGAACTATAAAAGAAAAGTAAAAAGGCCACCCAAAGATAAGCTTGATTCATCTCCTAACTATGTGCACTTGCCTATAACAACTAATCCCTAATGGGTAAAAATCTGAAAAATATCAAAACAGATATGAAGAAAAAAACAAAATGTGCTGGAAAATCAAAGATTATGGTATGTAAAGGAATTTTCAAACTAACCAGAAATTAGAAATGGGAAAAGAACATCACATACAGTCTGGTTTCCAAAAAAAAGAAGAGTTGACCGTCTTACCAGGCTTCCAGGGCTGCATTGTAGTGGGGTAGATTTGTTGCTCATGACCACATGATCTCAGTAAGCAAGTCACATAATCATGTCATATGACATGATAATAATATGTGGCCATCTTGGACTGCCAGACAAAATAATACAGATTGAAAAATAAGAATAATAAACAACAGTGGCAAAATAGAGTGCCAAATGCACTTCAGTGGTTACAGAACCTAAATACTAGCATTTGTCTGAGTTAGTTGCTCAGATCAGTTGCAGCAGCATTTCATTGTAGCCAGTCTATTAATAATGGGCAAAATGAGCATCATATAAAAATTACCATTTAATTACACAACTTGTATCCCAAGCTGTGAATTCGGAAGATTCCAAAAAGTTTCAAAGTCGGCAAGTAGATTTTCTATGACATTTAGCAAACCCGAGTTCCTTACAAAAGTTTGGTTCACGGAATTCTAGCACTTTATATTCTGCTTCTTTTAGTGCCTGTGATGCATTCTGCTTAAACACATAGATCTGGTCCAAAAAATGAAATGGTAGCAAGTAAGATCCGTGCAGACAAGCTGCTTCTTTACAGATGCTCATAGCTGAACTTTTTATTTGTCAGATTTTTACAGTTAAGAAAAGCAAAATAGCAAATATTAATAAGCCTATTATAAAATTTGGACTAAGCTCTCTTAACAACAATACATTGATTTACTACAGTTCGTAACTCTAGATTCTCCACATAACTGCAGAAAAAATAAAAACTTCAGGCTAACTTTGGAGTCCAAACACAACCAATAATACCTCTGATTAAGAGAATGGTTACAGTAAAAACCCACAGCTACTGAGATTAAGTAATCCATGCCAAATATGTACATTTAAATATCTTTGGGTAACTTTGGCATGAACTGCTATCTGTAGATCCCCTAACAAAGGGAGAGTGAGAGAGATGCAGAAGTATTTATATATTTTTGTATCGATCAGAATTTAGTGTACATGATTGTGTTTTGGGTTCTCTCTAAATTTGTTCAGGGTTATATAGACACATTTGATCTAAGCTTCAGACAATGTTTTATATATATATATATATATATGCAGAACATTTTCAAGAAACACATTAGATTTCTTCATTCATGGCATTGTGGAAGACTGACTACAAGATCAATTAGGCTTTTCCTAAAAAAAAAAAAAAAACCTTAAATAAAGAAGGCTGGTACTTCTTCACACAGGATAATGTGATGTGCGCATTAAGTTTAAGAATAAAGAGAGACATTTAAGATTGTACAATTTTATTGTTTCTAATAAAAGACATTTACAGCGGGGAACAAAAAGATAAATGCTCTTTGTTCATCTACAGTATGTTGAGCTAGAAATTATTCTAATGATTTTATCATGTAGCTTTTTGATAGGACGTGAAATGCACAGTATTAATAACTTGTTATTTGAATAGTAGGAAGGAAATGAGCTAGGGTTACTGCTGCTGTATTTTCAGAGATGCATACTAAATTTAAACTATCTGATTGCCTGGAGTATGAATAAGGCATTTTGTTGATCATAATGTATTACTATTTATCTTACTATGTATATGTATCATTTATACTGTAATCTTTGTATCAGTGTGGTCACTCTTCTCTTGGAACTATGCATTTCTCAATTTAAATAAATATTAAATCATGCAAACTTTGCTTATTTAAAAACATGCAAAAAATTAAGTACAATCCAGGTGGAAAAATGATTGAAGAAACTTTTAATGAGCAGATCTGACAATCTTCATTCATGCTGAAGTTAATACAGTTTAAGAGATTTGAACAATATACATTTAAACCTACTGTATATCCGCATAAGAAACAATCATTACAAAATATATATGCAATATAACTAAATGTTATTCCCACATAGTGTAGTAAACATGATTGGATTTATTTACACCTAATCTAGAAAAATTAGAAAAGCACAATCTAATACAAATGTAATAAATTTTGAATTACTGTAGAAATCACTGTAGAAATTGGACAACATGCGAAATTATGCTTTAAATAAATATAAATATTATTAAATGGAAAGAATTTGGAAAATAAAAGTTAAGAGCTACATTATATTTTACTAAGTTGCATTTTAAATTCATTTAACTCTCCCCAAAGATTTAAGAAATAGTAAAAACATGTATATAGATAGTTGTTTACAAAACGAAATACTTTTTGTATAATTTGAAAAAATATGGGTCCTAATGAGCCAATATCTTGTGTCTTTTCACAATAGATTTTTATTAATGTGATACTGTGAAATTTTATGAGCAGTTGATGTATATTTTTGTGCTGTAATAAAGAGGAAAATTAAAGTAAGAAAGGTGTTACACTTGGCCTTATGCTATTAGTTTCTGCCTTGTACCTAATGCTTCCTGGATAAGTACCAGCTTACCATGATCCAAAACTGCATAAGAAGGTTGAAAAATGGATTGGTAGGTGAGTAAATAAAATACTGTAGGACAAAATGCCGTTGGACTCTTTTCATCGGCAAAATACATCAGACTCCAGCTGCAGTTGCATGCCTGCCTTGCAGCCCGACTATACTGACCTTAACAGTAAGCAGCCACATCAGCCAAAGTGTGAGTTTCTTTTAGAATGACAACAGCAGCTTTGTTTTGTATGCAGAGTTTAGATTTCTACCTAATAAGAATGTATTAGTCTTTGTTCATAGTTTCAAAAAGTCAAGCTACATGTACAGCTCACTGAATTTCTTACTTGCTTGTGTTAATCAACATGCAAAATGGTAATCAATGAGTCTCTCTTCCTTACCTGAAAAAGTTCAGAACAATACAAAAGATGGCATGTTCAGTCTCAGTGATATCTTGTACTGTTTATTGCCATGGTCAGGGACAGAAATGACCACGACAGCAGCTTTTTCAACTTTCATGTATAAAACATTTTACTAATTAACAGTTTATTATAAGGTTGGACACCCAAGAAATCAACAGCAAAATTCAGCAATTCTCTACTGTCTTTACTGTATAACCCAGTGTTGGCTCCCTCAGTCCTATCTCAGGGAAACAGTAAGGCTTTAAGTTTAACTTCTGCTCCATAGTAGAAATCCAGTTGGTTAAGGTGTGGCTTGGGATAACAAATAACCCTTGTTCTCCAAAGGCAGTCTAGAGTTAGGCCTTAGCAGTGCAAGAGAAACTATGTCAGAATTGGGTTTAGGCGCTGCATGCAGTTCAGCTTTGTTTCACCAATATGAATTAAGCTACTGGTCAACAACAGCAGCATCACCAACAATGAAATATTTAAAAAGAAATTATCATTCATAAGCTCTTACAATACAGCTTTGGGAGCCTACAGATAAATACAAGTTCCAGACATTGTTATAACTGGATATGGCTGTATTGCTAAGGTAGAGACTAACATGCTTGTTAGGATATATACAGCCTTGTTACTTTTATCTCTAATAGAATAATTTCTATTCGCTCAAATTTTTTAATTGTGGTTTTGAACACTAAGAAACTGCAATATTTACTTATTTCCTTTATTAATGCTGATTTTTTTTTTATATTTTGAATTTTTCTTTCATGCCATCTTGTTTTTTTGATTAACGTGTAAAAGACAGCACACATGGGCTGGTGTCCAGCTGGGACTGGCCCCACTCCCTTAACCAGCCAGGAGGCCAGTGTAACAGATAGATCAGGGGAGGCTCCGTTTCAAAGCTGCATAGTCCCCCGACCCATTAGATGGCAGTATCCTTGGGCTTTGGTACCCATTCAGATACCAGGGAATGGTGGGAAATGTAGTTTAGTGGAGCAGCCCTGCTGGGTTCTGTGAGTTCTGCCAGATGGTGCTGCAAGGAGTTATGCTGCCTATTTAATGGGACTTCTGATTGACCCAAAAGTGCTTTCATTGGGCTATGCCCTAGCCCTAAGAAAAAAGGAGCTGTTTGACCTTGTCCAGGCGAGTTGTAGTTTAGTTCATAGGAGGGAAAATGTTTGTGTGGAAGGTGTGCAGGAGAAGAAAGAGAGAAAATAATTGTGTTGTGTTTATACTACTGTTTAAGCCTTTTCACAAGGTATTTCTGAAAATAAACATTTTTATTATACCTAGAGTTGTCTATGCAGTTGTGTCTGGGGATTGGGTTACTGCAATGCCACCTAGTGGTCACATGTGGCAACTCATTGATAGGGGGGCAATTCTATAAAGGTGGCCATCAATTTTACGCTCCTAGACAAAGAATTTTGCAATCTCTTTTGAGCAGAATTTAGGATTACCAAATAAGATTTGGCATTAGAATCTTAGGGATTCTCAGTCACAAACTGAGCTAGGTTTTGTTTTGTACCATGGTTGTGTTTGTTTATCTGCTAATCATTTTAAGACAAAATGTAATTCCTTGCCTTCCTTCCACTTTGAAATAACAATGCTGAAAGGCCTGGCCTTGCTGTCATTCTTAAAGCAACTAACAGTGTCCTCTCCTTCCATCCAGTCGTCCGACCCCTCATGGGCACCATCCAAATGGTTAGAGTCTGCACACCAACAAAATTGAGCAAAGTCTACTGGGGCAAAGTGTTGGAAGAACTTGAGGAAACAGCACTATATCATGAATATCATAGTATGTATATCAGTCTCTGTCAGCTGAGTGGGATCCATGGTGTCAATAAGCACATCCATATTTCTGATGGTACCATTGACAAAGAGCAATTAAACTGATAAAAAAAATCTTTCAATTTCTCCTTGATCATGGAGGAGAAAATACTCTTTTTGGACCACCAGCTGAACCATCACATATGGATACAATCTTACACACTGAACCTACCCTAAGGGAGATAAAAACAGTCATTAGGCAAGTAAAAGAGACAGGGTCAGAGAGAGTGATAAAACTACAATAGGACACTAAAGCTATGAGCACTAAAGTGCTAAAGGCTGTAGGCAAGATTCTAGCCCAGCATCTGTATTCATTATTTCATGCTGAAACACAATTTAGTCTAAATTCATACCATGGGGTTGTAAGAAGGCAATAATAGCCCAAGTGTGCATGAAAGGCAATAACCATAAGTAAACGAACTACTAAGGAATAAGCCTTTTGTTGGATATGGGTAAAGCTGGGCATACACTGTGCTATTTTGGCATGACTTTAAGCCCAAGTTCCCATCCATCCATTTTCCAACCCACTATATCCCAACCACAGGGTCACGGGGACCTGCCGGAGCCAATCCCAGCCAACACAAGGCGCAAGGCAGGAAACAAACCCTGGGCAGGGCGCCAGCCCACCACAGTTAAGCCCAAGTTGTCAAGTGATTTTTCTGAGTTGACTCAAATTTCATATTTATTTGCCATTGTTTCACATGCAGTATGAGAGGGCTTGCAAATTCCGATTGCATCTTACAATTGAACTGTCATACGACAATTTCAACAGGTTGGCTAGTTGACATATTAAATATGAGGGAGATATGATGCAGTGAGAATTAATTTGTATTGTATTTCAGTATGTTGTAGTGTAGAGGCTGGATATTGTAAATTGGGTATTGCTGTTGTCATGCTTATTTTCACCTTTTTGATTCAAAAAAGTTAACTTTCATACCAACAAACATACAACGAAATGACCAATGACACAATTATCTAGGAAGAATCTGAAATAAACACACTAAAAAGTAAATAATATAGATTACATACATCCAATTCTCTCTGCAAAACAGAGCGTTTTTTTGTGTGTTTACAACAGTCCGCATGTCCAGTTACACCTTTTCCTTTTCTTTGTAGTTTCAGAACACAGTACAGCAAGAGTCAGCAACGTACCTCCGGGCTGTCTTAACAGCATTATAGGCCCCTGGGCAAAGCAGTGCACTGGGGCCCCTACCTACACAACCACTCAGCAAGTCACAACATACATAGATTAGCATGGGGCCCCTATGCTTGTGGGCTCCCAGGCAACTGCCCAGGGTGCCTATGCATTAAGATGGCCCTGATGTAGCTCATTTCTTTATTGACGTATTGAGAAGCATGTTTATTTGAATGGGTAAAGCTTTATAGCAAGATGTCAATGGGTAAAAGGGTCAATCAGAGTTAACATGCTTGTAGAGCTTGAGCACATTTATAAGTGGTGACTCTATCATGCAGTGTGAGAAGTTGCCTGACTGTAATTTCTAACAATTGCACAGCATATGACTGGCTTAAAGCTGACACATGCTACACTACATCTTTATAACCAACATTTTAGTTTAAATATCCAATTTTTGGACTTGTGGGGTTTCTTTATTTTATCCTGGCTGTGTTAGATGTACATCCCACCAGTAAATGTACCCTATGCACACTGCGTAACGAATGAGGTTTTTGATGAGAGAGTTATACTTACTTCACCAGACAAAATTAAGTTAAGATGAATACATACAGCACATACATTAATAGGACCCACTTACTCTGGCTCAAGATTGTGGAGGAACAGTAATACACTGTCATAGCAGTATCCAGCATGAACAAGAACAAGCCATGGACAAGACGCCAAACCATCACATGGTATGTGATTTCATACAATCATTACCTGACCTGCATATTTTTAAGATATGTGAGAAAATTAGAACATAAAGAAAATAAGGGGAGAACATGCAGACTTCAAATGTCAAGTGTGCGGAAAATTAGTTTGACCCATGTCTCTGCAGCAGTTATACGTATTCTCTTCGAAGCTCTTTAATAAATCATCATATTTACTTTTTACAGGGATGCATCTGACTGGAGCCTGTTTTTGGTTTTTTTTTACTTATATATTGTTACTAGCCCACAACGTTTGTCAAATACATGATTTACATATACAGATTTCTAGAAAAATTGGAGGTGTCATCAATTAAAAGATCAAAAAACTCCAATAGCAAACTTTCAGCACACTGTAATACAAATAAAGTGCATTATGGTTATATTCAAGCTGTTTTTTCCAATTAAACAGCAGAGTCACAGTCTGACACTGAAATGTCTTCCAGATATCTGCTTTGATTTATTTTATTATTTTGAAAACTTGTTATTCTGCTTCTATTCATATCCACCTTAATAAAAAGTGTGTGTATGTGTGTCTGTGTATTTGTGTGTCCGTCCGGTTTCTGTGTTACTGCTATATGTCATTTTGTGTGGAACTCATAAAAGCAGTGCTAATGTATGTGATGCACCATCTATTGGAATTTAACAATGAAATGCATTTTATTATACATGCTTTACACAAACTTGGTATGGAGTTTGTAAAAGCAGTGCTTATGTTTGTGATGTGCTATCTGTTGGAGTGAAAAATGCAAAGCATTTTATTACTACATGTATTACAAAATACATTCCAATAGATGGTGCACTGCAAACATCAACACTGAATAAGCTGAGGTCTATGTTGATTATTTAGATTTCAACCCGTCTTAGATGGGTATTACAGCTACTATAATATTAAACTGTTAAGATGTTTTGTGGATTCCATTACTGCATTCAAATTTCAGAAGACTGAATAGTTATTAGTAATCATTAAGCAAACTCCTGTCAATCATGAATAATCCACTGCATCCACTGAACAGTGTCATCTCCAGGCAGAGGAGTAGCTTCAGTGACAGACTTTTGTCACTGTCCTGCTCCACTGACAGACTGAGGCGATCGTTCCTCCCCCACACTATGCGACTCTTCAATTCCACCCGGGGGAGTAAATGCTAACATTTTATTTTTATTTATTTATTTATTTTATTACTATTTAATTTAATATTGTTTCTTTGTATCAGTATACTGCTGCTGGATTATGTGAATTTCCCCTTGGGATTAATAAAGTATCTATCTATCTATCTATCTATCTATCTATCTATCTATCTATCTAATCTATTTTCAAGTTATTTAGTTTACATTTATATCAGCTCCAAGCCAAATTTCATCAAAAATGTTGGATGAACATTAATGAATTCTAAGTGCATAACCAGTTTTGATGCTAATCACAGTTACTAAGATAGATAGATAGATAGATAGATAGATAGATAGATAGATAGATAGATAGATAGATAGATTGATTGATTGATTCATTCATTCATTCCTTCATTAAAAACAGAATGGTGTGTTAAAGCAGTCAGAGCCATCTTCCCTTTGTAATGGACAGCTGTTTTCCATATACCATGCTGGACTTATCTGCTGCTACATGTTGGCCTGAATGAATCCATCTAGCTTCTTGCCAGTACCTCCAAAATTTTGTATGAGCCTGGCACCTTAATAGAATTTCCTTTTAGAACATAACCAGTCACAGTACTTATAACCCCTGCATCACTCATGCATGTAGGTTTTTGCAAGTTCTCCTGTCATCAAAGTATGTTTTTCCCTTATTAAATGTCCCCCATTAAGCCTTTCCTGTGTTTTCCGCCTCTTTAGTATCTCTTCTGCTTGTGGAAACTCCTTGCCCAGAAAATAATTCCATCATCGGTATATATTATTTTAAAATTTTAGATGTTAATTGTTATGAATATCAAGGTGAACAAGACTAAACACAGATAGATCTATGAAAAATTTAAATAATGTTGTTGACACTACTGAGGCTAGAGTGCCCATCCCTGCAGCACTGAGTGCAAATCAAAAATATCAGAACCAGTAAGACTAATAGTTAAGCAAATAATGCCCTGGATGTATTTCAAGAATCTTAAATTGTCAAAAACCAGGGCAGGAATATCCATAACCAGGAATTGAAAAAAACAAAGATTAAACACAAATTGTTAACATACAGACCCTTAGATGTTTTGACGTTTTAGTTAGGGGTTGTTCCCTGGCTTTTGTTAATTTTTTATTATCATTTCTGTTATTTTTGAAGTTTAATTTTAATGTGTTTTTATGTAATTTTTGTTAATCATGTTTTATATAAATATTATTTATTTATTATATACTATTTATTGCTCTATCACTTGTGGTTTGTGGGCAGAATGCCAAGTGATGGAGTCACTACAGAGGACTGCCCTTAGCCTTTGTATTTGCGGTTGTGGAGTCCCTCAGAGCATCATTAAGACTTTCAGAGATAGTATCAACATTGTGAGTACTGTTCTGATTTTTGTGTTATCTTGAACTTTATTTTCTTTTTGGATTCTTTTGCTTTGCTTTTGGATTCAGATTCTTAGGATTATCAATTGGTCTTGTTTCCCCTGGGTTGCCTTTTTAGGAAAAATTAAAATATAAACAGCATTTTTTTGTTTTTGTTCTTTCAAGTCAGGGGGTTACAGTTATCTCTGGAAGGGTATTTGGTGTATTTGGGACATTTAAAAAGTATTTTTACATTTTTTTTAGCCTGAGTCCCATTTTGGGCCTGTGCAGGCCTTGAAGCTGACCTTTGAGTTTTGAGACTAGGCTGCACATGGCACAGACTGTGTCTAGGCAGACTAATGTGTTCTAATGAAAAGATTTTAAAATATATATGTTCTTATATCTTTCTTTACAAGGTTTTTTATGCATACTATATTAAGCCTTTCAGTTTAGGTATGACAATCAGACATTTTCATCTGGGAAAGCAGATGTCCTGCACAGAAATCCAGTTACAAAATGTACAGGGTGAATCAAAATGATGTTAACACTAATGGATTATTTTTATTTCGACCACACCTTTCCAGGTCTATGGATAGGTTGTGATGGACCATTACCATGGCCTCCACACTCCCCTGATTTGACACCTTGTGATTTCTGGTTATGGGGTATGGTGAAAGAGTGTGTGTATAGCAGGAAAGTTTTTGATATCAATGACCTGAAGGACAGAATATGGACTGTGGTATCATCTATTCCCCGCAAAATGTGTGTCCTGGCTTTAAATAGTACTGTTGCTCGTTGGTTTTTGTGTGTCGAACATGATGGCGAACACCTTGAGACATTCCTGTAAATCATGTTGCACAAATGAAGAATGTTTTGTGAATAAATTGTTTCCGCCATTCAAATGTTAATATAGTTTTGACTCACCCTGTAATAAAACATGCATATCATAGTTAGAAAGTAAAAGTGATAAGACGGCTCCTGTAAATATTTTAATTAATGAATTATTTCTGTATGTTTATTTATGATGACTTTAGAAAGAAATAACTTAAACTTAAAACTGGATAAAATTTTAAAAATATATACATTTAATTCCGGATTGCTTCCACATTTAAGCTAAGTGCTGTCAGCATATGTTATCATTTCTGTGGGACCCCATAATAAGAAATTAAGGTACTGAAAACAGATAAATTATGGTGCAGTTTTTAATTTTGTTTCCAAATCCAGACCTAATTACATGTGCATATGTATTTGTGATTTCTCTTCCACAACCCAAAGTTTTGCATTTTAGCAGCCATGAGCTGGGCTGGAGTTATTAAGTAGGGGTGAATTCAGCAGTGGCCTGGCCCTCCATTTAGGACTGAGTGCTTCTTTCTGGCCAGTGCTGTTGGGGATGGGTTCCAACTCCATTACTCTTAGAAGGATTATGTGAGTTTAGAAGAAGGATCTTCCTTTGTCAAAAGTGATATCCTAAAACAGGGGTGCCAACACTTTTTCGGCTTGAGAGCTACTTTTAAAATGACCAGGTCGAAATGACCTACCTACATTAAACATCATATATACAGGTCCTTCTCAAAAAATGAGCATATTGTGATAAAGTTCATTATTTTCTGTAATGTACTGATAAACATTAGACTTTCATATATTTTAGATTCATTACACACAACTGAAGTAGTTCAAGCCTTTTATTGTTTTAATATTGATGATTTTGGCATACAGCTCATGAAAACTCAAAATTCCTATCTCAAAAAATTAGCATATCATGAAAAGGTTCTCTAAACGAGCTATTAACCTAATCATCTGAATCAACTAATTAACTCTAAACACCTGCAAACGATTCCTGAGGCTTTTAAAAACTCCCAGCCTGGTTCATTACTCAAAACCGCAATCATGGGTAATACTTCTGACCTGACTGCTGTCCAGAAGGCCATCATTGACACCCTCAAGCAAGAGGGTAAGACACAGAAAGAAATTTCTGAACGAATAGGCTGTTCCCAGAGTGTTGTATCAAGGCACCTCAGTGGGAAGTCTGTGGGAAGGAAAAAGTGTGGCAGAAAACGCTGCACAACGAGAAGAGGTGACCGGACCCTGAGGAAGATTGTGGAGAAGGACCGATTCCAGACCTTGGGGGACATGCGGAAGCAGTGGACTGAGTCTGGAGTAGAAACATCCAGAGCCACCGTGTACAGGCGTGTGCAGGAAATGGGCTACAGGTGCCGCATTCCCCAGGTCAAGCCACTTTTGAACCAGAAACAGCGGCAGAAGCGCCTGACCTGGGCTACAGAGAAGCATCACTGGACTGTTGCTCAGTGGTCCAAAGTACTTTTTTCGGATGAAAGCACATTTTGCATGTCATTCGGAAATCAAGGTGCCAGAGTCTGTAGGAAGACTGGGGAGAGGTAAATGCCAAAATGCCTGAAGTCCAGTGTCAAGTACCCACAGTCAGTGATGGTCTGGGGTGCCATGTCAGCTGCTGGTGTTGGTCCACTGTGTTTTATCAAGGGCAGGGTCAATGCAGCTAGCTATCAGGAGATTTTGGAGCACTTCATGCTTCCATCTGCTGAAAAGCTTTATGGAGATGAAGATTTCATTTTTCAGCACGACCTGGCACCTGCTCACAGTGCCAAAACCACTGGTAAATGGTTTACTGACCATGGTATTACTGTGCTCAATTGGCCTGCCAACTCTCCTGACCTGAACCCCATAGAGAATCTGTGGGATATTGTGAAGAGAAAGTTGAGAGACACAAGACCCAACACTCTGGATGAGCTTAAGGCCGCTATCGAAGCATCCTGGGCCTCCATAACACCTCAGCAGTGCCACAGGCTGATTGCCTCCATGCCACGCCGCATTGAAGCAGTCATTTCTGCAAAAGGATTCCCGACCAAGTATTGAGTGCATAACTGAACATAATTATTTGAAGGTTGACTTTTTTTGTATTAAAAACACTTTTCTTTTATTGGTCGGATGAAATATGCTAATTTTTTGAGATAGGAATTTTGGGTTTTCATGAGCTGTATGCCAAAATCATCAATATTAAAACAATAAAAGGCTTGAACTACTTCAGTTGTGTGTAATGAATCTAAAATATATGAAAGTCTAATGTTTATCAGTACATTACAGAAAATAATGAACTTTATCACAATATGCTAATTTTTTGAGAAGGACCTGTATATACAGTATATATAAATACTGAGTATACTTTATACATAAAATATATGTTGTCGTACCCTGCATATCTGAATAACCTTTTCAATACAATTCAATACATTTATGGTCACTACAGTATTTGGATATAATAATCTTCATGTGGGAAAAGGCTGACTCGCATAAATAAGTAGAGCCGAATAATGCAGTCAAGGAGCTTTTGAATTCGGCAGAGTGAAAAATGACGGCCGTCCGATTAACTGCGATTTTAGTTCCCTTTCCTTTCTCTTTCTCAGATCACTTTTCGTAAGGAAGTCGGTTTCGTAGTTTTTATGAACAGTTCGAAAGTGCCTTTCGACATTTTCCTTCTTTGGAATAGCAATGATAGATTGACAGATCAGACAAACGCACTTCGATTGTGACATTGTGAGAAAAAAATTCTCTTCCAATTCCACATCCAGCCCATACCCCAATCCCCCCCAACAATTTTTTTTAAATCCCTTCTTTAGTCGATATAAATTGGAAAGTTAACTAGGTCACAGCCGGAGTTTTGCAGTAGGTCGCGCGTTTGATCGTGCGTGCGGGATGACCAGTGTGTTAGAAGACAAGAGATCTCAGACCGGCCGCCCTGTATGTCAATCAAGTGGCAAATGCCATAGGGAGGATATATGATAGACTAACGTTAAAAAAAGTTGAATGCAACGCGATCTACCGGTCGATCGCGATCGACGCATTGGGTACCCCTGTCCTAAAAGCTCACTACTGAAGACTCCATCTAATAATACAGAGACAGGAAAACCTCTGCATCTAAGTCCCTTATTTACCCACTCTCATCCCTACAGTAACGTTATTATTAAGATGTCAGTATTTTTCAAAAAGTCTTTCCAAATACTGCAATAAACACGTAGATTCTTTTATTGAAGATTCTAGAATGTTGCCATTTTTTAATATCGCACATTATAAATATCACATTGTATTTACCTTCATATTACCTTTTCTTTAGTCTTTTGTCTATATTTCATTCGATGTGCAGCAGATGAACTAGAATGACACTTTATAAATATTAATTTGTTAGTACAGCACGCTGATCATTGCATCGGAACATTTGTACAGACTGAAACAGTTGCATTCCGGACTTCACAAAGAAGGGACAAGTACAATAATCATGGCGCGAGCTGGAAAGGTCTGTGATTTATCCTCATATTTTTCTGTTTTGAATAAGCTGTGCGCTGTATCGGCATCCGAAACGGGAACAGAGATGCACATCACGGACACGGTGTCATCTTTCTTCAAGTTTATATTTGTTTCAAAGACGTTTAAGACCATTGTAACAAGTTTTTTGAAGAAAAAGTGGATCTTCTCTTTTAACTACTAAACATTTACATTCTTTCAATCAGCAATTTTTTTTTAAATTCGTAACTAAATCAACTTTACTATCTGCTATACTTGTTTTATTTTATTTTAATGGTAGTCTATAGAGAGCCAACATTTTGGAAAATTACAACTTTAATGCCCGAGAACAGTTGTACAAGCCTGGGCTTGTTTAACAACTAGTGAGGGGCAATTCGATTCACATTACTGGCCCGTTTAAGTCAATCCATTCATTTGATTCGTTTGATTTATTTATAGAATTCAATTAGATACTGGTGCATTCTAGAAGTTAGTGGGGTTATAGAGTGATTGCCCGTGTTTGAGTCCCCTCTGATCAGATCACATCACGCATAAATCACAATTAGTAGATTATTTTGTGTGTGTATATCTATCTATCTATCTATCTATATATATATATATATATATATATATATTAGTATTATTGTGAGATTTGTGACACCATCCCCAAGTGTGCTGCATGCCGAAATGCGGTTGGGGCGTCAGTGGAGGGTTGCCTGTCTGTCGCCGAGGCAACTTGCAAGTTCGCAGCCTCTCCGCGTAACACACGTCTGCCGCCCGATGCTAGATGCGGGCAGCATTCTCATTCTGACCTGGCCCAGTCGCTGCTCGTTTGCTATGTCTGTGTGTATTGAAATGGTCGCACCCGGTTATAGAATAAAGTTGGTTTTCTTGAAGACTTTGGCTTAAGCCTATTCTCTTGGGTACAAGACAGTGACTGATGCCTGACAATATATAATAAAATTATTTCTATATAACTAAAATAATTTGGTACATTACAGAATCACATAGGTGAAGAAGAATTGTGCACCAGATTAAAGGGTAATGAATCAATTCACAAATCGAATGAGAATCATTTGACTCGTTCTAGGGTAAAGATTCAGGTAGAATTTGAAGGAATCAGTAAATGATATATGCCAGGTGCATTCAATGAGCCGTAAAACAGGTAAGCTGAAGGGCTGTTAAAGGCAATTAATTGTTAGAAATTAGAACAATATGTTTGTAAAGTTTAGCACTCCTATTGAGTGCTGCTGAATTGATTCCTGTAATTCACTGAAAAGAGTCATTCAGAAGGAACGAATTGTTTACACTTTGCACATCACTGACTCATAAAGGGAGTGCGGAAATTGGCTTCCTGGCTGACACAATTTTTTGTTTTGACATTATTTTTACTTGACACCTTTGAATGGGGCGGATGTACATTACCAGTAACTAATGTCATACCTGGTCTTCTTTTAGTCTTAAATTGTCTTATTGATATGTATAAGATGGCACTTAAAAGTGAAATATTTAACTGTAAACATGTAAGATACATCCACTCATTTTCAATGCAATCCTTGGGAATTTGGAAGATATACCCAGGATGGATATGTGCCCTGTCCTGGGTTCTACCACCCTTGATGCCATAAGAACAAGCCTCTTCTCCCTGAAGCTTTAAGTTGCATTTATTTGGTGGTGCAGTAGTTCACACCATTGGCTTTCATCTCCAAGGAGTTGAATTCAATGTCAAGGATTCTCTAAACATTCTGTAGCGTTAATACATTCCACGTACTTAATTTGAGTATTTCCTGTAAAACCCCAAATATATGCAATTTAGATTAATTGTTGACTCAGAATTGGACTGCTGTGAATGTGACATTATTTATATGTGTCTGTATATCCAAATGTGCATTGCAATACAGTGGCATCCACTCCAGGGTTGGTTTTGTGAATACTGCGGGGATATTTTCTGGTTCTTAGTTGTCCTATAATAAATGAAGTAGCTCCAGAAAAGGAATGCAATGGTAGGCATATCCTGCTGGTGATAGGCAGAAGAGAACACCCCCAATACCCCTCCTCCTTTAAGTAGCATATTGTTACATATCCAGTTGTGCACAAACACAAACTGAACTGTGACCCAGACACTATGAATGAACTACTCAGTGCTAGACTTTGTAAAGCATCTGTGCTCCCTTTTTCAAATCTTGACATTTTTTATTTAATAGCCAGAAAATTGTCAGATTTATACATGTGTTTAGACATAAATATATTTCCAATTAAAAAAAAATGCAAAAAAAAAACTTTATAAGACAGTTTGAGTTCCATATGACAATACTTGATGAAAACATTTTTTGCTTAATTTAAATTGTACTGTACATCTCTTTATATAGTTGGTCACCCACAAACACTGACATTTCGTTTACAAGTAATTTTTTTATTTTACAGTTCATTCTCTTGGGTACCTTTAGATAAAGAAAATTGTTGATAGAAACATCTATTAGTTGTTGGGTCTATCAGAATACTAACTGAAGATGTCAATCTTGTTAACAATTTACATGACTGGAAATTGCTGCCAGTGTCACATTTACTGACTGTGTGTTGAACTTCCAGTACTATTCTACTTTCCCCTTTTTGTGGCTGCTAATAATGAGCTGCCTGATGAAGCCAGTGTAATATGAAGGGTTAACAGATACATAGAGTTCAATCTCTATCCTTTTTCCATTGTATTGTGGTGTGTAAAACACAAGACACCAGACATACAAGCTACTCCTCTATTTTTGAGATCCAGAATTCCTGCGTTCCTTATTAGTCATTGCTGTATTATGTGCATTGTACTTCCAGATGAGCATTCATTGGTTGTTGTAGCTCTCACGCACACAAAGCCCACCCACATGATTAAAGATAGAATCGAACATGCATGATTTTATTGGTGCAAGTCGTGGACTAGTTGGACTGAGTTGCTGGGCATGTCATATTACACAATGGACTTCACAGGACTGTGCTGCCGACTATCCCTGATTCAGTACATTTTGTAAACAAAGGCTGTAACTAGTGCTGGGTGATAAAACGATTTCGATTTTTGATAAGAGAAAAAAAACCTGATGATAACAATGATAAACATAGGCTATAAAAATTAATAAAACATATTTTTCCCATATTAAGTTTTAAAAGACAATGCCTATGGCCTATCATGCAGCATATACTGTATAGGCTTGTTGAAATGCCAGAGCAGTGGTGCCCATCCCCATGAAGAAGCTGTGTTGTAAACATTAGCAATGTCATTGGGTGTTTGGGGAAATATGTTATGCAACAAGGACATCCCAGTAAGTGGAGTTGAGGAGGAAAAACTGTTAACTGCTCAGGACGAGATAATAACAAAGAAAGTTCACACATCATCAAAAGTTTGGAAGTGGTTCAGCTACCTAAAATCAGACCAGGCACAAATGGAGCCAGTATGCAAGACATGCCGCCGACAGGTCCCAACTAAGACTAATATAGCAAACCTATTCCACAACCTTAAAAAATACCATTTGGTCAAAAGTGCTGATTGTCAAAAAGAAACCTTGAGTGATGTGCCTAGCAAACATTTGAGCAGCGTTGCTGTTCTTAAACAGCAGTCTATCATGTCATCATTTGCCGCTGTGACCCCATATAATAGAAAATCAAAAAGGCTATCAGCACATCACAGACGTTTTACTTATTTCATTGCGAAGGACATAATGCCAATAAGTGTTGTCGAAAAAGAAGGCTTCAGGAAACTTTTAAAAGTAGTAGACCCGATTACAGGAAAAAAATATGATGTTTTTGTCCATGTCGCCCGGCTCTAGCTGTGACTGAAAATCACTGCAAAAATTGCATAATGTGGCATAACCTTAGGTTATAGAAAAAGACTCTGCCTTTTGCTTCTTGGTGATGCCTACAATTGGTTATGTGGCTTTTTTGATTTGTAGGGGTGTTTACTTAATCAAAATCGTTTAGGTTTATAGGGTTATTATTATTGTCACATTGTACAGAGGACTCCATATTCCACACGACTAGTGTGATATTCTGAATTTTTCTGAATTTGGGGAAAAAGAACAGATTATGTTGTTTGTGAATGCTTATTTTGTTTCAAGCCTAAATATTTAATGAAATATTTAAGTTTCGCTTCTCCAGTTTGTGTGTTATTAAACCTCTCTACTGTCTACTTGTATTTTGTTTTTGGAATGTTGCAGACTGTGTTCTGAAAATTTATTATACTGTACTACATTATTTTTTTATTCTTGTATTATTTTTCCAGGCTGCTATGGTGCTATGCCTAGATGTTGGATTCTCTATGAGTAACTCTCCACCAGGTGCTGAGCAGCCATTTGTGCAGGCCAAGAAGCTCGTTGAGGCTTTTGTGCAAAGACAAGTATGATCTATAATGTTTTGCTCTATCAAAACAACAATAACTCAGTTTTTTTTTACATTTTGACTTTTGTTAGAAACACTATCACAAAAAAATTGTGTAAATAACAATGCAGTTTTAAGTAAGAATTCATATTCCTATGATTTGAGGCACACAGATGTTAACACAAAAGCTGCACAAAAGCAGTGACCCAATCCGGAGTCCACCAAACCAGACCCCCTCAACACCCTGGCTGCGTCTAGAAATTCTGTCCATAAAAGTTATGAACAGAATCGGTGACAAAGGGCAGCCCTGACGATGTCCAACTGTCACTGGAAACGGGTTCGACTTACTGCCGGCAATGCGGGCCAAGCTCTGACACCGGTTGTACAGGGACCGAACAGGCCTTATCAGGGGGTCCGGTACCCCATACTCCCGGAGCACCCCCCACAGGATTCCCTGAGAGACACGGTCGAACGCCTTTTCCACTCCAGAACCCCCGAATAGACTTTTCCAGGGAAGCTGAGGAGTGTGATCCCTTTGTAGTTGGAACACACCCTCCGGTCCCCCAACTTAAAGAGGGGGACCACCACCCCGGTCTGCCAATCCAGAGGCGCTATCCCCAATGTCCATGCGATGTTGCAGAGACGTGTCAACCAAGACAGTCCTACAACATCCAGAGCCTTGAAGAACTCCGGGCATATCTCATCCACCCCCGGGGCCCTGCCACCAAGGAGTTTTTTGATCACCTTGGTGACCTCAGTCCCACAGATGGGGGAGCCCACCTCCGAGTCCCCAGGCTCTGCTTCCTCATTGGAAGGCATGTTAGTAGGATTGAGGAGGTCTTCGAAGTACTCCCCCCACCGACCCACAATGTCCCGAGTCGAGGTCAGCAGCGCACCATTCCCACCATATACAGTGTTAACACTGCACTGCTTCCCCCTCCTGACATGCCGGACGGTGGACTAGAATCTCCTCAAAGCCATCCGAAAGTTGTTCTCCATGGCCTCCCCAAACTCCTCCCACGCCCGAGTTTTTGCCTCAGCAACCACCGAAGCCGCATTCCGCTTGGCCTACCAGTACCTATTAGCTGCCTCCAGAGACCTACAGGACAAAAGGGTCCGGTAGGACTCCTTCTTCAGCTTGATGGCATCCCTCACCGCCGGTGTCCACCAACGGGTTCAGGGATTGCCGCCACGACAGGCACCAACCACCTTATGGCCACAGCTCCGGTCAGCCGCCTCAACAACATTCGGACTCAGTGTCCCCCACCTCCCTCGGGACGTGGTCGAAGTTTTGCCGGAGGTGGGAGTTGAAGCTACTTCTGACAGGGGACTCTACCAGATGTTCCCAGTAGACCCTCACAACACTTTGGGCCTACCAGGCCTGACCGGCATCCTCCCCCCGCCATCGAAGCTTACTCACCACCAGGTGGTGATCAGTCGATAGCTCCGCACCTCACCCGAGTGTCCAAGACATGTGGCCACAAGTCCAACAACACGACCTCAAAGTCGATCATCGAACTGAGGCCTTGGGTGTCCTGGTGCCAAGTGTACATATGAACAACCCATTCTTGAACATGGTGTTTGTTATGGACAATCTGTAATGAGCACAAAAGTCCAATAACAAAACACCGCTCGGGTTCAGATCGGGAGGGCCACTCCTCCCAATCACGCCCTTCCAGGTGTCACTGTCATTGCCAACGTAAGCATTGCAGTCTCTCAGCAGTATGAGAGAGTCCCCAGAAGGTATGCCCTCTAGCACCCCCTCCAGAGACTCCAAAAAAGGTGGGTACTCCAAACTACTGTTCGGCGCATACGCACATACAACAGTTAGGACCCGTCCCCCCACCCGAAGACGGAGGGAGGCTACCCTCTTGTCCACCCGGGTAAACCCCAATGAACAGGCTCCAATTCGGGGGCCAATAAGTATGCCCACACCCGCTCGGCGCCTCTCACCGGGGGCAACTCCAGAGTGGTAGAGAGTCCATCCCCTCTCAAGGAGATTGGTTCCAGAGTCCAAGCTGTGCGTCGAGGTGAGCCCGACTATATCTAGCCGGAACATCTTGACCTCGCACACTAGCTCAGGTTCCTTCCCCTTCAGAGAGGTGACATTCCGCGTCCCAAGAGCTAGCTTCTGTAGCCGAGGATCGGACCACCAAGGTCCCTGCCTTCGGCCACCACCCAACTCACACTGCACCCGACCTCCTTGGCCCCTCCCATAGGTGGTGAGCCCATAGGAAGGGAGACCCACGTTGCCTATTCGAGCCCCATGGGTGTAGGCCCGGCCACCAGGTACTCGCCATCAAGCCCCACCTCCAGGCCTGGCTCCAGAGGGGGGCCCCGGTGACCCATGTCCGGGTGAGGGAAAACGCCGTCCAAATGTTTTATTCTTCATAGGAGGTTTAGTTGAACCGCTCTTTGTCTCATCCCTCACCTAGGGCCAGTGTGCCTTGGGTGGCCCTACCAGGGGCATAAAGCCCCGGACAACAGAGCTCCTTGGATCATTGGGACATGTAAACCCCTCCATCACGATAAGGTGGCGGTTCGAGGAGGGGTTCTTATAACCCAAAAATGAGAAATGTATAAATTCCACCTTCTGGTAAATACATTTGAATTTCATCTACCCAGGGACTGTTACATACCAGATTTCTGTCCTAGCAACACAAATGTCATATGACCAGACTAACATGAATATTACCTAAATATTTATAATGGTGAAGTGAACATGTATAATTAGCTTTCCATCTTTTGGATACTCTATCTTATTAAATCATAGAATTTTGTATTCAGCACAGTTAAAAGCAAGAGAAGGATACTCTTAAATTTTAAACCATTTGTTACAGTTCTAATTAAGATGTTGATAATCTTGTTTAGACTTTTAATATAATGAAATATTTTGGTTTTCAATTTTAAAATACTTACAGACATAGGTAGCATGGCATGCCTTTGTGCAATCAATTTGTGTAATTATGAACTTGTATAAATATCATAATCATAATTGTGGTTTACAGTGTTTGTCTTCTGCAGGTGTTTTCTGAAAGCAAAGATGAACTTGCTGTGGTGCTGTTTGGGTCTGATAGGACTAGGAATTCTTTGGCCACAGATGGTCAATATCAGAATATCTTTGTGATGAGAAATCTTATGCTACCAGACATTGAACTTTTAGAAGAAATTCAGAATTTGGTTCAGCCAGAATCCCAGCAAGCTGACAGTATCCTTTATTGATGGTTTCGATCTGTAAAGAGCTAAATTGTGAATGGTAAGACCATGCTGAAAAACTATAGGGGGTTTTATGCTGAAAATATGCAGTACTGTCTTGGTTTAATGTATTGTATGAAATTCAAGGAAACCTGTGAATGCTGTAAAAGGCTGTAAATATTTTTTGCCTTCTTGCATTTAAACACAATAATTTTTAGTGATCATTTACAAAATTTTCAAATAGCAAGATAACACTATAAATAGAGGCAGCATGCTGGTACAGTGGGTACTGCTTGCTACCTCATTGTCGGCGTGGAATTTTTACACTCTCACTGTGTTTCTGGTTTTCCTTCCACATCCCCAAAGACATGTTTATGAAGTGAGTAGGCCAAAATTGGCTCCAGTGTGAGTTTGGATGTATGCATCAGAGTATTCTGATTTGGACTGGTTCCTACCTGGTGCTCAGTGTTGCCAGGATATACTCTGTTCCCAACAACATTGCATTGGTTTAAGAATTTTATGTTAGTTTAAACTACTTCAAAGTCACACACTGCATAGCAACTGTTATCTTCCCAAGTGAAGTGTAAACTAGGCAGTATGTTAATAATGTTATTACTGTACTATAGTCATTTATATCAAAAATAAAAAAGACAAGCAACATTTTTTGAATGATAAACATTTATACTTTATATACATTCACAAGAAATTGTCAATTCATTTTAGAACCTCTGACCAGTAATACAATTTGTACAGTGAGGCACTGCAACTTGCTAAACATCTAAAAACTTGTTAGGTGCACTTTTACCCAGCTAGGTCCAAATGGAACAATACCTAATCAAGTAACCATTAAAAATGCCTTAATTCAAAATGTAGGTCTCAACAAGAGAAAGATCACGCTAGTCAATTTTCTGTGCATTCCATAATGCCTTGAATGTCACTAGAACATGAGAATGGACCATTGACATGCTGCAGGCATACAGGTCACATACAAGAATTGCCAGATACCATGGATTCAACTGCTTCACTTTGTCCTGACAATTGTCAGTAGGCCAGAAGGACATATAGTCTGGGATCTGGTTACACTGAAGTTATCATACCAGAATAGGAGTAAAGCATCAGACTAGTATGTCTGAGAGATGGCTACAGGTCTACCACCTATACTGCTGGCAGACACAATGTCTACACCAGCGACAGTACATTGAGAATCAGGGTCCAAACTAGTTGTCCTAGGGAAAGATAATATGTCAACAGTCCTGATGTTACAACTGGACAATGCTAGGCCATGTCCCGCTGCTGTAGTCATTACTGTCCTGAATGATGCTGGTATACTTGTTTTGCCTGGGCCTGTCTTCTCTTCTGACCTTAACAACGTACTTTTGGGATGCTCTGGATCACAACATCCAGAGACAAAATATTATGCCCGCCAGTTTCCAGAAAATTATTCAGACTGTTCTGTGGAAATGAGATGACATCTTACAACTACAGATTTAGAGGCTCAGAGTGGCAGAGGCATCAAGCATTGGCAGCTACAAGAGTTGGTCACACAAGATAACAATTGTTAAAAACTACAGATGTTAATGTTTTCCTGTTTTTTTTTTGTTTTTGTACTGTTTTGCTTTCCTATTATTTGTATGTAGGAAAGTGAAGGTTGAAATTTAAGTTCAGCAATGAGTATTGCATTTCCTTTTTACATCACTATATTTTATTTCCTGTAATAAAAAATTGCACAAGCTAAAAATAATTTAGTGGTTATTTTTTGATTGTAGGTATTGAAGTCCTCCAGTACTATGAATGCATTTTCTTTTGGAATGTTTACATATTTATTAATGATGTAGTAAAGTTGCTGCAGAGTTGTGAAGACTCAGCAACAAAAAATAACCTTGTATTTTTCACTTTCCAATTGATATTATGGTTTCTCTAACAGGTATGTCTCTCTGATTCTAGTATGTTACGACAAAAAAAATACTGTCAGATAACAATTGTTTCTTTTCAACATGGCTGATTTTAGCCTTAAAGGGGAAAAATCTTGACTTCGATAATATCAACATTGGCAAAGCTGTATGTAAAGGGATGTCAAAATTGTAAAAGGTTGTTAAGGTCAAGCGTTGTGTAGCGTTATCTCTGAGACCTCCAGGAGAGAGAGAGGCAGTGATAAACACACACTGACCTAGGAAAGGCACTGCACATAGTAGTGTGAAAAGGCAGGAGCAAAAAGAAGATAAACTCTGCATGTGTTCCGGGTGTCTTGGAAGAGCCTATTAGACAGGTGTACCATTGACAGAGAGACATGTGTACACACACACACATACACACACACACACTCACACAGAGTTGTGAATTGGACAGAAATGTGTGCTTTTCCTCAAGGATGCTAGGCAGCAAATGATCCAGTTGATGGTTTTTGCTTGGGTTTCCTCCCTTTGTCAAAGAACATGCAAGTGACTGGTGCTTTGTTGCATGTTCAAATTCTGATTTCTTTCAGGATAAGAAAATTTCAAATTTCACAGCAGTATTTTTTATTGTTCAGCTTATGAGCTGTACCTAATTTTCTGAAGTTGCTTTACCCCAACTTTGATTTTTTTATCAATTATTTAGTATGGTAGTGGCTTTTGTAGTTGATTAATTTTGTCTCTTGATACATTTAATATCCTTATTTACATTTTCACCAGACATGATACTTATCTGATTGGAAATTACATTTTTTGCAGCACAGATTCAAGTAATTTACCAGGATATATATATATGATAAAATTCTTTCCGATTTTGAATCCTTAATAGTTTTTCTCAGTTCTTGATGCATTGGTTGTTTGTATGGATCTACTGCAAAATGAGATATGGTAAGTTTTTTTTTTTAAACAATCCTGGTAAGCAAATACTTAAGGTTTATTAAGCAAGCCATTAGCTTCTGACAAGTACTGTTTCTGTCTATTGTTAAACTATAAGCCTGAGAGTATGTTTCTTTTCTGCATTCTACTAGCTTATCATAATAAAGCCAATGATACAGCTTAATATTTTTTCCATTGGTTAAAAAGGATGTTGTATTTGGAGTATGGAATGAACTTGAAAAATGTAAAACAACAAATTATTGAAAATTATCTGAGAATTTTAGTCTGAAATTAATTCTTAGAAAGATAAATATTACTCTTTTATTAGTAAGAATAATTCAAGAATATTACCTTACTATTATTATTCAGTGCTTTAAACAGGTTTACCTTTTAGATTGACTAATTCTGTGTAGATGCTTTAATTAATGCTATACAAACTCAAATGCAGTTTGATAACATCTGCATTTGAAAAAGTTAGCTTATAGTGCTTTTTTTATCTGTAACTATTTTAAAATGTGCTGTATTAACCGTACAGTGCCTTTTTAATACCCCTTATAAGTAAGTGTTATTGAACTTTCCTTGTTACCAAGAGTAAATTGTTAGTAAATTTATTGACAAATATTGCTTTTTGTTGTTCATTTCAGCGGAAAAAAGTATGAAAAGCTGTGCATAGCAATGTTTACTGACCTCTGCAGTTCATTTAATTCAGACCAGCTTGACGTCATTATAGCCAATTTGAAGAAGGGGGGCATTTCTCTGCAAATCTTGTAAGTAACTGATAATATTTTGATTTTTTTTTTTTTTGTTCATTCATTCCTCCATTCTCCACTGCTTATCTGAAGCCAGGCCATGGGGGCAACCGGCTTAGCAGTGAGGCCCATGCTTCCCTTTCCTCAACCACACTTGCCAACTCATACTGTGGGATGCCTAGGTGGTCCCAGACCATCTAGCTGATATAATCCTCCCTGCAAGCCCTGAGTCTTCCCCAGGGTCTCCTAACAGCTAGTCGTGTATGTGAAACCTCCAAAGTGAGGCATCCAGGAGGCATCTGTAACAGATGCCCGGACCACCTCAGTTCACGTCTCTAGATGTAACAGATCTATGTATGGACAATTATAATATTTCTATAATATTTTAGTGACAGCTTTATGTGTTGTACGTTTGATCTTCTGAGCATTTTAGTCTCTGTTATTCTGTTTTGCACTTCTTTTTTTGATATATTTGTTGCATTAAAATCTTATTAGCTTTTTCTCTTTGCTCATAAGAGTGTTGTGACATTAAGATTAATTTCTCCCTTTTTCTTGGAGTTAGTTCTCTAGTTTTGCTTTTTGCTTGTCACTACTGGTAGCATAAGGCAGTACCTGCAGCTGATTCAGGTTGCACAGGGAGTCAAACTCCTCCTGGATGGCACATCTGTTCATTTACTAACCTATAACTTATTTAAAAGACTTTTTTAAATGCTTAAACATTTAACATATGATTGAGAATATTATGTTAATAGTACCGAGATGGCATTGCAGCAACTGAAAAAATGTATCCATCACTGAGGATGAGATCATGGTCTTGTTTGATATTGCGTCGCTGTACATGATTCCAATTCATCTCTATGCAGAAACTCCTCAAACAAAGCTAAATAATGACCACACCATACGGACACGAACTAAGCTGGCCACGAACGATATAATGCAGCTAGTTTCACTTTTTCCAGAAAACTCGCTTTAATTTTAATGGGAAAATACTACAGACAAAATAAGGCATGCCAGTGGGATCTCCGTTAACAGGACTTCTAGCGGAACTGGTAATGCAGTGATTTAAAAGCATGGCTCTAACTCAGTCCACACCGAAACTTTGCATATGCTACATTGACAGCACATTCGTCATATTAAAAAGTGACCAGATGAATGATTTCTGTAACCATATCAACACAATATTCCCTGCAATTGTTTACTATGGAAAAAAAAAATAAACCAACACATCTATTTCCTGGACATATCTATTGAAAGGGGTTACGACGCCACCCTGATTACAGGTGTTTATCATAAGGAATGTTATGCAGGCAAAATATTACACTTAGCTAGCAATCACCTGTCATTGCAGCTATTTTTAAACTCTGTTCAGAAGAGTTCACACCCATTGCAATACCATGGAGACTAAAAAAATGAAAGGCAGTATCTTTTCCAACTGTTCACATCAAACAACTACCCAAAGACATTCATTAGACGATGCTTTCATAGGAGATGCCAGAGACCCCAGCAAACATTCGACTCCAATCTGACCCACCACCCCCCAAACCTGGCACACACTTCTTTATCATCACGGTGTATCAGAAGGCACAACATGTATCCTGTCCAGAGCAGACATGAAAGTAGCACACAAGCCTACAAACACTCTGCACACAGTCCTTTTTAATGCTGACAGCAGGAAATTGGCAGCAGAGACATGGAATGTGGTATACAAGCATACCATGCAATTCATGTCTAGCTATATACATGGCACAAACATCAAAAATACTTGCCAAACATATACAGGAACATTGCAATGCAGTCAGAATAAATTACGAACGGTCTCTGATTTACACACATAAAAGTTCTAGCTATCTAATGAAAACACCATTAATAGACAATTGGACAATGACCCAGCATATGCAGGCTTGAAAAAAGAACATATAAATAATAACACTTTTGCGACCAACACCCTCTGAACCCCACCTCAACAATTCCACCCCTCCCCTCCTTAGTTGCTATATATTGCCTTTGGATTCCTGTAAGTCTAATCATGTTCCTCTGATGATGAATTGAAAGCTTAGGAATAATAAACTGTTTTAAGATATGTGATTCATTTTCTCCCTTTGTGGATTTCCAGCTACAACTATATACAATATATATAGAATGGAAACTTCTAGAGAGCACTTAAATGATTAGATCCATGTTATATTTTAAAATGAACTGTTTCCATATGACATACTTTTAATCTTGTATTAAAAAGCTAATTTTAATTTAAATAACAGTTTTAGAGAGTTAATTTTAGTTATCCAACCATACATCCATTGTAAAACCTTCTTAACCAAGTCAGGATTGCAAAGGATGGAATCAGTCCACCAGCATTATTGGGTGCAAGACAGACTCCCATCCTGGACAGGTCACATCCTTATTGAAACTGGAAAAATTTACAGCGACTATATTAACCAAACACAAACACATTTTTTTTTAAATTTTATTGAAATCCCACAACATTCCATACAAATAGATACATTTTTACAAAAATAGGATCGAAAGCAAATCAACCCCCACCCCTGAGAAAGAGATCATGGCCGGCAGAGGAAAACTTAAAGCTAGTAAAAATAAGTAGATTGACAAATTAATAAGTGAGTAAAGATAAATGGAGAAGAAAAAGAAAAGGGGAGAGAATGTGCTTCCTCAGTGCTTTAAAAGCTTATTCTAAAATGTTATTGATTAGATCCAGCCAGGTTTTGAAAAAGTCCTGCACAGATCCTCTAAGTGAGAATTAGATTTTTTCCAATTTCAAATAGTATATAACATCAGTTACCCATTTCAAACACATTTTTTTGACTTAGAAGAAAAAACTGGAACACCCTGAGAAAAAGACACAGACACAGGCAGAATATGTAAACTCCATAGACACAGTGCCTCATTTGAGATTTGAACCCAGAGGAGTTTTCACATTTTGTTATGTTGCAAACACAAATTCAAATGAACCCTAAAGGATCGTTATGGGAAGACCTGCATTGAAGTTGCATCTTACTACACATCTTTCACTTGAATTTTGAAAATGTTCCTGAGCTATACCAATAAAACTGTATTTTGCCATTTATAGTGCATCCGGAAAGTATTCACAGCGCATCACTTTTTCCACATTTTGTTATGTTACAGCTTTATTCCAAAATGGATTAAATTCATTTTTTTCCTCAGAATTCTACACACAACACCCCATAATGACAATGTAAAAAAAGTGATGCACTGTGAATACTTTCCGGATGCACTGTAAATGCTTGCATTAGAACATTATAACAGTTCTGATGAGAACAGGCTGTTCAGCCTAACAAATGTACTAATTCTAGTCATGTAATTTCTCCACAATAGTGTGCTCTCTCTACATATGTTGTATACTGTAGGTGGTGTGTCTGTTGGTCATTGCGCAAAATCAGAATCTACCTTTCATATAACTGAAAAATGTTCTCGCCACCTACCTACAAAAAAATGAAAACTTTTCTGCAATGATGAAAGCAGTTTTCATTCCCTTAAGGACCCCTGGCCTCCATACCTGGGGATGTCAAATGTAAATGCTGTTGACCTTTGTAATTACCAGGTCATCCTGACGTTTGTCATTAAGCTCCATGCACTTTATGTGAAAAGTTCTTAGGTCTACATTTTTATCAATACATGGACCAGAGCCAAAAAATATTAGTCACTCATCAATGATCTCCTGTTTATTTCTATTCCAGTTTGCCTTTTGCTTTGGATGCAGAAGATCATGCAGGCCACCGAGGAGATGCTGCTGAATCAAGAGGACCTCAACATTCATGGAAAGGATTAACACAGCAACAAAAGGATGGTCTTACTTTGGTTAAGAAAATGATGACTTCTTTTGATGAAGATGGCTTAGAAGAGATCTACACATTCAGGTAAAGAAACTGTTTAAAAAAATCATTTTAGGTACATGCTAGGTTATGCTGTGTGGAAAATATGTGTTTAAAAAAATTATTTTAAACTAGAACATGATGCTGAAGAATTAAAGCAGAAGGTAAGAGTAAAAAGCATTTCAGGAAAAAATAGTGATTTTGTTTTTTCAGTACTATGAATTTTGACAAGGATTTTCTGTCTACATTAGCCCAAAGCATGAAAAAATATTGGATTCTTTTCATTAGAGCTTTTTTGAGCACAACATTAGATAACTTGAGAGAAGAATTAATTGCATGAGATTGATGATTTTTTTTGGATCTCATCTATTAAGAGTAACACCAGTTACAATTTTTTCCCCCCAACATAACACTAATAAACATGTTATAATGTTCACAAACCTTGAACAGGTTGTAGTCGCATTGGGCCAGATCTGTTGAATAGGATGGGCACGGCAGGTTTTACAGAGCATTGTTTTTTTGATACTTATGAATGCCAATACTAGAGGGATCGGTTGGTAGATTAACTGATAGAACTTTATTTGTCCTCAGGGAGAAATGTGGCTTTTTACAGAAGCTCTTAAAATAAATAAATACTTAAATATATATATACTAGCCGAAGCCCGCCGTAGCATACGGCGCTGTAAAAATAGGAACGGAAAACGGTGAGAAAGGAATTCAGTATAACAAAGGCTTAGGAAACCACGGTCGCAGTATAACGAAAATAGCAAGGAGCGAAACCAATGCCAATGGTCGAGAGAGTACCTTCCTGTAGCAGGCTACGGAAAACATAGACATATATAGATAGACGCTGCATTCACTGTGTTGCCCAGTCGACACGATAAGTCAGCGTGTCCGCCCTATTGTGAGTGGTAAAAGTGCCATTTAAACTAATACAGGTAGACGTGGCAACCGGGTTTTCTGATGAAAAAACAACGTTTTAAACAGTATCGTTTACATACAACAGATTTTGGCGAATCGTTTACATGCAATTATTTATATCCATTTATACACTAATAATGGCAATTATTAAATAATAATAGTAATAATTATTATTATTATTATTATTATTATTATTATTATTATTATTAAATAATTCCTCCCGTATAAGTAACATTTCTCGGACTGCTTTCTTTCATCTCCGAAACATTTCTGGACTTCGTCCTGTTCTTACGCAACACAGTACTAAAGTATTGGTTAATGCCCGAGTCACCTCACGTATAGATTACTGTAATGGTATTCTATCTGTCATCCCACAAAAACGTATCCATCGCTTACAATTTATTCAAAATTCTGCTGCCAGGATAATAACCTGCTGTTCTAAATCCACTGAACATACTACACCTATTCTCTCTCAACTTCACTGGCTCCCTGTTAACTACAGAATACAATACTAAATACCGCTCTTAACATTTAAAGCTCTCCACAACCTCTCTGATCTCCTACAGACTGACACTCGTCTCGCTCACTCTGATTCTCATCTGCAGCTGTACTTTCTGTACCACACATCAAACTCTGTGCTATGGGAGCTCGAGCGTCTCTCATAGTGCTCCTCAACTTGGTAATTCTCTTCTCTCTCATATACATCAGCTCGATTCAATAACACATTTTAAAACTACCCTCAAAACTTATCTTTTCAAACTGGCATACCAATTGTGAATTTTGCACTGTTACTGCCAGTTATCTTTGTTTGTTTGCTAATTATTACTGTTTGATCGAGAGCGATGGTGGACGCGGAAGTAGGATTAGAGATGACGGGCGGGGCTCTATCGTGCGTATCCCATGTTCTTAGAGTTGGTGGCGGGGCTCTCTGTCTTGCGTGTGCTCTCTGTCTTGCTTGCCCTTAGAGTTGGCGGGTGGGCTTTGGCGGGCGTGGCTCTCTGTCTTGCGTGCGCTCTCTGTCTTGCTTGCCCTTAGTTAGAGTTGGCGGGCGGGGCTCTGTCGAGTGTATCTCATGGTCTTAGAGTTTGGCGGAAGGGGGCTCTGTGAGTTGGCGGGCTTGTGCTCACTGTCTTGCACTCACTGTCTTGCGTGCTCTTAGTGAATTATATATATATATCTATACTAATAAAAGGCAAAGCCCTCACTCACTCACTCACTCACTCACTGACTGACTGACTGATTGACTGATTGACTGACTGACTGACTGACTGACTCATCACTAATTCTCCAACTTCCCGTGTAGGTAGAAGGCTGAAATTTGGCAGGCTTATTCCTTACAGCTTCCTTACAAAAGTTGGGCAGGTTTCATTTCGAAATTCTACGCGTAATGGTCATAACTGGAAGGTATTTTTCTCCATTTACTGTAATGGAGTTGAGCTTGACCGCCGTGGGGGCGGAGTTTCGTGTGACATCATTACGCCGCCCACGTAATCACGTGAACTGACTGTCAACGCACTATGTAGAAAACCAGGAAGAGCTCCAAAATACGCTGAACAAAACATGCATTATATAATTGAGAAGGCAGCGAAACATTAAGAAGCGAGCGAGTGACATACTACCATATTCATCAGTACAGCTACTTCGGAAACAAAGCGAGGTATAAACCTAAACTTTAAATTAACTTAATAGACAGGCTGCCGCTGGTGCTTTTCGTGCCCAAGGATAATGCGGGATACAAGTTTAATGAGAGGACGCAGGATATAAACGAGAGTTTTGATCACTTTGTAACTAAGTTAAAATTGCAGGTGAAGGGGTGTGCTTATGCAAATTCCGAGAGACTGTGTTTGTGGAGGATTGACAGTTAAGGCGGGTGGGGGAGTCACGTCATCATCTCCCCTCCCATTTACCTCATTTCGCTCTGAGCTGAGCTCCGCGGCTAACGCCGTCTTCCGAAGCAACTTCGTCACACTGCCACCAAATACAGAGAAATCCACGTTAATACACACTCTGTCTCTAGACTTTCTCCACACTGAATCCTCCAGGCACTACTTACAAAAGGTTACATTGACAATCGTGTTACGTTATTTTTAAAAT
>JANRMT010062814.1:125846037-125921133 GCA_026402145.1 Polypterus bichir lapradei | reverse complement strand
GTTATTTTTAAAATTTTTCCTTTTCTTTTTCATACCTTCTTTAACACACTACTTCTCCGCTGCGAAGCGCGGGTATTCTGCTAGTATATATATATATACACTAGCAAAATACCCGCGCTTCGCAGCGTAGAAGTAGTGTGTTAAAGAAGTTATGAAAAAGAAAAGGAAACATTTTAAAAATAACGTAACATGATTGTCAGTGTAATAGTTTTGTCACTGTTTTGAGTGTTGCTGTCATCAAGGATTTGATTATCATTATTTCTTTCAATCAGGTTCGTATTTGGAGGATGTGTTGTGTTAAAGTTATGTTCCGTGTTTGTCAACCGTTGTAACGATAACAGGTTTCATTCATCGAAGTGTTCATTACCCAAATCAGTACTCGTGAATCTAAGATGTTTAACAGGCATTCCTGGTATTAAGTTGTGGATTTGCCTGCAAATATTTAGAGGTAGTGTGTCTATGAACTTAATTTAACCTTTCCCAGTCCTGCAAAGTCAGTTCACGTGAGCTGCTCGGAGTACTTGCATTGAAGCTTCTCAACTGTGCTTGTGCTATCTCGTGTGATCTCACGATGTCCACGGCTTTATTTAACGTTAGCTCAGACCTGGCACTTAAAAGTTGTATCTCGCGAATATCGTATTCGTCTTAGGCATGACAAACGCCATCGGCAGCGTGTCTATGAACCTAATTTAAAGTTAAGCTTTACACCCTGCTTTCCTATTCGTTTGCATAAGCACAGTCCTTTACCAGCAATTTAAACTCCGTTACAGCAATTTTAACTCTGTTACAAAGTGATCAAAAGTCTCGTTTACACCCTGCGTCTTCTCATTAAACTTGTATCTCACGAATATCATATTCGTCGTGGGCATGACAAACGCCAGCGGCAGCCTGTCTATGAACTTAATTTAAACTTTAGGTTTACACCGTGCTTTGTTTCCTAAGTAGCTGCACTCATGAATATGCTTGTATGCGTCACTCGCTTCATATTCTTTTGCTACCTTCTCAATTGTGTAATGCGTTTTTTGAACAGGTTTCATTCATCCAAGTGATCACTACCCAAATCGGTACTCATGAATCTAAGATGTTTAACAGGCATTCCCGGTATTAAGTTATGGATTTGCCTGCGAATATTTAGTGGCAGCGTGTCTATGAACGTAATTTAAACTTAAGCTTTACACCTTGCTTTCCTATTGATATGTGTACAAAAGCTTGTTCAGTGTCAGAGGGTTTCCGCAGTAGCTGCACTTATGAATATGCTAAGCACAGTCCTTCTCCCGTGAATATTTACCTTATATGGGCAGGCACTCAATTATGTGGGAGTCGTGATGATGTGTGATGCAACTCCGCCTCACACGGCGACCGAGCTGCTGGCTATGGCCATATATGTGGACGAAAGTAGGTTCTAGTTATGACCGTTATGCGTAGAATTTCGAAATGAAACCTGCCTAACTTTTGTAAGTAAGCTGTAAGGAGTGAGCCTGCCAAATTTCAGCCTTCCACCTACACGGGAAGTTGGAGAATTAGTGATGAGTCAGTGAGTGAGTGAGTGAGTCAGTCAGTGAGGGCTTTGCCTTTTATTAGTATAGATATATAGATATATATATATACACACACACACACTCTAAAATGACTAAAAACAAAGAAAATATAAAAAGAAAGAAAATGTCTGACTTTGCAGTCACAGTGAGGTATTATGTAAGTGTATTGCTGTCAGTATAAAGGATTCCCAGTAGTGTTTCCTCACACACATTTGCTGAATAATTCGTTGGCTGATAGTCCTCAGTGTTAGTGTGTCAGAGAGTGTGTGCAGTATTGTTTATAATGGCACTCAGTTTAGCTTTAATTCTCTCCTTTACTACTACCACCAGGGCATCCAGAGTATGTCCTATAACTGAGTCTGCCTTGTAATTAGCTTATTGATTTGCCTGGCCTCTCTTGAAATGATGTTACCAGCCCATCACATCACAGCGTAGAAAATTGCACTGGTCTCCACAGAGTTGTAGAAGATGTAAAGAATGTCGCTACTCACATTACAGGAATTAGTTCTGCTATGAAAGAAGAGCCTGCTCTGTGCTTTCTTATATTTATGTTACCCCAAAGTACTTTTAGGAGTACAACACCTCAGCATTCACTCCCTGCACAGTGACAGGGTGTAGAGGTTCTTTAGTGTTGCGAAAGTCAAAAAACAGTTCCTTGGTTTTGCTGATGTTTAGTTGCAGACAGTTCTCTTTTTACCAAGAAGCAAAGTTCTTCACCTGACACCTATACTCTGTCTTATTCCCCTTATTGATACACCGTATATGTGCAGAATTATCAGAGAATTTCTGCAAGTGATATGACCTTGTGTTATATTTATAGTCTGAGGTGTACAGAATGAAGAGAAAACGAGACATGACTATTCCTTGTGGTGCTAGTTTAGTTAAGTGATAGTTGGTAACTTCTGTCTTGATGGATATACTAGTATTTTAAAACTGGTTTTACTCTTAGTATTTATACACTGTATATAGTTTAGTCTTGATAGAGTCCTATGTGACTCTGTTTTCCCTTTTTGTACTCTTTGACTTTTGTTAGAATGCCTCAAATCTCATAGACTTACCTCTGCTTATAATATATTGTATTTTAGCACTTCTCCCTCCTTCCCTTCTACATCTATGATCTCAGGCAGTTACACAGAGTAAAAGGACAAACAGGAGTTAAGTTACACATGTTAATAATGTATTAATAATATTCATAAAATAATAATGAAGCAAAGTATATGTGAATGTTGGCAACCATATAACCTTATAAATGAAAAGATGTGTTGTTTCAGGAGGGACACAGACTTGTAGTTACTCAGATGTCTCTGGTGAAGTTATCAGTCCTAGTAGTTTCTTTAGGACAAGCCTCATGTCTGTCTCAACAAGGCTGCTGAGTTGTGCTCCGCATTGTGTTTTCTTCTTGGCCATGATGTGTGTGTGTGTGTGTGTGTGTGTGAGAGAGAGAGATAGGGTTTTTGCCTGTAGGGCATTTTGGTACAGAATGGCATCTGATTCAAAACCAATCCCAAACAGCCATACTTCAGACCAATGGGTGCACACACTGCCTTTTCAGACCTGCTCTCAAGTAGTAGATACCATTTGTTAGCTGATGCTTGCCAGTTTCCTGCGGGGGATGTTTCATAGAATGTCCTGCAGAGAATTCCCCTTTGCCAAACCGATTTGAGGCATGGAATAAATTTGACATTCTGAATCAGTCCTAAAGACTCAGAGGATGGTTAGTTAGACATAAAATCACTGCTGTACTCATCAATAAAATAAAATATTCCTCCTGAAACACTAATATTACATTTGCTTTTTCTGACTATATAAAATATTTATCACTTATACACAAAATATCACTCCACCACATATATTTTATACTTTATTATAAAAGAGGCAAAATTTTGTTCACCTCAATAAATGGAAGTACATGATTTTAAAGTCTGGTTTTTCATGAACCAATCTGTTAGCTTTGTAATATTTGGCATTGTAAGATTTATATTTGCATCATTGGCTGATTGAGACAATATTACAAAAGAGTGATATTTAACAGATTAGTCCAATTCCCAATGTAAATGTCAGAAACTCATGCTGCTTAATTTTCCTAATCTGACCCTCCTTTTTTTTAACTTTATTGCTTTCTGTGTAAAATCAAACTTGACAGTTTTACATTAATGTTTTATTTCAGAACTCCTGTAAAACTGTCATTCTTTTGCTGTTTTCAAGGTTTTTTCTTAGTGATTAGACTTTGTTATTGCTTATGCCTGTTTATAAATCCAGAATTGGAAAGTTACTTGGGCTGTAATTACCTGTCCTTAATAAATTTACAGCTTAGAGACAGCATGACGTTCTTCAACATACCATTTACATATATGATACATGCTAATGAATGGTAGTTTGCCTTCAAAAGGCAAGAAAATGGCATCCATTCATTTTTCCATGTAGTTTCACTCAAGTTTTTTTCGTGTATCATTTTGCCTTTTGGAGTAATTTATCTACTTGCAGTCACATGTGAGTGTACTACCAACTTTCTCTGTACAATGAAACTGTAAAAAAAGTGGTACCGTCAAGTTTTCAGAACTTTGGTACCAAATGAGTATCGATATATATGTCAGTTCTTGTGACACCCCTAGCAGAGTTTGAACTATACCCATCTGCAGTCTTTACTATGCTATAGATAAATTAATAGATTAATCCTTATTTAGAAATATTCTCAGTTTTTACCTGAAGTGTGAAAAAGGCACCTTCATTTTTAGGTAGACTTCTGAAAAGTATACTGAAACACTCTGCATCATCATGTCTTCCAAATGGAGTTAGTTGTGGGGGAAAGGACATCTTTGGTTTTGAAGGCTGGGCCCTCGCTCCATGTCAGTGTTTGGTTTGTATACAGTACAAAGAAAGCTGTTATAGTTTCCAGTTACAGTTGATGGTTTTGATTCTCCTACTCTTTTATGTAAAATACTTTTAATTACATTTAAAAGTGTATTCCTAAGTAAAAAGTATTCCTAAAAGTACTTTTAAATAAATTTGTGTTCCTTTCTTTTTCTGTTGAAACTGAACCAAATTTTTTTCTAAATTGGCTGTTCTTGTAAAGCAAAAGAAGAAAAATAATTTTGGGCATGTTAATTTAAAATCACAAAGTATATTCTTACATCCATCCATCCATCCGTTCATTTCCTAACCTGCTTAGGCTAGGGCAGGGTCACAGGGCAGCTAGATCCTATCCCAGCAGTCATCAGGCATACTGCTGGAACAATACTTAGACAGCATTCCAGTACATTGCAGGGCAAACACACACCCACCCACCCACACACTAAGGCTAATTAAATAATATATTCTTACATTTATAATTTTATTTAAATAAATGTATTTTTATTTTTTTTATTATATTATGATACATGATATACTATGATACTGTAACTGTGGAAACAAAGTTTGGAAATTAATATGGAATTATACAAAAGAAATATGTTAAAGTTAAAATATTAGTATTGTATGTCCAGAATAAATATGTACTGCACATAAGTGCTAGCTGTAACATATTGAAATATCAGAAATAAATACTGATTCTTGTGTGATTTTTGAAAAAAAACCCCAAGATGATCAAGTTATAAAAAATGCATAAATATACATGAAACAATGCTTTGTTTAATAGTTGATGGTGGCAGGGAGGTGAAACTGCAGGGGATGAATAGGCAGTGTGATAAAACAATGCCCAAGAACTATAGACAGATAATCTAGTACACCAGTTAAGTATAATTCTCTTACAAATGTAATTTGTATTAGATTTTCTAATAGTTAAATACACTGTATTATAAAACTGAGGTACCACCAATATACGGCATGTGAAAACTAAATATACACATCTTTTCTTATTTTATATGGATTTTGTTAAAAACACTTGAAATCATAGTGCTTTCAGTCAGATTTCAAAGCTTTCCATTCGTGTTTACCTTTATTTACATGTGATTACTAGTAACACCAAATGAAAAAGCGAAAAAAAACAGTGAAGTCTGTATAACAAGACACAGTGTGTTTTTTTTAAACAATAACTTTCTTTTTTCATTTTTTATACCCCTCCTTCCTGATCGCACTGACTTAGCCACCTCCCCGCCCTCCCACGTAATTTTTTGCTATATATTGCCTTTGATTCTTGTAAGTCTAAGCATTATCCTCTGATGAAGACCCCTGGCAGGGGTTGAAAGCTCAGGAATAAAAACTACTTTATGATACGTGATTCATTTTCTTCCTTTGTGGATCTCCAGCTGCAAATATGCAAACCGTATAACAGACCTTCTCTTCTATATACACGTGGACAAAATTGTTGGTACCCTTCAGTCAATGAAAGAAAAACTCACAATGGTCACAGAAATAACTTTAATCTGACAAAAGTAATAATAAATAAAAATTCTATGAAATTTAACCAATGAAAGTCAGACATTGATTTTCAACCATGCTTCTACAGAATTATTTAAAAAAATAAACTCATGAAACAGTCCTGGACAAAAATGATGGTACCCCTAACTTAATATTTTGTTGCACAACCTTTTGAGGCAATCACTGCAATCAAACGATTCCTGTAACTGTCAATGAGACTTCTGCACTTCTCAGCAGGTATTTTGGCCCACTCCTCATGAGCAAACTGCTCCAGTTGTCTCAGGTTTGAAGGGTGCCTTTTCCAGACGGCATGTTTCAGCTCTTTCCAAAGATGCTCAATAGGGTTGAGGTCAGGGCTCATAGAAGGCCACTTTAGAATAGTCCAATGTTTTCCTCTTAGCCATTCTTGGGTGTTTTTAGATGTGTGTTTTGTTTCATTGTCCTGTTGCAAGACCCATGACCTGCGACTGAGACCAAGCTTTCTGACACTGGCCAGCACATTTCTCTCTAGAATCCCTTGATAGTCTTGAGATTTCATTGTACCCTGCACAGATTCAACACACCCTGTGCCAGATGCAGCAAAGCAGCCCCAGAACATAACAGAGCCTCCTCCATGTTTCACAGAAGGGACAGTGTTCTTTTCTTGATATGCTTCATTTTTCCGTCTGTGAACATAGAGCTGATGTGCCTTGGCAAAAAAGTTAAATTTTTGTCTCATCTGTCCATAGGACATTCTCCCAGAATCTTTGTGGCTTGTCCACATGTAGTTTGGCAAATTCCAGTCTGGCTTTTTTATGATTTGTTTTCAACAATGGTGTCCTCCTTGGTCGTCTCCCATGAAGTCCACTTTGGCTCAAACAACGACGGATGGTGCGATCTGACACTGATGTTCCTTGAGCTTGAAGTTCACCTTGGATCTCTTTAGAAGTTTTTCTGGGCTCTTTTGTTACCATTCGTATTATCCGTCTCTTTGTTTGTCATCAATTTTCCTCCTGCGGCCACGTCCAGGGAGGTTGGCTACAGTCCCATGGATCTTAAATTTCTGAATAATATGTGCAACTGTAGTCACAGGAACATCAAGCTGCTTAGAGATGGTCTTATAGCATTTACCTTTGACATGCTTGTCTATAATTTTCTTTCTAATCTCCTGAGACAACTCTTTCCTTCTCTTCCTCTGGTCCATGTTGAGTGTGGTACACACCATGTCACCAAACAACACAGTGACTACCTGGAGCCCTATATATAGGTCCACTGACTGATTACAAGATTGTAGACACCTGTGATGCTAATTAGTGGACACACCTTGGATTAACATGTCCCTTTGGTCACATTATTTTCAGTCTTTTCTAGGGGTACCATCATTTTTATCCAGGCCTGTTTCATGAGTTTATTTTTTTAAATAATTCTGTTGAAGCATGGTTGAAAATCAATGTCTGACTTTCATTGGTTAAATTTCATAGAATTTTTATTTATTATTACTTTTTTCAGATTAAAGTTATTTCTGTGACCATTGTGAGTTTTTCTTTCATTGACTGAAGGGTACCAACAATTTTGTCCACGTGTATATCTATATCTATATATCTATATAATATATAATTATTATTTTTTTTTTTTTTTTACCAAACTTAGTTTTCTAATTTCTATATTGTTCCCAAAACACAGAACTTAATTAGCCCAGGAGTCCAATTAAAAACAAGCTGGCCGGAACAAAAACTGCAGCCATAGGGGGGGCTACAGGATCGAGGTTGGGAAACACTGCGTTAAGCACTGTGCTATTTATAATTATCATGGTGTTTCAGTTTTTTTAATTTTCACAAATATGGGGATTTATTGAGCAATAATGCAAAGGTAAATTAAATAATTTTTAATTTTATTTTTATACCAAAATCTCAAACTGTTAAAAAGGTCTTTAGACTTTTTATGGGCACCTATTTCAGTTATAATATGAGGTGTAAGGATTAATATAAGAAAAATTATGCCCAGAATATCTTTAAAAGCCACACACTGCTTTTATTTAAATTATGTTATTACCATGTGCACGATGAGACTGAAATATATGTCCTCCTCTGACAGGCTAAGGGAATTAAAGTTATTTATTAACGAGCAAAGAAATCTGTGTGCAAGCCCAATTCAGGTATTCAAAAGCCTCATAAACAGCAATAAGATTGATCCATCAGAATTCTTTCCATTAATTGGCAAATCATGTACTTGAGAAACCCTGTGAAAGTTAAATGTAAAGTGCATTTCATATTAAAGCCAGTAGGCACTCCTTTACATAGAAAACTGAAGCAATTCATGCACAGTAGTTGAAGGTGAATCTTGGACAACTTTTAAAAACGTAACTGGATGAGATACTGGGACAGCTTGGCTATTATGTAATCTAAGGGACTTGACAGACTGAATGGCCTCTGATTTGTGAAATCTCTATTCTAATGTACCTCCTACATTATCCTGGCCAGAATTAGTACTTGCTCTTTTGCAGGTCTATCCCAATTACTTATATTTTTTTCTATTTTTATCTGCAGTGAGTCAATGGAAAAATTAACGCTTTTCAAGAAGATTGAGAGGAAGCCCATGGCCTGGCCTTGTCAGCTTACAATTGGCAGCTCTCTTTCTATCCGAATTGTTGGATACAAAGCAGTAAGCATTTGCTTTTACTTATTTCAGCATTTTAAACTTACATCAGGTCTTTCTATTAATAGTATTCACATGGTCTAACTTTTAGTTAACACATACTGGCTTCATTGTGAAACTAATCTGTTCCTGAAAACCCCTTCATAAGATGAACACAAACACTTAGTTACCAATAATTTAATTGAAAAAAATGTTCATGTTTTACTTGGCCTCAACAAATGACACCCATTCTCAACAAATGACACCCATTTTTTCTTAAATAAACCCAAATGCATGAAAAGTGCCCAAATTAGTTTAACATTTTATTCATCAATACAATCGATAATAAAACCGTTTCCCTTAATGGAATACTATTTAATAAGACCAGTCACATGCACTTTATCACTTCAAATTTCATATTCACAGGAAAGGCCTTTCAATCTTTATTGGGCTTTTCCAGTTATTTCACACTTTTTCTTGGTTATTCTTTTCAAATTTTGGTAGAAGCCTGCATTTTTAAAATCAAAAGGTTCAATGAACAGAATGTTACTATATATCAGTTAATTTTTCTAAATACTTATCTTTGTACTGATATGCATATGTAGCCAGCCGGCCTACTTCCTAACTGTCAAGTTTTATTCTTGAGTGACTGTAGTTTCTGGTTATTATACAGTTTTGATGTAATAGTATATAACTATATATATTTGAAATGTTTATGTGACTAACAGTATAAAAGTACTTAATTCAACTAACTTGTTTTAACTATATTTAGATACTATGTTTAATTTTGCAATTCAGTAACACAATACTTCACATTCTATTTATATGGAAACTTGTCACCTGTAATTGCAGATGTCTATAGTGTTATTTCTGCTACTTCTGAAACTACTAGCTAATTTATAAATCTTATTTGAAATGTTTAATGTTATGGTGATAGATGTTAATATTTTCTGAGTTATTAGATTTATATCTATGTTAATTAAAGGATGCCTGAAGTAGCGCTGTCATCTTTAAATATGGGTGTACAGCCATAGGGTGAAAACTTAAATAAAGACAGTGGCATAACTTGGAAGATGAAACATCATCAGAACAAGCAGGGGTTGATACCAAAAAGAAAAACAATCGGGCATCTTAGACAAAATAAGAACCAGAAATCAAAGTCTAAAATTCTTAACCAAAAGTTTATAACCAGAAGACCTAAACAAATGCATTTTTAAAATGATTTCTAGAGAGTACCCATATACTTGGACAATGAAGTTCCATGTGCCACTGGCTTAACTATCGTCACTGTAAATTCAAAACATAATGATGAATAAATATCACATTTAAAACCAAGACATAAATTAATAATGAAAGTAAATTTTAGAACTACATGATTCAACACCACATTGCACAGAGGATTCTTCATCTTCTTACACATATTGCCTTCCTTACAATCTAGCATTTTGTTGTAATGTTAATTATGGAAAATGTATTTATTATATGCAAACCATATATTGCCAACCATAGTTCTAGAGAGAGTTCCAGCAGTAGATCTACTTCCAAAGCTAGTTAAGATTACAGATGAGAGGTAGTTTATGATACTGGAAAATAATGGTGTCCAGGCATATAATGGGGTGGATGTTGTATTCAGAGAAAAATTAAAGCCTGGAAGTAAAGAAGCTGACAACAGTAAAAGCAAGCAGCCTTGTTTACTGTTTGATAGGGATGCTCCTATCGATCAGCCGATTTTCACTAAAAAAGACTTGATCTATGGTAGGTAAATTAGTCAATTACAAAAACGATCTTTTTAGCCCCTGCTTTTCTGTGCTTTACTGAAATTTAGTTGCAGTGCTCCTTTACGCAAGTTGTTTCGGTAGTTGAACCAGTGCAAATCAAAGCTTGTTTTTAATCAGCAAAAGACAATTGGAATATTAACCTTTAGCTTAAAGAAAATGGAGTAATAAACTGAGATGAAGGACTTGGAGAAGTCATCCTGTGAAATCAGACAAACAGCAAGAAAAGCTTTAATGATTTCAGACCTTTTGAGTTAAAATGGACACTGTACTATGGACATTGTACTATATAATTAAAATGGTAATCCATTGCACTGTAGTGCAATTTATGATTAAAAATGATTAAAACCCATAAGTATATTTATATTTAAGCAGTGTTTAATTGCCAATATTAATTAATTGAGATTATATATAAATATATAAAAATTATTTATAGTTTATATATGCAGTGGAACCTCGTTTTACGAGTAACTTGGTTTACGAGTGTTTTGCAAGACGAGCTACATTTTTTAATAATTTTTGACTTGATAAATGAGCAATGTCTTGCAATACGAGTAGTATGGATACACTTTGTCTGCTGAGCGTCATGTGATCACAACTGAGCTGATGGTTCTTCTCTCTCTTACGCGCGTCTCTATCTCCTTATATCTCTCGCTCGCGCGCACGTCTCTCTCACTCCTTATCTCTCTCGCTCGTGCGCGTCTCTCTCTCTCTCCTTATCTGTCTCGCTTGTGTCTCTCTCTCTCTCTTCTCTTGAGGGCAATCGTCTTCTATTCTCCATCTGAGTCTGTGTGCCTCACTCATATAGTCAACATCCGTACGAGCGTATACTGTTTACTACAGCATTGGGACTGTGTGTGTGTGCACGCGCACGTACATGTGTGCTGTGAAGTGCGAGTCCCCGTCATGCACCCCAAAACACGAAGCTGAGTTTCAGTACTTTAACAACACCAGCTTTATTCAGCTTGAAACAGCAACAGCACGGTTATTTATTGTTGCGGGATCTTTATAATGTTCCTTGTATCACCCATCGATGGCAGGTGCTTATAGCATGTCCGCGATCTTTTTGAATACGCTTATATGGCGAACTGCTACAGCACTGGGAGACTGCGATTGCTTTAGGACGCTCTTCCGCGTGTCGTCCCGTTGGGTGGAATCCCACAAGAGTTTAGAAACTCACTCACACCAGCCATGATTCTTTTTAAAGGTAAAGTGCAGGTTAATTTGTTTTATGTATTTTTACTTTATATTTTGTATTAATCATTTTTATATGAATAATTTTGGGTTGTGGAACGAATCATCCGAGTTTCCATTATTTCTTATGGGGAAATTCACTTTGATATACGAGTGCTTTGGACTGCGAGCACGTTTCTGGAACGAATTATGCTCGCAAACCGAGGTTCCACTGTATATATCAAATATTTATATTATATTATATATATATATATATATATATATATATATATATATATATATATACAGTAATCCCTCGCTATATCGCGCTTCGACTTTCGCGGCTTCACTCTATCGCTGATTTTATATGAAAGCATAACTAAATATATAACGCGGATTTTTCGCTGCTTCGCGGGTTCTGCGGACAATGTGTCTTTTTACTTCCTGTATATGCTTCCTCAGTTGGTTTGCCCAGTTGATTTCATACAAGGGACGCTATTGGCGGATGGCTGAGAAGCTAACCAATCAGAGCACACAGTTAAGTTCTCCTGACTGAGAAGCTAACCAATCAGAGCACGCAGGAGCCATGCAGTGTTAACCAGGAAGTCTCATCTCGCTCATTCAGCATCAACGTGCTTCGCTGTGTAAAGAGTTATGCTCTTTAGTGTTTATCTTTGTGCATAGTCAAGCCCTTCGTTATGGCTCCAAAACAATCTGCTACTGCTTCAGGTGCCGTGCCCAAGCGCAAGAAGATGTTAACGATTGCCGAAAAGGTAAACGTTTTGGATTTGTTGAAGGCTACGATTCTTTTTATTTAAAAAAGTAGGAAAGGAATATAAGATCTACGGCTGCAGCGTCCTTTTAACCAGGATGCAAAACGAGTTGTAAGTGGATGTAATAAGGCAGTAGTCTGGATGGAATCTGCTTTAGGGATTTGGATTGAAGACTGCCAGAAGAAGAAAAACGGCAGTGCTACACAATCGCCTGAAGTGGCTCCTTTACAAGGGCTGTAACGCTCTCCTTTGTTGTGCAGTAAAATTAAACTCATTGTTATCGGACAAGTCATCGTGTCATTGTTGGTGAGTAACCATAAATAATTAATCCATTTACTGTATACTATTTTTCTTGCAATGTACGTATTTATTGCTGGTGACCTGTCTATCGTAATGGCTGTAACATATGTGATATCGGAGACACTCAATATCTTTAAAATAATATTTAGGTTTTACTGTATATAAACAGTGTGTGTTTATATACATAATTTCAATGAATCTTACCTAATATCTAAGAGAATACAAAGGGATTATGCTGTATAACGCTGCGGGGAATATTTATAAACAGTGCGGGAGAGTTTATAAGGGCTTAAAATATATAAAAATAACCATACAAACATATGGTTTCTACTTCGCGGATTTTCACCTATCGCGGGGGGGTCTGGAACGCAACCCCCGCGATGGAGGAGGGATTACTGTATATATATAAAATTCATTTTTTGTTGTTAGATAAATGGTGAAAACTGCTTTTTTAATTTAGCCTAGATTACAGGAAGAATTAAACAACATGACAGCCTATAGTTGGAGAAGCATTTTATTTTCTTTTATTCAATATGTATTATGGATATATATTTTTGTACATATTTTATTTGTTAAAGTATTTATTTTGAGGATTATTTTATTTATTTTAGTATTTTTATGGTTACTGAACAATAAGCCTACAAAATTTCATTTTGTTAATAAAAAATTAACAGTTAACACCTGTGGTCTATAGTTAAATTATAAAAATACCAAACTTAACACTTTAGACGTATACAGTAGAAACCTTATGTATTAGTTATGCAGGAGCTTAGTGTAAAAAGTTTTTTAGAGAGACAAAGAAAGAAAAACAAAATCAAATTTGTTATTTGAATCGACCAATCAAGTTTTTTTTCAAACAGAATTCATTGTTGTAATATTTTATTGTAAGACTGTTAAATCTTTTTATTTCTACTCCTCAATTAACTTAAAACATAGCAGCAAGAATCTTAACAACTAAAATGAATTACTTTAACTCCAGTTCAGAAATAAACATAGGGTGTATCTGGTTCTAAGATGAGTTTAGAGTCAGCATGGAAATTCAAGTGAAGTAAAAATAGACGTTTAGAAAGAACTCCAGGATGTTATCCATCCATCCATGCTGTTCTGCTTATCCGAGATCGGGTTGCGGGGGCAGCAGCTTGAGCAGAGATGCCCAGACTTCCCTCTCCCTGGTCACTTCTGCTAGCTCTCCAGGGGGAATCCCGAGGTGTTCCCAGGCCAGCCGAGAGACATAGTCCCTCCAGCGTGTCCTGGGTCGTCCGTGGTCCCTCCTCCCAGTTAGATGTGCCCAGAACACCTCACCTGGGAGGCGTCCAGGAGGCATTCTGATCAGATGCCTGAGCCACCACATCTGACTCCTCTCGATGCGGAGGAGCAGTGGCTCTACTCTGAGCTCCTCCCAGATGACCAAGCTTCTCACCCTATCTTTAAGGGAAAGCCCAGACACCTTGTGGAGGAAACTCATTTCAGCCGCTTGTATTCGCAATCTCGTTCTTTTGGTCACTACCTATATTTCATGACCATAGGTGAGGGTAGGAATGTAGATCAACCAGTAAATTGAGAGCTTTGCCTTTCAGCTCAGCTATTTTTTCACCACGACAGACCAATGCAACGCCTGCATCACTGCGGACACCGCACCGATCGCCTGTCGATCTCATGCTCCATTCTTCCCTCACTCGTGAACAAGACCCCGAGATACTTGAACTCCTCCACATGGGGCAGGATCTCGCTCCCAACCCTGAGAGGGCACTCCATCCTTTTCTGGCTGAGGACCATGGGTTCGGATTTGGAGGTGCTGATTCCCATCCCAGCTGCTTCACACTCGGGTGTGAACCGATCCAGTGAGTGCTGAAGATCACGGCCTGATAAAGCAAACAGGACAACATCATCTGCAAAAAGCAGTGACCCAATCCTGAGCCCACCAAACCGGACCCCCTCAATGCCCTGGCCGTGCCTAGAAATTCTGTCCATAAAAGTTATGAACAGAATTGGTGACAAAAGGCAGCCCTAGCAGAGTCCAACTCTCACCAGAAACGGGTTCGACTTACTGCTGGCAATGTGGCCCAAACTCTGACACGGGTTGTACAGGGACCAAACAGCCCTTATCAGGGGGACCGGTACCCCATACTCCCGGAGCACCCCCCACATGATTCCCCGAAGGACACGGTTGAACACCTTTTCCAAGTCCACAAAACACATGTAGACTGGTTGGGCAAACGCCCATGCACCCTCCAGGACCCTGCTAAAGGTGTAGAGCTGGTCCACTGTTCCACGACCAGGATGAAAACCACACTGTTCCTCCTGAATCCGAAGTTCGACTATCCGACAGAACCCCCGAATAGATCCCTCTGTAGTTGGAACACACCCTCCAGTCCCCCTTCTTAAAGAGGGGAACCACCATCCTGGTCTGCCAATCCAGAGGCAATGTCCCCGATGTCCATGCGATGTTGCAGAGGTGTATCAACCAAGACAGTTCTACAACATCCAGAGCCTGGAGGAACTCTGGGCATATCTCATCCATCCCCAGGGCCCTGCCACCAAGGAGTTTTTGACCACCTTGGTGACCTCAGTCCCAAAGATAAAGCTATGGCTCTGCTTCCTCATTGGAAGGCATGTTAGTGAGATTGAGGAGGTCTTCAAAGTACTCCCCCCACCAACCCACAACGTCTCGAGTCGAGGTCAGCAGCGCACCATTCCCACCATACACAGTGTTGACACTGCACCGCTTCCCCCTCCTGAGATGCTGGATGGTGGACCAGAATCTCCTCGAAGCCGTCCGGAAGTCGTTCTCCATGGCCTCCCCAAACTCTTCCTACACCCGAGTTTCTGCCTCAGCAACCACCGAAGCCGCATTCCGCTTGGCCTGCCGGTACCTATTAGCTGCCACCAGAGTCCTACAGGACAAAAGGGTCTTGTACGACTCCTTCTTCAGCTTGACGAAATCCCTCACCGCCGATGTACACCAGCAAGTTCGGGGATTGCCGCCATGGCAGGCACCGACCACCTTATGGCTACAACTCCGGTCAGCCGCCTCAACAACAGAGACACAGAACATGGTCCATTCAGACTCAATGTCCCCCACCTCCCTCGGGACATGGTCAAAGTTCTGCCGGAGGTGGGAGTTGAAGCTACTTCTGATAGGGGACTCTGCCAGACGTTCCCAGCAGACCCTCACAATACGTTTGGGCCTACCAGGCCTGACAGGCATCCTTCCCCACCATTGAGGCCAACTCACTACCAGGTGGTGATCAGTTGACAGCTCCGCCCCTCTCTTCACCCGAGTGTCCAAGCCAAGTGGCCGCAAGTCCGACAACACAACCATGAAGTCGATCATCGAACTGAGGCCTAGGGTGTCCTGGTGCCAGGTGCACATATGGACACCCCTATGCCTGAACATGGTGTTCGTTATGGACAATCCGTGACGAGCACAGAAATCCAATAACAAAACACCGCTCGGGTTCAGATCGGGGGAGCTATTCCTCCCAATCACGCCCTTCCAGGTCTCACTGTCATTGCCCACGTGAGCATTGAAGTCTCCCAGCAGAACGAGGGAGTCCCCAGCAGGTGTGCCCTCTAGCACCCCCTCTAGGGACTCCAAAAAGGGTGGGTAATCCAGACTGCTGTTTGGCGCATACGCGCAAACAACAGTTAGGACCCTTCCCCCCCACCCGAAGGCGGAGGGAGGCTACCATCTCATCAGCTTCTGTAGCCGAGGATCGGACTGCCAAGGTCCCCGCCTTTGGCTACCACCCGACTCACACTGCAGCCAACCTCCTTGGCCCCTCCTACAAGTGGTGAGCCCATGGGAAGGGCTGTGCCCGGCTGAGCCCATTGGGTGCAGGCCCGGCCAACAGGCACTCGCCATCAAGCCCCACCTCTAGGCCTGGCTCCAGAGGGGGCCCCAGTGACCGGGTGAGGGAAAACGCCATCCAAATTTCTTATTCATCATAGGAGGTTTTCTGAACTGCTCTTTGTTTCATCCCTCACCTAGGACTAGTTTGCCTTGGGTGACCCTACCGGGGCATAAGCCCCCGACAGCAGAGCTCCTAGGATCATTGGGATGCAAACCCCTCCACCACGATAAGGATGTTATATGGAAAAAAATTACTTATGTATATGTTTGTTATTTAAAGTGTTCTATTACCTTCTGCATCTCTTTCTGTTATGGTAATAATGGTAATATCTGTGTAGCGTATAAATAAATAGCTAGAGAGAATTATGTACACCGCATATAAAAATGAGAGGATATCATTATGGATCAGCTCATCCCATTAATTTATTGCAGCATTGATTTGGTCTTGTAGTTACTACTCACTTCCAATACCAGCCTTTTTGTAGTTTTGATCGGTTAACTTGTATCATCATTTAGTAACATTAGTGAAACAGATAGCCCTTTTTTTCTTGAATACATACTCCTTCAAAAATGTTGTTGGACAGATTTCTAAATCTGTACTGCTCATCTCCTAGATCTACAGGTGTATTCACTAGAGGGCTGTGCTAGTTTCCCAAACCTTTAAAGTGTCTCTCCATTCCTGCTCCCAAGTGCTCTTGAATCTATTGTGTTTAATGTATCACAATTGTATGCTGGATCTTGTAAACATTCACCACAGCAGCTGGCTTTCTTTTCTCATAAACAAAAATAGAAAGTGCCTTCCATTTATTTAGGTTTCTCATAATTTATTCTCATTAAAAATATTTAAACTTTAAAATTCATTCCAAGCTTTTTGTCTTTGAAGTGTGGGAATAAACTAGAATACATGGCAAACATGCAGACAGTGACCTGACTGGGATTCCAACCCAGTGTCTTGGAGCTGTGAGACAACAGTGTTAACCATTGCACTACAGTGCCTGCAGTGCTGCACTGTTTGTAAACCTGATGTAATAATTTTCAAAAAATGTGTCCAGCATCACTTCATTTAGTTAGTTTAGTTGTTAGCATCAGGCCTGTGTAGATTCTTGAAAACTGAAGTATCTTTACATTCCTGTATTATGTAGTGATAAAGCCATGTTTTTAAAGCTGAAATAACTTGGCTTATTCTGATGTGATGAGTCAGATCCATTTGTCTACACTATGAACCACCCACTGTATGTGTTGCATAGTGATATTTTCTCTCCTATTAAAGAGAAATTCAGTTCTCTGCAAAAGGTGAATCTGTGATAGGGAGAGTGATCCTGTATGATTGTAATTTAGAATAATTTCTCAGTCCTTCTTCAGCATGAGATGGTGCTACTGTGCAGTTTATGTGCCCCATTTACTATAAACAAAAATAATGCAGTAAAGGAAAAATGTCCTATTTAATCAAGGAGTGAGGTAAATATTTGCTCAATGTTTATATTTGCAGTAAAACTAAATAACAAGAAATATGTTGCTTAGTGGCATTGTCATGGTATAGCAATGCTACCAGATATGTTTTGCTAACATGTATCTTTTCATTTTTAAATAGGTAACAGAAGAGAAAGTAAAGAAAACATGGTCCATGGTGGAAGCTCAGACTCTTCGTAAAGATGACGTGCGGAAAGAGACGGTCTACTGCCTTAATGACGATAATGAAACTGAGATCCAAAAAGACAACACCATTCAAGGTAAACGTGACTAAAGTGCCAGAAGGGGAAGCTGTCAAACTACCTTACTGTAGCTACATTTTTCAATGACTGATGTAATTGTGTATGTATAAAATATTCAGATTTACAAGTCAGTCATTTAGTTTACTAACTCAGGTGCCTCCAAATTTTTATCATCCAAACTAGTGGCATCTCAGCTCTTTTTGTGTAATTCCTAAAAGCCCAAAGTTTACTTAATCACTATGTCCATAGAATTTTAGCAAATGAAATGTGCTTGTTTGAAGCACTTTAATCCTCCATTTTATACCAGTCCATCTGGGTATTTTTGTGATTTTACATTCATGCTGTTCATTTCTGAGACTGCGGAATATCCTAACTTTTTCTTGCTTGGTTTAACAGGTTATCGCTATGGTAGTGACATTGTCCCTTTCTCCAAAGTTGATCAAGAGCAGATGAAATATAAAGCAGATGGGAAATGTTTCTCTGTTCTAGGATTCACAAAGGAAAGCCAGGTAAAGGTGTCTCCTAAAGTAAAATATAAAGATTTTGCTTTATGTTAAAAACAGAAACAAGTTGCTATTGTAGTTCTTGATATTAATGATACATCTAAATATTTCTTCGATTCTAGTGACATACTTTCAAGAGCCAGTTTATTAAAATTTAACTAGATGCTCGACTTTTTTGTAATTAGGAAATTTTAGTGCAACAATTACACATAATGCATTTTCACCCAATATCACACTAGTGCTGTCTACAGTATGTTTGTTTTTTTATCTCATTGGATAATGACTCGTACAGAGGAGAGAATAGTGGCTGTGTATTCCTAAGTTGATAACAATATTTTTTATAAAACAAACAAACAAAAATCAAAATGAGAGAAATGAGTAAATGACAAAATTTGGTACAGTAGATACTAGACTTGTTTTCTGACATGAAGAAACAGAACTAGGTGGGCATAACCCAATGCACAGTGTATTGTTCAGTGCAGCAGGCTGTTGCTGTAACGTAGTGGCTGAGCATGCCTGATAGTCAAAGCATAATAGAGCAACTCTTATAAGGTTCATCCTCAACATGCCTACCAGGTTCATCGGATCATTTATTAACAAGTGTAGGGTCATAAGGTACAAAAGCAGATACCCAAGACCATTCTTTGAGACCATAGTCTCTCTGGATGTGTTAATGGTTCTAACATTTAAATGACTAGTTCAACCTTTTGATATTGGCCTGTATCAAAACCCTAGAAAAATATATAACTCTGTTGCTTGAATATTTAATATAGCAAAATACCCGCGCTTCGTGAAGGCAAAGTACTGCCTTAAAAGAAGAAAATTAAACCTTTTTAAACTGAGAGAAAATATACCAAGAATTATTTGTTAAGGATCTCTTTGTATACCACATTGTCAGTTCGGCCCTCCAGTTGTAATATGACCAAGCTGTGCGCTGAGCTTACTCTTGAGCATGCAATGTACAGTTGGCCATGTGAAAAGTAATGTTGTCTCAAATCTCACAGCTTGGATTGCTGCTGTCATAATCGGTTTGAGTTTCATGGTTTGTTTCAATTACAACAGTATTTGCAGGACTTGTGTTGAAGTGACATTCGGCATTTGTCAAGCGTTGTAAGCATACAACTGGTTTCATCGATAACTTCACATCCAGCTTTTGAGAGTTTAAACATCAAAGTGTCCACTACTGAAATCATCACCTGTGAATCTAAGATGTTTAAGAGGTATTGGCGGTTGTCGAAAGGTGTAAAATATTTGGCCATTTCAGTACACTTGAAAGCGGCAGCCATCAACTCACATGCAGAACCATAGGTGAAGGGCTTAAGCATTTCACTCTTCTAGTGCTCCTGTGTAGTATAATTATCTCCTGTACCGTCATCAGTCCACACCTTGAGCCTGTTCCAGTCATTCAATACATAAGACACAATGTTCCTCCGGATATTAAGAGTCAGCCTGATATGGCCGTGCAATATGTGACAAAGAGAATGGAAAAGGTAGGTGCCATCTCCGGGCATGGAAACCACTCGGTAAGTGACAGTTCTTTGATTGATGGTGATCACCTCGATAGACATGGTAATGGGGGTACGGTTGGAATGATAAAGGAAATGGGTACCTGAGCAATGTAAAGTAAGTCTAAAATACCTACACAATCAAACAAATTGTGATTGCATTCACTACACTTTTGGCACACAGTCTTATTCTGATAAACTAGAAGAACCCAAACTCTCCTCTTTTAAGTCAGTGGGAAACCGATGTGTTATATTATTTGAAATTGGAAAAAATCAAATACTCAGTTAGAGGATCCATACAGACTTTTTCAAAACATGGCAGGATCTAATCAGTAATATTTTAAAATAAGTTCATGAAGCACAGAGAATTAATTAATTTAGGTATGTTTAAAAGCCGTAAAAATTTTTACGCCGTTGGGCTTGCTCTTTCTCTCAAGGGTGGGGATCGATCTGTTCTTAACTCAATTTTTCTTTTTGTAAAAACTTGATTGCTTTGTATGGATTGCAATAAAATTCATAAAAAAAATAAAAATAAAATAAAATACCTACACAATAACTATAATCGTCATAAACGAACAATAAAACAGCGGAGAAGCCGTGGATTAAATAAAAAGGCTGTAGTTATCAGTAGGGAGATGTGAATCCCGTGGCGAAGCAAGGAAGGGAATGTAGAGACCGGAGCAACGGACGGCCTTATATAGGCAGGCAGCCAACAATGTGGGAGGCGTTGGGATGGGGGACCCAATGCCGCCTCACACGGTGTCCGAGCTGCAGGCTATGGACGTATATATGTACGTAAGTAGGATTCAGTTAGCGTTGGGAACCCGTGTACCAATTTTCTTGAAGATGGGCCCATAAGTAACAAAGACTGTTGAAAAGTTCAATATGGCGGCCGACAGTGGCATCATACCGCCGAAATAAGTACGTACATCGGTTTCGGTTAGCGCAAGGAAGCCACCTACCAAATTTCATGAAGAGGGGGCCATAAATAAGAAAGTTCAACATGGCGGACGTTGTCGACCGTTATGACCGTTACGCGTAGAATTTTGAAATGAAACCTGCTTAACTTTTGTAAGTAAGCTGTAAGGAAATGAGCCTGCCAAATTTCAGCCTTCTACCTACACGGGAAGTTGGAGAATTAGTGACGTTGTAAAGTTCAATATGGCGGCTGACAGTGGCGTCATACCACCGAAATAAGTAATTACATTGGTTTCAGTTAGCTCAGGGAAGCCGCCTACCGAATTTCGTGAAGATGGGGCCATAAATAAGAAAGTTCAACATGGCGGACGTTGTAGACCGTTATGACCGTTACGCGTAGAATTTCGAAATGAAACCTGCTTAACTTTTGTAAGTAAGCTATAAGGAATGAGCCTGCCAAATTTCAGCCTTCTACCTACACGGGAAGTTGAAGAATTAGTGATGAGTGAGTGAGTGAGTCAGTCAGTCAGTGAGGGCTTTGCCTTTTATTAGTATAGATTTTGTCAACTCCAGTATGCTAATTTTAACATAATCTGAAGTAAAAATCTTACTAATATATGATAAAATGTAAAGTGCATTGGATAATGGCAAAACAAAATGCTTTTAAAATTAATTTTATTTCAGTTCAATTTAGTTTTGTTATTTTTTGCACTCTTCCACTTACCAGCCCAGACTGTTATACAGTAATTTCAAGTATACAGTAGATTTTTTTAAGCATTCAGACTACTTCACTTTCTGCACCCACTGTTGTGTTGTAGATTTAGTTTTAAATGGATCAATTTGCCATTTTTTATCATCAATCTACACTTAATAACCCATAATGACAAATAAGTATTTAGACCTTTTGCTGTGGCACTCCTAATTTCGGTCAGTGCAACTTGTTTTTTATTTATTATTCTTGAGAAGTGTCTAGAACATGAATGGAGTCCACCAATGGCAAAATTAATTGATTGGACATAGTTTAGAAAAGCACACACCTGTGTATATAAGGTTCCACAATTCATACTGCATGTTAGGACAGAAACCAAGATATGAAGTCCAAGGAACTCACTGTAGACCTCTGCGATAAAATTTTGTTGAGGCACAGATCAGGGCAAGAATATGAAACCATTTCCCAAGAGCACAGTGGCCTCAATACTTGTGAAATGGAAGAGGTTTGGAAGCACCAGAACTAAAATGAGGCATTTATGGTAAAGTGGCTTGAAAGAAACCACTCTTGATTAAAAGGCATATGACAATTTAAATGACAGCATTAAGAAAAGGATTGTCTGGTGTGATGATACAAAACTCTTTGGACACAATTGCAAGCACTATGTTTGGCAGAAAACAGGCACTGCTCATCACCTGTCTAATACCATCCCTTCAGTGAAGCATGGTGATGGCAGCATCATGCTATAGTGGTGCTTCTCAACGACAGGACCGGGGAGACTGGTCAGAATTGAGGGAAGGATGAATGCAGCCAAATGCAGAAGGTTTCTTGAAGTAAACCTGGTCCAGAGTTCATGCAACCTCATACTGGAGAAACGATTCACCTTTCAGGTTGACAATGACCTGAAGTTTTGGAGTAGCTTTGGGACAAGTCTCTGACTCTCACTAAGTGGCCCAGCCAAACCCAGAATTAATGCTCCATTGAACATTTGTGGAGAGACCTGAAGATGGCAGTTTACATGCATTTCCCATCCAGTCTAATGGGGCTTGAGATGTTCTGCCGGGAAGAATTTAATATACTGCCCAAATCCAGATATGCAGACTTGTACACACTTACCCAAGAAGCTTCAATTGTTGTAATTGTTGCCAAAAGGGCTTCTACAAAGTACTGAATTAAGGATCTGAATACCTGTGTGAATTAGAGATTTCAGTTTTAGATTTTAATACATTTGTAAACCTTTCTGAAAAATTATTTTCATTTCAGTCAGTCAGTCAGTATCCAACCTGCTATATCCTAACACAGGGTCATGGGGGTCTGCTGGAGCCAATCTCAGCCAACACAGGGCGCAAGGCAGGAACAAACCCCAGGCAGGGTGCCAGCCCACCGCAGGGCGCACAGACACACCAAGCACACACTAGGGACAATTTAGGATCACCAATGCACCTAACCTGCATGTCTTTGGACTGTGGGAGGAAACCCATGCAGAGAACATGCAAACTCCATGCAGGGAGGACCCGGGATGCGAAACCAGGTCTCCATACTGCGAGGCAGCAGTGCTACCACTGCGCCACCGTGCTGCCCTTATTTTCATTTCACTTTGTCATTATGTGTTATTGAGTGCAGATTGATGGGAAAATTGCAGATTTATCTATTGAAAAATAATATCTAAAGCACAGTAAAGTATGCAGAAAGTGAAGGGGTCTGAATACTTTCTGAATCAAATGTAGCTTAGCTAAAAGTAGAAAAAATGGCATAAAACATGAAAAATACTGCTATAAACAATAACATCCTTATATATTGTGGAATATGGCCGGCTATTCATCCCGGCCAATACCCCCAGGCCTCCAGATGGAGCCCTCCCTGCAGTATGGAGGTGCCCCGAAGACCAGCAGGGCATCATGGACAATGGAGTCTTTATGCACAGCCCTGCTGGATACCATGGGGGCCACTAGGAGATGCTACAGGGAGGAAAGACGATTATTTGCCTTACGTCCCGGAAGTACTTCCGAGTCACATGGACAAGGGGAATGACGTGCTTCCGGGGTGAAGAAAAGGACTTTTGATCTGACCCGGAAGTGATAGGAGATCACATGGACTGGGGATTGGAACACTTACGGGTCAGGGAGGATAAAAGGATTGTAGGAGCTCCCAGATGGCGAGCTGAGCTGGGTGGAAGGGTGGCAATGCGTCTGGGAGTGGAGGATTGTTTATTAGCGATTTGTATTGTGATTTAATGAGTATTGTGGAGAGGAGGGTGCTTTGTGCACTGTGCAATTTGAATAAAGTCTACTTTTTGACTTTTATCTGGTGTATTGGACAAGGGTTCAAGGGAGCGACAGCGCCCCCTATCTGTCACAATATAGATATTCAACAGACACACACAAAGAATAACCAAATATAAAGGGTATTCCCCCAACTCCATGTGTCTTAGACTAGCCACTTCAAGGCAGATTAAGTGTCTCCATGGATTATGGCAAGGAGAAATAAGTGAGAATTAACTAATAAATGCCAGTCACAGTATAATAAAACTGTTAAACATCAGTGCACATCTTTGTCATTATTGTTTACATGTATGGCATAAAATGAATTGATGTATAATTTTGTTTGAGTGGGAAATGGGAGAAATGACTTTTTTTATGCTGCTACTTAGCTACTAAGATTTTAGAAAATTACATGGTCTCCTTTTCCTAATTATGCAATGCCATAATTGTGGTTGTTTTGTTTTGAAATAAGGCTGAGCCTGAGAGCACCTAATTCTGCATTCATTGCAGCTGTCAAAGGACAAAAACTGTTTTTCTTTGTACAGTATATAATTTGATTTATTTGATTAATCGTGCTGAACCTATATTTTATGTATTAAAATAATGAGTAATGTAGGAATAAGAGTAATGATATGACAGGTTTCTCTTTTGGTATTCTTTTCAGGTTTTGCGACACCAGTTTATGGGTAACCAAGTGATTAAAGTGTTCGCACCAAAGGATGATGAGGTTAGAAATCAGCATAAAATTTTGTTGAGAGAAAATCTAAACTTTATTTTTAATTATTTGTAGTTGTGAAGACTTTATGATCCATGTCATTTCTGTTTACCCATGTCATTTATGTTCTTGTTTCTTTTAGTGTATGTAAAAATTGTCCTGATAAAATTGTTTAACTTTGTTTTGAAAGGGTCTTATTACTGTCCAGACTTTTTAATATTTTTAACTAATTTGTGACTTTGAACAACAATAAATAAATAGTTGGTCTACAATGCATATTATTTAAGGGCCCATGAATGGACCTCATTTACTTGTCTTGATGCATGCTCAATAATCCAGGTAAGGAAATTCTAGAAAGTTGATTCTGTTCATCTGGACATAGTTTTTTTCCGATACATTTCATCACTCATCCAAGTAACTTCCTCAGTCTCAGCTGACTGGAGGATTCTCCAACCTTGTATACAGTACCTTGGCCTAATGACCTAACTAGCACCATTGACTAACAATGGGCCGTGTGATCAATGATATGCAAATTGTCCATTGATCAATGGCCATGAGTACCATTCACAGAGAGTTGTGGAATGGCTGCAATCATCGCATTGTAAGATGGTGAAAGATGTACCCTTAGGCCCCCTCCTCAGTTCAGAGATGGTCGTTCCTTTTTCACATAAATGGCCTCTTTGATTCCTCGCTCAAACCAGTGTTCCTCCCTGTCCAGGATGTGCACATCTTCATCACTGAAAGAGTGTCCACTGTCCTGTAGATGTAAATAGACTGTGGAGTCCTGGCCTGACGAGTTAGCTCTTCTGTGTTGTGCCATCCGCTTCGCCACTGGTTGTTAGTGCCTGTTGTGATAATTAAGTTTTTAAATTCTAAAATTGATCTTTGTCAGTTTTTACTTTCACATCCTGTACCCAACAAAAGTTTTTCTTTTTTTTTTGTATTTTACTTCACTGTTAATGCATTTTTATAGCCTTTGCAAACATGTATACATTTTCCTCCTTTTAAATTTCTGTTAGTGTTTGGTAAATGGCAAACCAAGCTTATTTGATGTTGTCAGTGTGAAGGATGGGTCAAACTTAATGGCACACTGCTTGTGAAAGTTACTGTGCAAAAACAGATTGTAACAGTTGCTATTGCTAAGTAAACAAATAAATTACACAGTTTTGTGTATACGTATCAGCTAGTAATTCTAGATTCTGTATGTCTGTTTTTATTTTCAGCATGCAGCCGTAGCACTCTCAGCACTGATTCATTCTTTGAATGAGATGGAGATGGTAGCTATTGTTCGCTATGTTTATGACAGAAGATGCAATCCTCAGGTTGGGGCAGCCTTCCCATTTATCAAGGATAAATATGAGGTAAGAAAGTATGATATGATAGTCCATTTGTTAACAGGCAGAGTGGTGGCTCTGAGGCTAGGGATCTGCACTGGTAATCGGAAGGTTGCCAGTTCAAATCCCATAAATGCCAAAGGAGACTCTGCTCTGTTGGGCCCTTGAGCAAGGCCCTTAACCTGCAATTGCTAAGCGCTTTGAGTAGTGAGAAAAGCGCTATATAAATGCAAAGAATTAAATTATTATTATTATTATTATTATTATTTGCTATCAGCATCTTCCTTTTTTCAAAGCATTACTTTTGAACTATATGCAAGTTATCTTTTATTCACATCCCATGAACATGATACCTTATAAAGAAGTATGTAAGATTACTAATCTAGCTACTTTTGAAATGAATGGAATCTTTATTTTACTTAAAATTAAGTCAGTGGGTTGATTGGTAGTCCTATACATCATTGCAGTCAACTGAACTTGCCCTCTTAATAAAATATATATTCTTATAATGACTTTAATAAGTAATGGTAATAATAATAATACTTAAAGTAATTCTTAATTTTAAATGATTTATAAGAAAATACTTGTAATCAAAATAAGCAATAAAATGCACAAGATGTCTGTTTAATTTATGTGTTTTATGTGTATAAACTCCTGACTGAACAGTACAGGTCTTATATTTTAGAGCAATAAAGTCAATAGTGTTATTTTGGAGAGAAAGAACATCTAATTAGTGATTGTCATTCACTGTCTTATCAATTTAATCTGTATTCCTTGACAGTTTTTCCAGTTTTTTAATGTGGATCTTTTTATATTCTTAAACATGGAAATAATAGGTGTTACTCTGGATGGTTCAGACTCACTTTATCTTCTTCTTCTTCCTTCGGCTGCTCCCGTTAGGGGTCGCCACAGCGGATCATCTTCTTCCATAACTTTCTGTCCTCTGCAACTTGTTCTGTTACACCCATCACCTGCATGTCCTCTCTCACCACATCCATAAACCTTCACTTAGGCCTTCCTCTTTTCCTCTTCCTTGGCAGCTCTATCCTTAGCATCCTTCTCCCAATATACCCAGCATTTCTCCTCTGCACATGTCCAAACCAATGCAATCTCGCATCTCTGAATTTGTTTCCCAACCATCCAACTTCAGCTGACCCTCTAATGTACTCATTTCTAATCCTGTTCCTCCTCGTCCAGCCCAATGCAAATCTTAGCATCTTTAACTCTGCCACCTCCAGCTCTGTCTCCAGCTTTCTGGTCAGTGCCACCGTCTCCAACCCATATAACTATAGCTGGTCTCACTACCGTCCTGTAGACTTTCCCTTTCACTCTGATACCCGTCTGTCACAAATTACTCCTGACACTCTTCTCCACGCATTCCACCCTGCCTGCACTCTCTTTTTCACCTCTCTTCCACAATCCCCATTACTCTGTACTGTTGATCCCAAGTATTTAAACTCATCCACCTTCGCCAACTGTACTCCCTGCATCCTCACCATTCCACTGACCTCCCTCTCATTTACACACATGTATTCTGTTTTGTTCCTACTGACCTTCATTCCTCTCCTCTCTAGAGCATATCTCCACCTCTCCAGGGTCTCCTGAACCTGCTCCCTACTATCGCTACAGATCACAATGTCATCAGCAAACATCATAGTCCACGGGGACTCCTGTCTAATGTCAACCTGTCCATCACCATTGCAAATAAGAAAGGGCTCAGAGCTGATCCCTGATGTAATCCCACCTCCAACTTGAATGCATCCGTCACTCCTACCGCAGACCTCACCACTGTCACACTTCCCTCGTACATATCCTGTATAACTGTTACGTACTTCTCTGCCACTCCCAACTTCCTCATACAGTACCACAGCTCCTCTCGAGGCGCCCTGTCATATGCTTTCTCCAGGTCCACAAAGACGCAATGCAGCTCCTTCTGGCCTTCTCTAAACTTCTCAATCAACATCCTCAGAGCAAACTTTGCATTTGTGGTGCTCTTTCTTGGCATGAAACCATACTGCTGCTCACTAATCATCACCTCACTTCTTAACCTAGCTTCCACTACTCTTTCCCATAACTTCATGCTGTGGTTCATCAATTTTATTCCCTTGTAGTTACTGCAGTCCTGCACATTCCCATCCATCCATCTATCCATCCTCTTCTGCTTATCCGAGGTCGGGTTGCGGGGGCAGCAGCTTGAGCAGAGATGCCTAGACTTCCCTCTCCCCAGCCACTTCTTTTAGCTCTTCCAGGGGAATCCCGAGGCGTTCCCATGCCAGTCAGGAGACACAGTCCCTCCAGCGTGTCCTGGGTCTTCCCCGGGGCCTCCTCCCAGTTGGACGTGCCCGGAACACCTCGCCAGGCATCCAGGAGGCATCCTGATCAGATGCCCGAGCCACCTCATCTGACTCCTCTCGATGCGGAGGAGCAGCGCATCTACACTGAGCCCCTCCCAGATGACTGAGCTTCTCACTCTATCTTTAAGGGAAAGCCCAGACACCCTGCGGAGGAAACTCATTACAGCCTCTTGTATTCGCAATCTCGTTCTTTCGGTCACTACCCATAGCTCATGACCATAGGTGAGGGTAGGAACGTAGATCGACTGATAAATTGAGAGCTTTGCCTTACGGCTCAGCTCCTTTTTCACCACGACAGACCAATGCAGAGCCCGCATCATTGCAGATGCCGCACCGATCTGCCTGTCGATCTCACGCTCCATTCTTCCCTCACTCGTGAACAAGACCCCGAGATACTTGAACTCCTCCACTTGGGGCAGGATCTTGCTCCCAACCCTGAGAGGGCACTCCACCCTTTTCCGACTGAGGACCATGGTCTCGGATTTGGAGGTGCTGATTTCCATCCCAGCCGCTTCACACTCAGCTCCGAACCGATTCAGAGAGAGCTGAAGATCATGGCCTGATGAAGCAAACAGGACAACATTATCTGCAAAAAGCAGTGACCCAATCCTGAGTCCATCTAACTGGACCCCCTCAACATCCTGGCTGCGCCTAGAAATTTTGTCCATAAAAGTTATGAACAGAATCGGTGACAAAGGGCAGCCCTGGTGGAGTCCAACTGTCACTGGAAACGGGTTCGACTTACTGCCGGCAATGCGGGGCAAGCTCTGACACCGGTTGTACAAGGACCGAACAGCCCTTATCAGGGGGTCCGGTACCCCATACTCTCGGAGCACCCCCCCACAGGATTCCCCGAGGGACACGGTCGAACGCCTTTTCCAAGTCCACAAAACACATGTAGACTGGTTGGGCAAACTCCCATGCACCCTCCAGGACCCTGCTAAGGGTGTAGAGCTGGTCCACTGTTCCGCGACCTGGACGAAAACCACACTGTTCCTCCTGAATCCAAGGTTCGACTATCCGACGGACCCTCCTCTTCAGAACCCCCGAATAGACTTTTCCAGGGAGGCTGAGGAGTGTGATCCCTCTGTAGTTGGAACACACCCTCCACTCCCCTTTCTTAAAGAGGGGGACCACCACCCCGGTCTGCCAATCCAGAGGCACTGTCCCCGATGTCCATGCGATGTTGCAGAGACGTGTCAGCCAAGACAGTCCTACAACATCCAGAGCCTTGAGGAACTCTGGGCGTATCTCATCCTCCCCCGGTGCCCTGCCACCAAGGAGTTTTTTAACCACCTCAGTGACCTCAGTCCCAGAGATGGGAGAGCCCACCTCCGAGTCCCCAGGCTCTGCTTCCTCATTGGAAGGCATGTTAGTGGGATTGAGGAGGTCTTCGAAGTACTCCCTCCACTGACCCACAACGTCCCGAGTCGAGGTCAGCAGCGCACCATCCCCACCATATACAGTGTTGACACTGCACTTCTTCCACCTCCTGAGACGCCGGATGGTGGACCAGAATCTCCTCAAAGCCGTCCGGAAGTCGTTCTCCATGGCCTCCCCAAACTCCTCCCACACTCGAGTTTTTGCCTCAGCAACCATCGAAGCCACATTCCGCTTGGCCTGCTGGTACCTATCAGCTGCCTCCAGAGTCCCACAGGACAAAAGGGTCCGGTAGGACTCCTTCTTCAGCTTGACGAAATCCCTCACCGCCGGTGTCCACCAACGGGTTCGGGGATTGTCACCATCAGCCGCCTCAAAAATAGGGGCATGGAACATGGCCCATTTGGACTTGATGTCCCCCACCACCCTCGGGACGTGGTTGAAGTTCTGCCGGAGGTGTGAGTTGAAGCTACTTCTGACAGGGGATTCTGCCAGAAGTTTCCGGAAGTTTCCAGCAGACCCTCACAACACGTTTGGGCATCCCAGGCCTGACCGGCATCCTCCCCCACCATCAAAGTCTACTCACCACCAAGTGGTGATCAGTTGACAGCTCTGCCCCTCTCTTCACCTGAGTGTCCAAGATATGTGGCTGTAAGTCTGATGACACGACCACAAAGTCGATCAGGCCTAGGATGTCCTGGTGCCAAGTGCACATATAAACACCCCTATACTTGAACTTGAACTTTGGAAGGATAAACCTCCACGAATTAGCTTAAAAACACTACAGAAGACCAAAGATAGAGGAGGGCTGGATCTACCCAACTTCTATCATTATTTCTTAGCCAACAGGCTCCAATATATACCAAGATGGTTGCAACATAACCCGCTGGATGAGTCCTGGTTAGATGTAGAACAGACACTTTGCAATACTATAGAGCTTTCGGACCTACCGTTTATTAGCTCAAAAATAAGAGAAGAGCCAAGCAAAATGACACCTTTTATTGGCTAACTAAAAAGATTACAATATGCAAGCTTTCGAGGCAACTCAGGCCCCTTCTTCAGGCAAGATGTAATACAGAAACTGAAGTTTCCTGTGTTTATATCCACACACTGGGACAAGAAACAACAATGGTAAATCTTTAAAGGAAAAATCTTAAATGTAAAAAATTAATAGGTTCACTCAGGCTAAGATTAATTTAACAAGAGAGAGAAAAACGATGTATGGTCAAGAGATTTTTGGATAAGATAACTGTCCAACAAAGTCCTTTGAAGTCTGTGATGAGTTTTTCAAAACAATATGGGTCTGTAGACAGGTTATCTGTGTCAGTCTGAGAGATGCAAACAGTCCTCATACCTAGCCATAAAACTCTTGTCTCTATTCAAGCCATGCTGTAATGTATTAAATTTTAACATGAGCTTAACTTCCCATTCTTTTCTCTCTTGCTGTGTTTTGAAGTTGCCCATAAGCACTGTGACTTTAAAGTCCCTCTCACAGTGTCCATGGCTGTTGAAGTGGGCCGCTACAGGAACATCTGTGTTGCCATGTTTAATGTGGAATCTGTGCAAATTCATTCTCTGACGGAGTGTTTGTCCAGTTTCTCCCACATAGAGTGCAGTGTCAGGACATTTCATGCAGAGAATTAGGTAGACAACATTGGATGATCTGCAGGAAAATGATCCCTTTATGTGATGTTCAAGTTGGCAGTGTGGTATAACTATACGGTCTGTATTGTAGATGTGGGCACACGTTTTACATCTTTTCTGTAGGCAGGGAGATGTGCCATTTGCTGTCATTTCAAAAATAAGAAAGCATGAAAGCTTTACAAGTATTAATATTAGCACCTCACTGACAGCATGGTGGGAATATCTAAAAATGACAGAGTCTTCACTAATTCCATGCAGACGCACACCCATCTGGAATAATCCTGACATATTGCAAAACAATAAAATGATGAACTTCCCATACTGGAAAAGTAAGGGAATTCTATACATGGAACACATATTTGAAGGATTGGATTTCACTCCATTTAACAGAATAGTCTCCCAATTTGGGATAGACAAGAATAGATTTTTAGAATATCTCCAAATTAAATCAGTAGTTAAAGAAAAATTTAAGCTTAATAAAGTAGAATTACAAACACCATCAAGGGTATTAGACTTCTGTAATCTCAAACATCCCAAATTACTGTCTAAAGTATATAAAACATTGACCAAAATAGATGATACAATAGCAATTCCTATAGGTAAATGGGAGGCGGATCTATTAGTTAGCTTTGACCAGACGTTTTGGTCCCAAACTTGTTTAAAAACTTTTAAAATGATCAGAAACCCCAATTTACAATTAATTCAATACAAAATTCTACACAGAGTACACTATACAGGTCATCGGATGTTCAGGATGGGATTTGTGCCATCTGACACCTGCACACACTGCACAGACAACATTCCTGACAGTTATATCCACGCACTGTGGTCATGTCCACCTGTTCAGGGATTCTGGTATGGAGTATGTGAAGACCTGTCAAAGTGTCTGAAATGTGATATCCCAACTTCCCCCTCATTTTGCCTGCTGGGGAACCTAGAGGATGTCCCGATTGAAACAAATTTGGTTCACGTAGTTCTCACTGCCATATGCATCGCTAAGAAAACTATCCTCATAAACTGGAAAAACAAAGATAATCTTTGCATTAACCAGTATAGAAATCTTTTATTGGATCATATTACACTTGAGACAGCCTCTGCCTCCACTTCAAATCAATCTCTCTGGGCTCCTTTGATCGGTTCCATCACATAGCGACGATGGAGGGTCATTGATATTGTCCTGCGGGATGCTGTGGTTGATGTGGTGGAGAGTCTGAGCTTAGAGTGTCTGGAGGATCCCTGGGGGTGGGTTCACTAGGGGGGTCTTGGGCTGGGGGGCTGCTGCCCCACTCTGGTGGTGCTTGGGTTGCCTCAGGGGGTGGACTTCTGGTAGTTGTGTGTGGGGCCTTGGGGGGTCTTGACGGTGGCTGCGGGTCACTGCCTGGTGGCTGCATCGCCCCTGGGTGGGTCTGGGTGGGGGCCTGCTGGCTTGGGGTTTGGGGGCGGCCGTCCCCGGATGGGGGTCTGGGTGGGGCCTTGGGGATTGGGTCCTGGCATGTACGCTGCCGGGAAGAGGGCCGGAACATGCGGCGGTGCCGGGTCCTGGCTCCGCCATGGGGGAGGGGGATGTCCGGGAGGGGGGGGATCCAACTTTACCTGGGTGTCTTATGTCTTACTTAGTCTGAATGTTGAGTAAATGTGGGGATGGGAGTAAATACTCTGCTGGGGTGGTTTGGGTTGGTGGCCTCAGACTCCGTGGGGCTCTGTGATGCTGCTGCTTTGGGCCATGGCTAGATGGGCTGGGGCCTCCACGCCCCAGGTGGATTTTGGGAATGGAGGTGCCTATTGGGGCCAGTAGGGGAGCTGGCTCCCTGGAGGGCTCATGCCCCTCAGCCATTCCTCCCCATCCTCAGACATTTCCCTCCTCCTGCTCCCTCACATCATCACACAGATATGCACATAGGGCCTTGGGGTGTGGGTAAGTCAGGGGGTGCGGGTATGGATCCCATTTCCGCAGTCCTGTGGCAGCCTTCCCCCAATTTTATTTGCACATTAAACACTTCCACAAACAACATTTCATACAAATGCACACTCAGGGTCTTGGGAGTGAGCACACTCAACGGCATCCGGTGGGGAGAAATTCCAGCCTTACTCCGAGTGCCAGTGCCCACTTCCAATTTTAAACTGCACCTAGTCATGGAGGGTTTTGGGAAGGAAGTGGGGTTGTGTGTTGGCATCAGCTGGTGTAGGCCACATGATGCCAGCACTGCCCGTGCCCCCCCAACCACAAAATGCACCTTATCAACACACATTAACATTACATTGGAGCCGGCGGAGGGAGACTAGAGGTCTTATTACACCTCTGTTCTCGGTTAGCTGCCCGGGGCTGGAGGCTAGGAGTGGGAGCTGGCCGTCTGCCTGTGGTCTGGAGTGGTGGGTTGCTTTGCTCTGCGTTAGACGGGGGTGCCTGCTCATTATTACCCCAGCGGAACGGGGCTAACTCTGGCGTCCGGGAATGGTTGTGCCCTCGGTACGGCAGCACCGGGACCAGAGTTAGTAGGGTGTGTATGGGGAGTGTGAATGGGTGTCTGGCGTACATCCTTGTAAGTCTTGGGTTGTATGTGTATGTGAGAGCATAAGGGAGGGAGTGTATGACTGTGTTTGTGTGTGACTGTATATGTCAGGTGGGGTTTTGGACTCCTCCCCTCTCCTGGGACATCTGGCAATGTTACAATATCCTTGCCTATGCGTGCGTAAATGCTAACTTTTTTTCATTTTTATTACTATTTAATTTAATATTGTTTCTTTGTATCAGTATACTGCTGCTGGATTATGTGAATTTCCCCTTGGGATTAATAAAGTATCTATCTATCTATCTATCTATCTATCTATCTATCTATCTATCTATCCTCCTCCTGCCACTTTTTTTTTTTTTTTTAACATCTGTCTGGTCGCTCCCGGTGGCTGCCTGGTGGGATCTGGGTCCCTGGGCTCTATTGGGTCCTCGGCGGGGTGGGTCGCCCTTGTGTCCCGGGCTGCTGGGTTCCGGGCCCGGCCGGCTCCGGGGTGAGCGGCTACGGGCGGGCCTGGGGGCTAGCCGTTGATGTCTCCCGGGACTCTGCAGGCTGCTGGTTGTGGCCCCCCGGGGTGATCCTCTGCGCCTCTCGAGGGGGGGTTGGGGATTCTCTGGTGACGGTGTCCCTGGGGTCTCCGCGCTCTGGGGTGACCGCTGGATTTCTGGGCTTGGAACTCCCTCCATCTTCCGCACGTTTTTGGGGGCAGGTCTGTGGCCCTTCACACTCACTATTGGATGCTCCTATAGAGAAACCTTACACATACAAGCGTGCGTACGTACACAGGTGCTCACATGGTGCTTTCATAGGTATGACTTGGACATCTTCAGCACATGACCTAAGGCTGTGGTTGGCCCTAAATGCCTTAGTAATAATTACTGTGTGATTGTTAGCAAACATTTTTACTTTGATATATCTTCATGTAGCTGATGCATCAATGTTTTTGTCTTGTGGTTTTTTTTTTTTTCCCCCCCTCTTTTTCTGCAGGTCTAGAAGCGGATTCTGGTTCATTTATTGTTTATTCTATACGAAAATCCCCCCTTCCCCCTTTACCTCCATCTCCTCCTTTTCTCTCTTCTTTTTCTTTCATTTTTGTCTCCGTGTCCGGTTCGAATCTTAAAAACATCTGAAAATATTTCTAATAAAGTTTTGGTATCAGGCGTGGCGTCAGCAGAAGCTGTAACGCTCCACCTGAGAGAAAAACTGTAAGGCTAGTCGCCAGCATTCAGACATCAATTCTGATTGCTTCACAGCCGAACAGGACACGGTTTATAAAAAAAAAAAAAAAAAAAAGAACTTGGTGTTCGTTATGGACAATCCGTGATGAGCACAGAAGTCCAATAACAAAACACTGCTCGGGTTCAGATCAGGGGGGCCATTCCTCCCAATCATGCCCTTCCCGGTCTCACTGTCATTGCCCATGTGAGCATTGAAGTCTCCCAGCAGTACAAGGGAGTCCCCAGAAGGTACAGTACAGGCCAAAAGTTTGGACACACCTCCTCATTCAATGTGTTTTCTTTATTTTCATGACTGAAGGCATCAAAACTATGAATGAACACATGTGGAGTTATGCACTTAACAAAAAAAGGTGAAATAACTGAAAACATGTTTTATATTCTAGTTTCTTCAAAATAGCCACCCTTTGCTCTGATTACTGCTTTGCACACTCTTGGCATTCTCTCGATGAGCTTCAACAGGTAGTCACCTGAAATGGTTTTCACTTCACAGGTGTGCCTTATCAGGGTTATTTAGTGGAATTTCTTGCTTTATCAATGGGGTTGGGACCAGCAGTTGTGTTGTGCAGAAGTCAGGTTAGTTGGACGATCATTTATTTTTCAACAGGACAATGACCCCAAACACACCTCCAGGCTGTGTAAGGGCTATTTGACCAAGAAGGAGAGTGATGGAGTGCTGTAAATGGTCATGAAAATAAAGAAAACACATTGAATGAGGAGGTGTGTCCAAACTTTTGGCCAGTACTGTATGCCCTCTAGCACCCCCTCCAGGGACACCAAAAAGGGTGGGTACTCCAAACTGCTGTTCAGCGCATACGCACAAACAACAGTTAGGACCCATCCCCCCACCCGAAGGCGGAGGGAGGCTACCCTCTCATCCACCAGGGTAAACCCCAATGAACAGGCTTCAAGTCGGGGGGCAATAAGTATGCCCACACCCGCTCGGCACCTCTCACCAGGGGCAACTCCAGAGGTGTAGAAAGTCCAGCCCCTCTCAAGGAGATTGGTTCCAGAGTCCAAGCTGTGCGTCGAGGTGAGCCCGACTATATCTAGCCGGAACCACTCGACCTTGCACATTAGCTCAAGCTCCTTCCCCTTCAGAGAGGTGACATTCCACGTCCCAAGAGCCAGCTTCTGTAGCCGAGGATCGGACCGCCAAGGTCCCTGCCTTCGGCCACCACCCAACTCACACTGCACCTGACCTCCTTAGCCCCTCCTACAGGTGGTGAGCCCATGGGAAGAGGAACCATGTTGTCTCTTTGGGCTGTGCCCAGCCGAGCCCCATGGGTGCAGGCCCGGCCACCAGGTGCTGGCCATCGAGCCCCACCTCCAGGCCTGGCTCCAGAGGGGCAGCCCCTGCACATCCCCCTTGTTCTTAAATATCGGCACCAGTACACTTCTTCTCCACTCCTCAGGCGTCCTCTCACTTTCCAAGATTCCATTAAACAATCAGGTTAAAAACGCCACTGCCATCTCTCCTAAACACCTCCATGCTTCCATAGGTACAGTATGTTATCAGGACCAACGGCCTTTCCATTTTTCTTCCTCTTCATAGCTGACCTTACTTCCTCCTTGCTAATCCGTTGCACTTCCTGATTCACTATCTCCACATCATCCAACCTCTTCTGTCTCTCGTTCTCTTTATTCATCAGCCTCTCAAAGTACTCTTTCCATCTGCTCAACACACTCTCCTCACTTGTGAGTACGTTTCCATCTTTATCCTTTATCACCCTAATGTGCTGCACATCTTTCTCAGCTCGGTCCCTCTGTCTAGCCAATCGGTACGTACTCGGTCCCTCCTTAGTGTCCGACCTCTCATACAACTTATCATACGCCTTTTCTTTAGCCTTTGCCACCTCTCTCTTCACTTTGCGCCTTATCTCATTGTACTGTTGTTTACTTTCTGCATCTCTCTGACTATCCCACTTCTTCTTTGCTATCCTCTTCCTCTGTATACTCTCATGTATTTCCTCATTCCACCACCAGGTTTCCTTTTCCTCCTTCCTCTTTCCAGATGTCACGCCAAGCACCTTTCTTGCTGTCACCCTTACTACATCTGCTGTAGTTTCCCAGCTATCTGGTAACTCTTCACTGCCACCCAGTGCCTGTCTCATCTCCTCCCTAAACTCAACCTTGCAGTCTTCCTTTTTCAACTTCCACCACTTGATCCTTGACTCTGCCCTCACTTTCTTCCTCTTCTTGATCTCCAACGTCATCCTACAGACCACCATCCTATGCTGCTTAACTACACTTTCCCCTGCCACCACTTTGCAGTCTTCAATATCCTTCAGATCAACTCTTCTGCATAAGATGTAATCTATCTGTGTGCATCTTCCTCCACTCTTGTACGTAACCCTATGTTCCTCCCTTTTCTTAAAATACGTATTCACCACAGCCATGTCCATCCTTTTGGCAAAATCCACCATACCTACCCATCACCTCCTTGTCTCCACTGTTCCCTTCACCAACATGCCCATTGAAATCTGCTCCAATCACCACTTTCTGTCCCTTGGGCACACTGTTCATCACTTCATCCAACTCACTCCAAAAATCTTCTTTCTCACCCATTGCACACCCAACTTACAGTGCATATGCAGTAACAACATTCATCATCACACCTCCAATTTCCAGCTTCATAATCATTACTCTATCTGACACTCTTTTCACCTCCAAAACACTCTTGACATACTTTTCCTTCAGAATAACCCCTACTCCATTTTTCCTCCCATCCACACCATGATAGAACAATTTGAATCCACTTCCATTTAGTCTCTTGCACGTACAATATATCAACCTTCCTTCTCTCCATCATATCTGCTCTCTCCCCTTACCAATCATAGCCACACACAATTCCAGCTATGGAATTTTCTGTGTTCTTTCTTTTTTATCAAATTACCTTTATTATTATAAATTTAATATTATAAATTATTCATAGAACATTAGAAAATTGTGATTAGAACACACCATTCAGTACAAAAAAATCCTTGTCTGTCCACTTAGTCTCATTTCTTAAAAATAACATTCAGTCTAGTTTTGAAAGTCGCTAAAGTCTTCCCACCAGTTTGTAACGTATTCAATGTATTTATACTTCCCTTATGGAAAAATAAAATTCATATGTTTGTGAAAAATATATGTAACAAATTTTCTTCTGTATCACAGTGTTTTTATTGAAAAACACATTTCAAAATAGCAGCTTAGATTCACTGTTCTAATTCCCATCATAATTGTGAACACTCTAAACCATATCGCATTTAATGTGGTTTTATTTAAACTGAAAACAGAGCTGTAATCTTAATTCCTATTAGCCTTCCTAATAGCTTCTAGATATAGAAAGTGAAGAGTTATGTATGACTCCTAGGCCATTGTATTAAGGTGTACTTTCAGGTATAAAGCCTCCCATTGTGAATTTAAGTTTAACATGTTTAATTTCTACTGGTAATACTTCAGATTTACTTAAATTTAATTTGCCCAAGTACAGATTCTGTTCAAGTTCATCTGTAATGATTTGGCTAATTCTTGATTAGCTGTCATTCTACATATTTTGGTGTCTGTCTGAAACTTAGCCATCTTATTATTCATATTCTTATCAAGGCTATTTATTTATATTGAAAAAAGAGCAGTGGCCCCAGCAGTAATCCTGTAGGATGCCATTTTTAACATCATCGGATTCTGCAGTACTATCTCACACCTTAATCCTTTGCTTCATTTGTACATTGTGCCTTGAACTTCCACTTTTTTTAGCTTAGCCATGGTCCTTGCTTTCAAAATCCTTCTAAAAATTAAGATAATTTGAATTATTTGCTCTTCTCTGATAATTTTCTTTTGTTGCCTTAATCAGCTTAATATCTTTTTTAATGTACAGGACATTTGCAATCTTCCATTCTGTTGAAAGTTTTCCTGTATGCAGAGACATTTTGAAAATCTGAGTCAAAGGTTTTATATGTACTGTAATTTCCAATCTGCTTAAGCACTCTAGAATAAATGTTCTATTGTCCTGACAATTTGTTTGGATTCAGGAGAACTTGTCTTTCTGCAATTTCCAGATAAGTAACTACCTCCTCTATAGCCCTTTAACTATTGGGAGGTTATACACTTCTTCACATGTTAAGATTTAAGAAAAATTGAAATTTAGCACATTTGGTATTTCACTTTCTGTATGTTTAGTTTACCCTGCTGTGTTCATTTACAGCTAAAACACTGAAGCAGTTTATGATTTCCTTTAATAATTAAAAATAGTTCCAAGTTTATCAACTTCTTACTTTTTAACTGTACATTTTGCTGTTTCATCAGAAAATTTTTCATTATTAAAGTCAACTCTAATCATTAAAACCCAGACTCTGCTTTTATCAAATCACCATGTTTACTTATTATTGTTCAACATCTTTCCTATATATTATTTAATTACATGTATGTATTTAACAAAAGAAAACATCTGTGTTCTTTAGCTTTAGTGGGCCTTGGCATAGGTTCAGCAATTTTCCTGAAGTGTACTGCATATACTGTATACAACACTATTGGTCAATTAAAAATTCATCTTTTAGTGTTTTAAAAATGGTGATAGTATCCCTCATTAAATGCTCACATGGCTGAAATCTTATGGGTGGAATGGCTGTCACGTTTGATTTAAATTGTTGTCAGGATCTACTTGACCATTCATTGAACATTTTATGTCCTATTGATGAGGTCATTGTCATGCTAAAATATTCCACTGTCTTCAGGACAGAAACACTTCCATGAACAGTAACATTCAGATCAGTTTTTTTTATTTATTGGTTTTTAGTTTGTTGTCTTAGTGAACTTGGCCATGCCAGTAAAGTGCTTGCCACACTGTAGGAGAGCCACACAATTCACAGTATTACCTTTTTTAGCCATGACATTTTATACATTAACATTGCTTAAAATATAAAGTATCAGCAGGTTACAATTAGAAATTACTAACATTTCTCTCCTGTTTTTTTAGTGCCTGATCTATGTACAACTGCCATACATGGAGGATCTCAGGATGTTTTCATTTACCTCCCTTGAAAACAATAGAAAATATACTCCGTCAGGTAACTTGTGATTATCATCTTCATCAGTGTTATACCTGGAGGAATTATCTGGTCAAGGCATATGTATTTCATGCTGGCTGTCCATCGACCTATGATGCATTACATTTATTTATTCATTTCTTAAAAACATTGCTTAAGTTTGTGCTCTTCTTTTTCAGTCCTTTACAGTCCTTTCACACAGCTCTCCCTGCTAAATGTACTATTTTTTGTAGTTCCTTGACAGTATCTGTCATGTGAATTGTAATAATTTTTTATGTTAGACTTTAACACTAAATGTTTACTAACCTGAACGCCTAACAGAATGAAAACTTTACTTGTTCTGAACAAATCTGTACCAGTCCTTCCCATAAAAACAGTGCCCTCCATAATGCTGAATGCAGACTGTTTTAATATACCTACCGTTGCTATGTCCCAAACATTATGGTGCCCTAAAATGGGGGGAGTCGTGTATAAAAATGTAACCAAATACATTAAAATACCCTTAATTTAAAGTCTGTAATATGAACTTTAATCATGTCTGAATTGTTTGATTTGTAATTTTAAACTGTGGAGCAGAATGATAAATCAAAGAAAAGTGTGCCTTTGTCCCAAACATTATTAAGGGGCTCCGTATATCAGAAAAATGCAAAGATGAGAAAATTCTATTTTGCATGCGTTACAGCAAATTCATGTAATAGTTGCTGCATACAGTAGTATAAAACTATCGTAATAAAGGTTTTTATTAGCTCTTCAGCTTGCAGTGCAGTATCTTTTCTATCCACATGATGAAGTAGGGAGCTATGGAAAAAATCCTGAATGTGCTCATTTTTACTTACATTGGCATAGGTCAGCTTTCCTCTTCATGTTTTTCCCCTAACTCTTTATTATAATCTTTTATAAAATACTAACATCCATGAATGAGTTACCTATTGCTTTCAGGTTGGCAGAGGAAGCTAGTGCATTTGTAATCTCTAGTGGGTGATTTGTTTTAATTTTGTTTTGTTTGAAAATGAATTGGGTATCCTCTTTCAAAAAAAGTCAGGAATAAAATGAAAGCAAATATATTAATAGTTTTTACTTAGTCATTTTCACTTTATTTTTCATGAAGTTTCCAAAGGCTGGTTCTTGTGTATCCTCAAGAGATGAACTTAAGTTGAGCTCTGTTTCTTCTGCAACAATGAAATTTGTTCAAATCAGTAACCAATGCGAAGAACACCTCCAGCATGTGGTTAAAATCCTGCACCTGAAATTGACCAGCAAGGAAGAACAAACCAAAGCACATCACCTTATTGTGAGAAAGTTCTTAAATATTTCTTTATACAGTCTCACAGAGGCAACAGCTACATTTATTTCAAGCTCCAGTTTTTTTAGTTGTTTGTTTTAACTAGAGCTTGAACTTCTGTTGCAATTTTCACAAATAATCATACTTAATCTTTCTTCCATTTCCTCTCAGTATTAGTTTCCCCTAGCTCTCAGAAGTGCATCCTATGAGTATGTTGATATGTACATAAAATACAAAAGACACTGATTTCCATGCATCTCTCTCCGGAAAGAGTATTAGTTGTTATAACATTGTATCTGTATGTTTTTTTTCTTGTCATGTAGCACCTACATATACCCAATTAATTACAGCCACATTTTTAAATTAGATTTGGTTTTTTGTTTGCACCCGATGCTGCTTCTGTTTCAGAGCATACTGTCTTTCCTCACACTCTCTAAATTAACCAAGCAGTTTTAGAAAATGAATGGAGAGGAGGTACAGTAGGTGACTTTTTATTAAAAACAAAAAAAAAAAACAGTGATCAGTGATCATGGACAGCATAAGGCAAATAAAAATAAATGCTTTCTCAGAATTACTGTCTTGAGACACACCCATTCCATTTTTCTACATACCTCAACCTACAACTTTTAATAAATATTTAGTAATAGGTAAACAAATATGAAACATACTCTTAGTTGAGGAGTGCAGTAAATGTATCCCTTCAACAACCTTCTGCACTTGCAAAGTTTAAGTTAAGGAAAGCTGAATTAGGGCTATAATTCTTATCCCCTTTGCTGTTGTGATCCCTCATAGCAGGTGATGCTTGCTCAAAAATGTATCTAATTTACCAAATATAAAAGGTAAACATACATTTTTAATGTTATATTCTTCCCTTCCACTTTTAATTTGAATGAAATAAGTAAAATTAGTAATACTATCTTAGTAAATGGAAATTATTGTATTGTACAGTTTCATCTTTTCATTGTCAGGTGTGACAACTTATTGAAAAGGAATGAAAAGATTTATACTAATGTATGTAACTAGATTATTTAACCTCTTTACAAACTAAGCATGAATTCATGTTTTTGTTTGTAATGTCAGTATGTTTGTGTTATCCTTTCATGTTTTCAATATGAGTCTTCATTCATTGGCACATAAAAGTGTCATGATCACATTGATATGTAAAATATATTTTACTTAGTTATTTTTGTGTAATTGTTCACAGGAGCATCATTATGAAAAAAACAAACGTCAAGGTTTGTTTTTTTTTTTTTTGTTTCATGTAACCGTATATTAACTGCAGTGAAGCATCTGATCTTTGAGAAATTAGGTTTAATGACATTTTTCAAAAAAGAATGTGTGATTTGTTTTATGTCCAAATTCACAAGTCATTCATTCTAAATAAGCTTTCAGTCTGATTATTGAAAGATAATGAAAAGTTTACAAAAACCTAAAGTTAATGTTTGCCAAGTTCAGTCCTTGGGAACCCGTATGTCTGTAGGTTTTTTATTCCAACCAACATTTTCTTTTAATTGAAGTCCTATCTTAATTAAGTAAGCTGTTATTTCCCAGTTTTTATGTTTTAAGTTTTCTAAATTTTTATTAGTGTGTAGAAAGCATTTCTTTATGTTACAGAGGGATAATGTAAAATTTGTATCTTCATTTTAAAGATTTTCATCAAAACTATTTTGATTTTTATTTCCCTTTATTAAGTGTTCTGTTTATTTAAGCCATTGATTACTAATGAGTATGTTAGTGGGTCTGACACCAAGAGAAACTTTCAGTATTCAGAGTTGTTTTTCCTTGTGTCTGCCCTGCTTGTTTGTGATTGTCACTATTAGGATGCAATTAAGGAAAAAGAAAAGGCAAATTAATAGAAAACAACAAAAAAGACAGTAAAGTGCTATGGCAAAAATGCAAATATGTCTACATTTATTATAAACATAAATCTTACAAGGCGTTTTTTTGAGTACGGAATAGGAAAAAACAAAGAACAGCTAATTAGACACGTGTACATATTAGAAGTAAAATGACTAACTGATCATGAAACTAATTGGGATGAAAAATCTACAAACTCATTGGTCAAGCCAGGACTGGGATTGGAAATCAGTTGAATAGACATAATGTTGACTGTGAATGTTATTGAATTGTTAATTGTATATCTATTTTAATAGATTTTTTTTTCTCATTAAAGTGCTTCATTCCACTGCCTCTGGTGCAATCCTTATATTAAAGCATGTTGTTACTAATTCTACACAGAGCCTGATTTTCAGTCACCTCTGTTCAAAATACTGATGGTATGGTGTGTGTTTATGTCTTTTTTATTTCCAGATACCCTCTTTTGGTGAAAAGAAAACTTTATAGTGGGAAAAAATGTCACCCAATGCTGTAGTTTGCCAACTTCAGAGGTCTATTTTTCCTCTGTCAAAGCCTGCTTTTTCTATGGATCCCTTTCATATTAGTGTCTATATTTATTTTACATGTCTCTCTTCCTCCTTTCTGCTGTTGAGGTGCAACTAAGGGTTAACTATAAAAGATGTCATTTTCATCTGCAATATCCTGTTTTGCTGTCACTTTCCATGAATTACATTCAATACACCAAGCAGCTTTAACACCTTAAATCCAGTAAAATGGATGCAAGCAATAGAATGTTAGCACTATTTAGTGATAGATAGTCTTATTGCCTGCCAACCAATGTTGGCATAATGCAGGAGTGCTCTTGGGAAAATTCGTATTTAAACAAAAACTTATTTAAAATAAATGTTATTTATGGTGAGGCAAAAAAGCAGATGAAAACTAGACAGTAAATGCAGTATTTAATAACAAAGCAACAGAAATTTGTAGAAATTATTCATTCATTTTCATTAAGCACAGAATGAAGTCATATGGAACAGTAGCAGTAATGCACAGCTAAAACACTAAACTGGAGGTTGTAAGTAATTACAATGAAATACCTTGGCAATAATTTGTAGTGTGAAAAAGGGAATATCCTATAACTGTTATACAAAAACATCTAATGTAAAACTGTACTGCAGAATGCAAGACGGCCACACCACCATCTATGTAAACCATGTTGCCCTCAAACTAACTGTTCTTTCTAAAATATGATTTTGAACTAAATGTCAAGTTAAAGTATATCTCAGTATTAGGTGTTTAGTGAAAAAGTTGATCAAATGTAGTAACAGTAATATTGTATTCAAAATGTATAGGTGTATTTAGTTTAAATGTTGTACTGTAAGACTGTCATAAACATAATCTATTTGATGCTAGAACAGTTTATCATTAGTAGTAGTTGTATCGTCATGTGTACAGAGTACCGTAAAATTCTTAGTTACTTTGCAGACCAGCATGCAACATGTCTCCTCTCTCTAATAACATGATAAACAAAAATGTGTTAAAACTTAATTTCATTTAAATAGAAAACCCATATTAGGTTACCTTACATACTCCTTGCTGCTGTGTAATGTAATGTAATGTAATTCCATCTTGCCTGAAGAAGGGGCCAGAGTTGCCTCGAAAGCTTGCATATTGTAATCTTTTTAGTTAGCCAATCAAAGGTGTCATTTTGCCTGCCTTTTCTCTACTTTTATGTTTGTTAATCTCAATAATATAGTTTGCAATTGATTCTATACAAATTATGAATTTCTGCAGTATTTCACTGTTCTTTTTTGAATGCACTTGGTTTAAATTTTATACTTCTAAATCAAGTTAAATACTAAAAGTCAAATGCAGATTTTTATTCATTATTTGAAATTACAGAGAGATTGCTGTAGATACTATAATAATGGGTTTTAATTTTTGTCTGTGGTTCCTGCCTTGTGCCCAGTGTTGACTGGGATTGGCTCCAGCAGACCCCCGTGACCCTGTGTTTGGATTCAGCGGGTTGGATAATGGATGGATGGATGGAAGAATTTTTGTCTGTGTGGCATGAGGTCCATTGTTTAAAGGTCCATTGTGGCATTAAAAGAAGACAGTAAATTGCATTGAGTGATTCTTAATAATTCATTCATAAGCTATTCACTTATATGCTGTATATTCCAATTGTATTTTTACCTGCTCTTAAAAGAGGGATTTATGTGAAAATATCAGTAAGCTAAAATATGTGTAATGATGATTTTGGCTCTGATTATTGTACTACAGGTGAGCAGTTGGCTGCAGTAGATTCTCTCATTGAATCAATGATGCTGGTGGATGAAGAAAAAAAAGATATTTTTAAAGTCAGTACAATCCCGAATCCTCAGTTCCAAAGACTTTTTCAGGTAAAATGATATATGTTAGTACAAATACAAAATATTACATTGTTGTATATTTAATTTAGTATGTCCAGTGTAGATTACAGTTAGCCAGCTAGCCTTTTACTGTCTTTGTATGATGTTGTAGGGAAGAAACTTGGATAAAAAGAGTTATCTTATATAATTAAGCATTTTATTCTGCTCACTGGAATTTTTTTTAATAAAATAAGTCAATTGTTGAGGTACATGATAGTATGCCACAATTCTGAAAAAAATACGTTGTATTTCAAAAGTAATGAATTCACTCAGAATTCAATCAGATGCAACATGGGCAGTAGTGTTGATCAGCAAAATTCGCCAAAGCATTTTTTTTGAAGTGAATATGCTGTGTCCATTGGTGACCTTGTTTGCCAAATATTTTCCTGTAAATTTTCTGTGTGCACAATTATAATTTACTTAAAACTGGTTTAGTTCCTCCTTCCCAATTGATTTCAGTGCATTTGGCGGAGTTTGGCAAAGTTCCCGAACATTGCCATGATTTTATCGAACTTGAGATGAAGCAAATTCAGCAGAGTTCGCTTATCACTAATGGGCAGGAGTGTTAGTTTTAAAATACCTTTAGTATATTACTTATGATTTAAATATTCATGTAGTTATTCTCAACTTTAGACATTTATCGTTTTACAGTTCAGTTGTGTTACATTACTAAGAGGTATCTCCCTTTTTGAAGATAAGTAGAGTCCTTCCAGTAAACATTAAGACTTTTAAAATATGCAAAGAAATATCTTAAACTCCTTAAAATTTTTATTTGGCTAATGAAGAGTGGTTAGTGTACTTTGCCAATAAAATTGTGTGTTTTTCTAAAACTCAGAAAAAAAGATTTCTAAATTGTTTCAGAAATATTATTATTAGTGCCTTTCATCATCTAAATCTAGACACTTGTTAAAAAAAATCTCTTCTTGGTATAAAAATAGGCAAAGACATGCTTTCCCTAACTAATACAAGTGAGTACAGGTTACTTGGATTTTACAGTATGAATGCACATAGAACACTTATAATGAACTGCAAAAAGAAGTAAAAAATCTCTTCTTGGTATAAAAATAGGCAAAGACATGCTTTCCCTAACTAATACAAGTGAGTACAGGTTACTTGGATTTTACAATATGAATGCACATAGAACAATTATAATGAACTGCAAAAACAAGTAATCTGGAAGAAATACTCTTCACTGATTTTTGTGTTGATCTAGCTCTATTATGCTTGGTACCCCAGTGTTTCCAGATTACTTAATTATCTCTGCATACTTTTAGTGTCTGCATCACCGTGCGCTGAATCCCACAGCTCCTTTACCATCAATGGAGCAATCATTGAGGACAGCTCTGGATAGACCACAGGAAGTGACAGCCAGCTGTCTAGGCTCACTACAACAAGTTCAGCGGTGCTTTCCCTTGCAAGAGGCTGCACTGAAAAAAGAGCAAAAGACTGCACAGGACATCTTTGGTGCCAGGTACCTGTGTTATAAGTTAAAGTTTGTAGATTTCAATGTCTTGCATGAATCATCCATATAGGATTTGTAGTAAACATCCTTCCATGAAAGAAATTATTTCTAAAATACAGTTTTAGAAGTTCTGAATCATTAAACGTTCAGCTACATTTAATACAATACAATAATTTAAACACGAAAAAAATTATCACTTCCTGTATAGAGGGTCTGCAACAGATATATTGTTTTTATGATAGTGAAAAGTGGCATCTTAAAAAAACTTTAAAGATACAACACAGATAAAGTGGAATAGGGATTTGAGCAACAAGTGATGGAGCAACTTAAAAATGCCTTCAACTAACAATAGGCATTATTAGTTGAAGGCATCACCTAATTTCTCCAAATGCAGACCAAACTGAATGTAGGAAATTGAGTGAAAGATGATGTTATTTTTCCACTGCTCAGGCTTCAGGTGTGATGCTCCTTACACCAGGTTACATGTCTTTATACATTGGTTCTTCGATGCAATCTGTTTCTGAATGCTAGAATTGTCTCTGCCATAAATTCCAGCTTTATAGAGCTTCTGACTTATGTTTTTACTGAGACTAGGTCAGAGAGGTACTGGTTTAATTCTGCAATAACACGGGACAACATAATTTTTCAAAGTTTTGCTTCCTGCATGCCAGCTTCAACTGAACATAAATATAATTTCAGAATAACTGTATTATGTTGGAATTTGGAGAAGCATGAAATGAACTTTTATTGAATTTAGTGAGCTTAATCATTTAATGGTGCTAACACATTTGCATTAGTCCAATTGAGCTAAAACATTTTACTGCTAATTTCCACTTGTACTCTGCGTCTGATGCTTTTATTTCAGTGTCCAGTAATAGTCTGTGAGCATTGACTTATTCTACTTGCCCAGATACTGCTTTTGTATCATTGCAATGTTCTGGTAAAATCTTTCACCATGTTTGTCACTGACTGGACGAGGATTAGCAGGGAAGAAGTCCAGATGTGAATGCAGAAAATGAATCTTTAGCGATAGGTTGTACTTCATGGTTAAAGCCATAATGCATGTTGTCAAATATATCTTTGTTAGGTCAACAGGTGATTTATGTGCCACAATTTTTCTTCCCTGGAACTAAATGCTTACGCAGTAAGCAGTTGTGTTTTTATAGCTTGTTGTTGCCAGCATCCATCCTAACTAAGAATCCCCAGATGTGCCTAAGACATATCAATTGCTTACTTTGTAGACAACATATAGTTTACTTAAAATATGAGAGGTAATAATAAAAAAAGGTAATTGCAATAAAACATAGGAAAATTCATGGGAAAATTTTGTTGATTTTTGTGATCAGCAGGCCAAAATACACAGACAAAAGTGTTCAAGAAGCAAAGTATTTTTTAGTCCAGTGTAATTTTTTCAACTAACTGATTCCCAACCCAAAATGACTCACCTTTGCAGCTGCATTTGTAATTGTGACTGGTTTGCTTAACTCCTTTTTCATGTGGTGTTTGTTATTTTGGATACTTCCTGTAGTTAACTAAGCCAAGTATTGGTAAATCTTTCAGCTAATAAAAGATAACATTTAGAAATTTGTGGTTGTATAATCAATGAACTTATTAGAATTTTCACATTTTCAGTAAAGAAGAACCAGATGCGAAGAAACCCCATCTTGAAGCAGGAGGAGATTTCAACATTAGTGAACTATCTGAAGGCAGTGTAACTGCAGTAAGTTTAAACTTTCGTGTAATTTGTCAGTTTTTTATTAAACATTTAATTTCAGCCAGAGTAAAGCTGTACTAACTTTTAAATCTTTTTCTTTTGTAAAAGAATGAAATAGTGTGGTGGTCCAGCTGTTTTTTTTATATACAGTCTTTATAATGTATGTACACTGTGCGCTCCAGTTTTTGAATCTAATGAGGGTTCCACCTTTTACAAGAAGCCTAATAGCTGAGAAATGAGGTCAGCTTAAATAAGGAAAATGTACCTTACTGCAGAACAGTACAATAAAGTATAACAAAAAAGAATAAAGTTTAATTAAAATTGTTTGGTCATGGCATTGATGCATTCATGACTGATTTTATGATTAGGATTAAGGTACAAGAGTCTTTTTTTAGTAATAATTGGCAATTTAAAAGAAAATGGCTGTGAATTTAGGAAATCTTGTCAAATATGCACTGCTTAGGCTAAAAGCTTTTCTTTTATGGACCATGGTTTTATAAATTGAAAAAATCTTACAAATATTCCACAATTTGTAAATATTTTTGTTGTTAAATTTTTATTAGAAAAAATAACAACTAAATAACAAACGTATCAAACGTAACAAACACAGATGAAAACTCCTAAAAATAACTCTCCATATGTATATGTCTTCCCACTATACACAAAGCCCTGAAATAGGGAAAGAGGGAAACAAAGTTACCATTCAACAGCCATCCAGTCCCTCTTTTGTTATGATTTGGGCATGTTTGTTAATTTATTTTACTTCTTATAAACTTTTTTTACTGATTTTGTTTGAGTTCTTTGAAGCTTAATGTGTCAGGTAATATTACAAAGTGTGCGCTGTAAAGTTATTTTATACCATTTATTTTTTAAATGCATCAAACTGCCACTTTTTATCTTCATTGTGTGATCATGTTGCTAAGACACACTGTAGTTTTGCTAAGGATTGCTTCCCAGAAGGTACTATGTGCCACATCTCACTGATTCTTCACTTGGGAACCATACACCACATTAAGTGCAGCACTCAAGATTCTGAATCCAGTAGTCACACATATTAAGCACTAGCAAAATACCCGCACTTTGCAGCAGAGAAGTAGCGTGTTAAAGAAGTAATGAAAAAGAAAAGGAAACATTTTAAAAATAACGTAACATGATTGTCAATGTAATTGTTTTGTGATTGTTATGAGTGTTGCTGTCATCGAGGATTTGATTATCATTATTTCTTTCAATCAGGTTCATATTTGGAGGATGTGTTATGTTCAAGTTACATTCCGTGTTTGTCAACCGTTGTAAAGATAACAAGTTTCATTCATCGATTCCTTTCTTACTGCATCAATAAACAGCTCATCTTCCTCTTTATTTGGGACATCACACACTGCATGCACGGGTTTTTTTTACACTGTCTTCCTTTAGTTGGACATTGACTTTTTCCACCGTGTGCTTAATTTCCGCAGTAGCTGCACTTATGAATATGCTTGTATGTGTCACTCGCTTCATATTCCTTTGCTGCCTTCTCAATTGTGTAATACGTTTTTATTAAGGGCTCTTTGGAGCTGTTGCATTTTGTCTGCGTACTGCGTTCACAGTTCACGTGAGTCGCTCGGACTACATGCATCGAAGGTTCTCAGCTGTGCTTGTGCTATCTCATGCGATGTCCATGGCTTTATTTAATGTTAGCTAAGACCCGGCACTTAAAAGTTTCTCTCGCAGTTTCGCTGAGTTTGTGCCAAACACCACCCTGACCATCTCATCTTCGTTTATATAAGCACAGTCCTTCACCCGCGAATATTTAGCGGCAGAGTGTTTCTATTGGATTGTCGCTGACGAACGGCCTTTTATCAGTAGGCACTCAATTACGTGGGAGGCGTGACGATGAGGGATGCAAGTCCGCCTCACACGGCGACTGAGCTGCAGGCTGTGGCCGGTATATATCTACATAAGTAGGTTCCAGTTATGACCATTACGCGTAGAATTTCGGAATGAAACCTGCCTAACTTTTGTAAGTAAGCTGTAAGGAATGAGCCCGCCAAATTTCAGTCTTCTACCTACACGGGAAGTTGGAGAATTAGTGATGAGTCAGTGAGTCAGTCAGTCAGTCAGTCAGTGAGGGCTTTGCCTTTTATTAGTATAGATGAGCTCTTTGGGGTGAATGCCTTTTGAACTTTGATTCACAGCAATTATTGTTTTGGCTTTATTAATAGTCTTCTGTCCAGATCCTCTTGACCTTGTTACAATTTTGTGACTAGTTTTGATGATAACACATCTTTTGATTTTTGTTTCAAATTGGTTCATGTTTCAATTTCATTGTTGGTTACTACTTTTTTAAATCAGCTTTTAATCAGTTTTTTTTTTCAAGTTTCAGTAACAACTATGCCCATGATAGTGGCGACTTTCCCAGCAGGTTTTTAAAGGGAGGTTGCTTGGAACTAAAATAGCAGGTTGGGTTTGGCTATGCTGCCATTGGTTAGACAGATTTGGACAAACTGAATGGCACAAAAACACCAATGTATAACCAATTATTAATGGTGATTCTGGTTGACCCATTAAGACAGGACTCGGAAAGTCCCAAAAGAACAGAATTAAAAACAAAGGAATTCCAGAGGTCAGGAAAAAAAGAACTTGGCACCATCCATCAGGACATTAAAGCCATGCTATGGTGCCTGATGAGAAAGTCTATGTTGAATAGATAAAAAAACTGTTCAAATCCAGGAGCATAAAAAATGTTGAAGAAAAAGAATATTCACGGATAGGATCTTACAAACAAAGTTGGAGGCAAAAGACTAGAAGGAAAAACAGTTGGATAGTCCATACATATATGTGGACAAATGTTTCTAGGACTTTTAAAGAGAGTATAGGTTACATGAAAGGCTGAAAGTACTACAGCGAAACACTTTTTTGAGTAGGATGTAGACATTGTGTAAGTTTTTTGGAGACCAATCTTCTTAAAGATTTTATTCTAAGATTTATAGAAAGTACATCTCTTTTAGTTATGTTGTTTTACATATTAGGATCTAATTAACCATCGCCTAGTCCTCATCAAGTTCTGAAATTAACTTAGTTGGTTAGTAACTGCTGCAATGTATATTTGCTGGGCAGGAAGAACAGTCTCATTTATTTGAGTTCTGAATAATGTTATTTTTCCAGTTTGATTGGAGCACTCAGTTGACTTCAGGAAGATTAAAATATGAGTGTTTTATATGTGTATCTACAGTATATACTAAAGCTGTAAACGGCATAATTTCAATGCAGAGTTCAAGATACCATGTTATTTAAAAACCTTATCTGATGAGCAGAAAAGTATCAGAATTTGAACTACATTAATATTATTAAGTTCATTAATAACAAACTACTCTTTTGGCATCTTCTGGTGGCTGTTAAAATTATAATATGTACAAGACCACAAAGAAAAGAAGTTGGTCAGATGCTAGGGATTTTTAATCATACAAAATTTAAGGTTTGATTATTAATATTAAAACTTTAATTGCGCTTATTATTTTATTCCGCCACCCACTTTGTGGCTCTTTATCTAGTCCAGAAGATATAAAGTCATTCCTCATCTCACTCTTTTATATGAATCAATGCACTATGTCTATTTGTGTTTCGCAATGAAATAAATGAGTGTACTAACTGTTGCGTTTTAATGATCTTGAATTATTTTCCTAATATAAATGTTATTTACCAGATGCTTTTATTTGTACAACTTAAAAATTCTACTACTAAGTTAAACAACAATACATAGCAAATTTTTAAACATATCATAAGAAGTGAAGTCTATAGTTTAAAAAAAAACTAGAGGAAGAAAAATAGAGTGTGTGGACCTGATTTGACGAGTTCACGCAATGCAGGCTTGGGGTGAAGTAGCCAGAAACTTGTGGAGCTACAAAACATTGGGATGGTATTGTACAGTTAACACAATTCCAGAATTGTTGTGAGGTGAAATAAGCAACTGTTCTTTTACAATTGAAGGTCACCTTTTGCCTATGAATAACACTTTATTTTCAAATACATTTAAATTATATTTGAATAGTGTGATTCGCTCGAACACCCTAAGCAGACACCAATATCATGGTCAAAAACATCAAACACATGTCATTAATGTTCCCTATATACACTACTAGCTGACATACCCAACATTGCTAGTATAAATAAACAGGAAAAAGCCTTATTTTGGAAATTTGATACAACTAAACACAATCTTCTATAGGACTAAAAGACATGCTCTTAGACAAAAGCTGTAATCCATCAAGTAATCAGAACGATAAACCAGGTTGTATGAACAAGACACTGACAAGATGTTACAAAAATAACAGTTCTTTATTAAAAAAAAAGTGATATAAAAATATTAAGTGTGTCCAATTTGTTTTCTTAGTGAGAGACAGACACACATGCATAAGTCCAACCATTTCCAGCTTATGTATTAAGTGACACAAAAAATAATAAAAATAAACAAAAAACACCAGAACTCTAGTCTGTCTCCCCTTTTCGTTTTTAAATAATGCAGAAGGGACTACCCATGACTTTAAGAGTCAATGAAAACAACACATTCCTGAAGTCCAAGACTTTTCCCCCCTTCACCTTTTGTCAGGCTGCTCCAGGAACCCTCAAGGTCTTCCCTCACACAGGCATAACTCAAAATGAAATAAATGTGCAGTGCATCCTTTGTTTATCTTCATGCTCTCAGTATACCTAGGGGATAAAACCAAGAGTACATGTGCCTCCTTTTCACCTCTTTCAGGTTCCTCAGAAGTATCTGTGGTATACCCTTCACTCAGTGGATTCAGCCTCAGTCATGAAGACAAGCTCTCCTCTCCCCTGAGGATGTCCATTCTCTCATTTTATACACCCCATGGGATTCCATCCATCAGTCCTATTAATAATCTCACCAAGCTCCTTCCAGTCACCTAGCATGCCATCACATAGTTTGGTCTACATGCTGCGATCTGGAAGAAACCCTTTAAAGTCCATATGTACCAACACAGACACTCTTAATTGGACCGCTCTCCAGTAAATAGCCCCTACTAATTAATGGGCTCTTCTAGCTCACACTGAAACTTTTTTCCCTTTCCTTCACAGCACGGCATTTGTTACTTGGATGCCTCTGCATATCCTGGGTGGGGTTGAGTGTAGTAGCACTCCTTCACTTGCAGCCATATATCCACCATGGTTGTGCGTGTTCACACAGCAGTGTCACCATTTTTCACTCCACCAGAGGCCTCTAAGCACCACCTTTTGTTCCTCAAAGTAAGCACCAACTAGTGCAACTATTTACCCCCTCATTTAGTTCTATAAACAGCCCCACTCTCACTCATCATACACCTGCGCACACACAGGCAAACACTGTCACGACAGCATGTCTTATCACAGGAAGGCTTTCCATAACATATAGGAGTGTGTCAGTGGGAATTTTTGCCCCCGTAGGCAAAAGAGTATTTGTGAGTTCAGGTATTGATGTTGGGTGAAAGGTCCTAGCTCACAATCAGAATTCCAATTCATCCCAAAGGTGTTCGTTCAGATTGAGTTCAGGGCTCTATGCAGGGCACTCGAGTTTCTCCTTACCAAACTTGTCAAACTTGACTTTGTGCACAGGGACACAGTCATGCTAGAACAGAAAAGGGCCTTCCCTAAGCTGTTCCTTGAAAGTTAGAAGTGCCTTTGTCTGGAAATATCTTTGTATGGTTTACTACTAACAGTATGCTCCACTAGAACCAATGGGTCTACACTAATCCTGAAAATCAGCCCCAGACCATTATCCCTCAAACTTTACAATTGACACTATGCAGTCAAAAGGTAGTGTTCCCTTGGCATCTGACAAACCCCAATTTGTCCATCATACTGCCAGATAGTGAAGTGTGATTCATCACTCTAGAGAACACTTTTCCATTACTCCAGAGTCCAATGATTATGTGCTTTACACAACTCCAGCAGACACTTGGAATTGCACATAATGACCTTAAGCTTGTGTGCAGCTACTTGGCCATGGAAACCCAATTGATGAAGTCCCCAACATGCAGTTCTTGTGCTAATATTGCCTTGAAAGGCTGTTTGGAACTCTGATGTGAGAATGCAACAGAAGATAGGTGATTCTTACATGCTCTGTGCTTCAGCACTTGATAGCTCTGCTCTGTAGATACTTCCACTTCATAATAATAGGACTTACAGTTGAGCAGGGCAGGTCTAGCAGAGCAGAATTTTCATATACTGACTTGTGTCAATGGTAACATCATCTGAGAGTACCACATTTAAAGTTACAGAGTTTTTCAGTACGACCCATTCTTCTACCAGTATTTGCTGATGGAGATTGCTTTATTTTATGCACCTGTTAATAATGGGTGTCGCTGAAACACCTCAGTCATTTGGAGGGGAGTCCACATATATAGTGTACATTTTTCATATTTCATTATTGTGTATAATGCTTTCACATAAGTATTTTATAGGTACTATGTTTTTTTCTTGCCATTACATAAGTTGTGTATGTTTTGGGACATCACAACTCAGCGATGATGACCACTAATTTCTATTAAGACATGCTGAAATTCTTATTAATGTGATGTCACAACAATTAAGTCAAGTGTCAAATGTTGAGTATATGGGCATTGTTGTATTGTACCGTTTATATGTTTAATCTTATGCTGGTTCTGAAGTTTTGTTCAGCTGAACACTTGCATGCTTATGAAAGGAAATGGTTAGTATGAATGTGATAGAAAACGTTGATAAAGTCTACATTAAATAAAATAGCATTTGCTTTTCATTTGTTTTTTTTCTTCTGTATTTTTGGGTGTTCCTTTGTAATTTTATTCCCTCTATTGAATGAGTTCTTGAGTGAAAGATTTTTGCAGTGAGAAACTCTTGTAGGGTTTATACTAATATTCATTCAATTGTAATGAGAGGTAAAATCCCTGAGCTATTCTGTCTTGCACATTTTGGCATACAGGATTCAGTTAATTTTTATTGCAAAATGAAAATAGTTTTGAATAAACAATTGGGGTTTTTCCTAATTATACTTAATCAATTTTGGGGCAAGAAGTGTCCGGAAGACCTTGTTATAACACCACTGAATACTTTAATAAAAAATTACCTAATTTATTGAGTGTTTCACTTTATCTTTTTAGGTGGGCAGTGTTGATCCAGTTCGAGATTTTCGCATTATAATTCATCAGAAAAGCCTTCCTTTCAACAATGGTAAGATCACTACCGAAATTCAACTTTGAAACTGATCTCTTAATGGATTTTTCCCACCTACCAATTTTCTGTGATCAATTTGACAGTCATGGCCTTTATTGGATGTCATTGTGGCACAGTGGTTAGCACTTCTGCCTGACAGTTCCTGTTTGATATAATTTAGTTGCTTTAAAGTTTGAAGTTTGTATTTTCATCCATTGTCCTTGTGGGGTTTCCTCCAAGAACACTGGCATTTCTCCTGCATCCAAAAGATTGGTTTTAGTATGTTTCAATTAGCCAAGTGTGAATAATTATGTTCTGAAAAGGACTGGCATTCAGGATTGGTTCTACCTTGCATCATGTGCAGCCAGGATAGGAAGCTCTGTACAGCCCTGAACTGGATAAATAGGCTAGATGTTACCCTTGGTTGTAGGGAACCCAGTACTTGGAAACAATATTAATCATTTATTATCATTAATTTGGGGCACTTTAAAAAATTATTGTTATTATAATTTTTATGAACCTCATATTCTAATAGAGTATGATACTGCTGTATAGTTGTTACATTTAGGTCTAATACCATAGTTTATATTAGCTGGAAGCAAACCAAATAAATGTTTCATCTCTGTCTGTTTATTAAATAGCATGCGAGCAGCTCATTAACAGGATTGACCAACTTCTTGGGACCAAAGGCACACAGTATTATATAAAGAGCATTGCATGCCTTCAGGGCTTTAGAGAAGAATCCATTAAGGTGAGGAAAATACTGATGAAAATCATTTAATTCTTGGAACATTCAAAGATTTAATTTATTTATGTAATATGTGGGAAATGAATTTCCATAATTGTTTAACTTATTGCTTGACAGTGAAATTTTGTGGTAATTATTATTCATGAAAATATTTTTATTAATTTATGCAAACAGGATTCTAAGTAATTGGAAGATAGTAATAGAATACAGTTTATTTGGATTCTGAGGTTAATGTAAAGAGACCACCCCACCCCAACAGGCACCATATCTAACTGCAGATGGGATTGGTAGGTGGTATTGTCATCAGACTAATGCATGTACTGAAAATCGTTTTATATTTGACAACTAAGTGCCAAATCAGTTATAAGCTAACATATACTGTACATTTTGTATGGACTTAAAAATAAAGATAAATTAATTTTGAATTAAAAGTTAAGCAGGAAATATACTTTTTCTTGGCTTGTAATAATGAGTGACAGGCAAAAACAAATACTTTCAAACTTCTATGCAAACTAGAAACAATTTGATTAGAGTGAAGCACACTAACTAAGAAATAAGCATATAGCAGGTGAGCTATTTTTCTTGAAAAATTTAGATTTTTTTCTTTTTTATTATCTTTTATTTTGAAGTAGTTGTCTCTTTCTTACCTTTGTTACTTTCAAATTGGTATGTATACCTGTGTTCTTCATTTATAATAATGCTAATAATTCTTTACATTTATATAGTGCTTTACTCACTACTGAAAGCAGTTTACATGATGATTAGGGAGCCACGTCAACCACCTGGATGATGCAACAGCAGCCATTATTGTGCTAGTACACTTACTACACATTAGCTGTTAGGTGGTGAAGGTGTATGTCACTGCATATCAAAGCTTTGCTATTATTTAGAGTTGTCATAGTTTTTTTTCATTGTACTTCCATTGTACTTTAAGAACCCTCATTGGTTCTTAAACGTTGCATACACTAAGCCCGTCCCCTAAAATTTAAGATCAAATCAAACTGGTTTGAATTTTTTTTGGGGTGAGTTGCACCGAGTCACAGGTATACATGACAGGGAGTAATAGGAGTGTGCTGTGACTGCCTCTAACTTGATAAGACCATGTAAGTGAAGTCTGTGACAGAAAATCACTGGTAAAATCATTTAATGTGTCAGGAGCCTTAAGAAAGGGTTTTTAGCAAACCAAATGACAAGAGAATTGTCTTTCTTGTATTCAGGGCTAGCAGCACTCAAATATATCTGATAAGTCTATATCAGTCACAACCAAATGTTCCTTACTAAAGCATATAAAAGTCAGTAAAACACAATGGTTATAGAGTCTGGTGGCTATAATTCAACCTTCCCAGCTCTTGACAAACAAACTTGCACAAAAGATATTAGCTAAAAATGTTGGGCTCCTGTGCACCTAAGAAATCAATAACAAAATGCCCATTTCTTTCCTTGCCACCTACGGTTGACACTTGCTTCCTGCTTTTATTACATCAAATGTGCCTTGCTGCTCTGTTGCCTTGCCTAGGATGTGGCCCAAGTGGAAGGCAGTCCTTAACAGAGTTAGATATGGGTGTTGCATTGAATAAAGCCTTGCTAAAAGACAGTGAGGTACACAAGCAGGAGAGACTAATAAAATTAGTGTGTTCATCTTGCAGAACAAAGGAGCTGATTGAACACTAACTCCACGGTTATATTTGTGCCAGCAAAAGAGAAACATTGCATGAAACCTCAAAGACAGTACTTAATTAAAATTACCTACGACAAGGTTCAACTAAAACTAGAAAGCGAAAAGCAATTGAACAAAAACACAAAGAATACTCATTATCCTTTCCACATGCATCAGTGAAAATCTCTCAGTGGGCCATGAAGAATCCAGTAGATAACATGAATCAAATAAAGAATAAATACATTGCAGCTTTATAAATTTTACTTCCAAGAGATTGTTTTTATTTTGTTGTTAGCCTAAAACTAGCAAATGGATTAATACAGGGCGATTCAAAAAGATTAATCATATTTCAAAGTGCCATATTTTTACAACCGTGAGGCACCTAGAAACCAATCACGCACCAATTGAAAGAGAGGGTCATAGAGTTTCTGACTGTCACCAGAAGGTGGCTCCCTTTAGTCTGAGCATTTCTCAACAACGACCTCCCTCATCACTGGATTGGCTGTAAAGGAGCCCATAATTTGGCACTCCACTGCTGGCCTCCAAGATCACCAGATCTCATGCTGTGTGACTTTTTTTTTGTTGGGGTATGTTAAGGATTCTGTTTAAGTGCCACCACTCCCAAAAACACTGGATGATCTCCATAATCGCGTTGATGCTCATTCAAGTATGGGATGAATTTAACTATCGCATTAATATCAGTACAGTTGAAGGAGTTCATATTGAGCACTTGTAAAATTACATAATAAACTTTATGTTCAATTATGTTGAAATAAATAATTTTGAAATCTGAGGAATATTTTTGAATTACCCTGTATATTATTTTCTGTTTATTACCACAACTGAAAGTTGTAAACTGTGTAAAAGATAAATCTTAAGCTTCCATAAGCCTTTCTGTCTTAGTTCAACAGAAAGGCTAAACTTGTGAAAGTAAATTCCTTCAACTAATTCACAGACTTGGTGGAACATAGTCATGTAGCAGCTTCACACTGTGTAGCATACACACACAAAACATCACAGAGGGGTTGTAAAGAGAATCAACATCCTGTGCCAAAGTAACACTCAATAAGAAGTTTGTAATCAGAGATTTACTCATTTAAACAGGTAACAGAATAAAAGGAGAGGAAATATAATTTATAAGTATGTGCCCCCTTTCCAAAAATAAGTGAGAAAGCAAACCAAAGCAAGAAACGAAAAAGAAAACAAGCTTAGGTTTATGTTTTTGTGCTTTCGTTTATTGTTCTGCATCTGTATATACTGTACCACACGTGCAAATATCCATGTACTGTATTATCCTTACGAACAAACTGTATTATTTTGCTCATTGCAGTGAGCATGTTTGAGGGGTTCCTTGAAAAATAGTTGCTATGTCTGAACCGCAAGCTGACAAGTGTATACTCTTTAGTCTGTGCCTTTAACAATTTGTAAATTTTATTCATTAATTTAAATTTATATCTCTTCCTAGTTCCCATGAAAAATAAATATTTCACGTCTATAACTCCTTTTGGACTTGAAAATCTAAGGTGAATAAAGGAATCCTAATTCACTGTTGTGTTTGAAAAATAAAATGATCTCAACATCAACAGCATATTTGAAAAATGCCTATCTGGTGGACAGCACCGAAACAGCACATGTTAGCATCAATAATGATTTATGGATGGCAGAAGATATTGGCTGTCTCAGCAGTTTTGTAATCTTTTCGGAGTCACCTGAAAGCTTTCCTTCAACTGATCGTTCTGTCCTTCCAGAGCTTTTAAAAAAGAATATCAGCCTTTCTGAGGCAGTGCTTAATTGGGTCCATTTAATACTGGTGCAGAATTCAAGACGCCACAATGAGCTAAAATTGAACTAAATCTGGTGATTTATGCAGGAGCTCAAAATCCCGTTCTACAAAGCTGAGTGGGCCAATATTAAAAGTCAACAACATGGTGCATTTTTTTTATATGGTTACATTTGTTATGTTAAAAAAACAATAGATCCAATACTTAAGATACACTGTAAATAGCATCTATTCACACTAGAAGTCATACTTGCAGGTCCTACATAGTAGATCACTCATTACACAGAGGTCAAAATGCACCTGCCTTCTGCATGATACACCACATACAAAGTTTCAGATTGAAATAAATACACTGTCACATATTGAGTTATAAGTTGTTGGTTTTTTTGTTGGTTTTTTTTGACTAATTTTATGGATTTGTTACAATGAATACATTACAAATCAGGCATACAGTACTTTATCTCATTCAAGGTCAGACACCACATCTCTCTGGAGAACAAGGAATAAATAAAATTTATTATCAAGTAAACATGTAAAGATGCTCAAACACCTACAAAATTTCAGCATATTGTGAGGTGCTGTTACTCTATGTTTTAATTTTGAAAAATTTTGAAATAAAATGTCATTAGATCTTTTTCGCATACTAGGGGTGAGGTTTAGTTTATTTCTTATAGATAGATACTTTATTAATCCCAAGGGGAAATTCACAGTTGACCAAACTAACCTACATTTCATTTATATACAAAGCAGGCAGAGTTCAGACTAAATTAAAGTACCCTTTGGCATGACCTTTGTGCAAAGCAAATCAAATATATCACAAAAACTTTTTAACACTAGAATTCCTACCAAAATTTTGTTCTCCCTGAATACCCTACTATTCCTTACATTCTTAGGGAACTTCCAATGTCCTTATCGCCACACCAGTTACCCATTGATATCGCCTCTGTTTTGCAAATATGTCCATTAGCTGCACTCAGCCATCCTTCCTTCAGCCAGCCAAAGCCATCCCACAGTCAGAATTTTCACTTTTGACTCAAGTCTGCATTGAAGATTTTATCTAGCAAAGAGCTGTAAGGAGTTGAATACGTAATGATCTATCGTGTGTTCGTGTCTACAACAATCCGTGTAAATGTACGATGAAATAAGAAATGTTAGGTCTTGTAGACATAAATCAAATATACATGTTTATTATAGCAAATATAAATGTAAGTTGCTTGAATATTAGCTTTTATTTTGTGACAATCGTGCTTGTGTGACGTCAAAGTAATTACAACGGCACACGGACATAATTTGTTATTTAGTATTAACTTTTACAACTTAAACAAATTTAAACAAACTGTTACTCAAATATAACTTTTTGAATGTGAAACACATACATGAATGAAAACATCTTTATTTGAAAATGATAGTTTGACTTCACTGCAATATGTTATTTAAGGATTTCTTTTTATTTAGCTTTATTCTTGACTAAAAGCACACTTGTTTTGTTATACCATTTGTGAAAGTGTTTGTTTTATATTCCAGTAAGCACTTGAATGACATCAAATCTGTCTTTGTCTCTCTCACTCGCTCTCTCCCTCACGCATGAACATATACACAGAGAAGTACTAATTTTTCACAATGTGTAGAAATAATTTTGGGCTGGGAGTTGTAACATAGCATGCCCACACCGTGCTTTATCAGAACATGCAGAGGGAAGAATAATACAGAGATAATTACAATTGTCAAATTCAAATGTTAGCAATTTCCAAACACCCAAGTACCCTTCCTACTTTTACGGCAGGTGTACCCGTTGCATTGTACACACTGCTCTGCACTATGGTTCCTATTACAGCAAAGGAGCACCTGGCACTGAGTTTTTTTTTTTCATGGGGAAGTGGAGTTCTTGAAACAGGAGCTTGTCATTGAAGTTGCATCCTCTTTTCTTTTTCCATCGCCTTTTCTTATAGGAAGCAACAAGGGAATTCTTTTGCAAGGCCAGTGAAGAATACTTCTCTCCATGAACCCTATGCATGCCTTGTATAGTATGTGTGTGTTCATTACTACCAGATCAAACATGTTGTAGAACACGGCAACCAGTCAACTGTGTGTGAATTCCCAGTAATTCCCAATTCCAGTATCTCAAAACAACACTCATATCCACACCCACAGTCTTTTGCGTACTCATAATGGTGGAATCTTTTTCACAGGTAGCACACGAAATGTTTATATGCAAAGTCCTCTGTGGCATTTTAGTAGAAAGGAATAAAATAGCCTTTATTCTCATAGATTCAATGGGATTATTTTCTGTCGTGCCTTGTTTTTGTTTTTCTGGGACACATTAATGTCATATAGTATGAAACAAGAAGCAAAACTGTGCTTGAAACACATTCATGCTCCCACCTGTCTGACAGTGTTAATATTACTTACTTAATAATTCTTACTTTTGTGACACATTTATAATGTATATATCAAGCTTATGTCACGTTAGGGTAATTATAATAGCACTGATAAATACATAGAATTTTTAGCTCTTTTACAAGTACAAGTACAATATAATACAATACAGTTTATTTTTGTATAGCCCAAAATCACAAAAGAAGTGCCGCAATGGGATTTAACAGGCCCTGCCTCTTGACAGCCCCCCAACCTTGACTATCTAAGAAGACAAGGAAAAACTCCCAAAAAAAACCCTTGTAGGGAAAAAATGGAAGAAACCTTGGGAAAGGCAGTTCAAAAAGAGACCCCTTTCCAGGTAGGTTGGGCGTGCAGTGGGTGTCAAAAAGAAGGGGGTCAATACAATACAATACACAGATCAGAACAAACCCTCAATACAGTATAAAAATAAAAATTTTACAATTACAGACCAGAATTTAACAGTAGATCATATCACATAATATGATTTGGATTTGTTTAGAGTCCTGGAGACCTTAGCCATTAAGCTGCCTCCCCCATTTGGCCATTCCATAGCTGAAACATTGCTTGGTCAGCCAATCTGATGAAAGGACCTCTCTACCCCACGATTCTTGCGATCCTCCATCAGGGAGAACTTTACCTTAGGCAGGCAAAACAACTTGGCAGGTGGGCCGTGGCACCAAGTGCCACATTGGAGTACAGAGAAGAGAAACAGAATAGGTGAGGGTTAGTAACAAATTATAACTATCATGTTACTTATGTTTTAGTGCTAATGACTAGCAATAGAGATGCAGTCTGTACAGTTAATCAGCAGCTCTAGTCAGGATATGCTAAACTGAAGTAGTGAGTCTTTAGCCAGGATTTGAAAGCTGAGGCCGAAGGGGCATCTCTTATATTAGCAGGCAGACCATTTCACAGTTTAGGGGCCCTGTAACTAAAAGCTTGACCTCCCACTGTTATTTTATTAATCCTTGGAATCATAAGCAGACCGGCATCTTGAGATCTTAATTTGCGCTCTGGTTTGCAAGTCATGATAAGTTCAGACAAGTAAGCCGGTCCTTGGCCATTTAATGCTTTATATGTTAACAGGAGGATTTTGAAATCTGCCCTAAACTTAACCAGGAGCCAGTGTAAGGATTTAAGAACTGGAGTTATACTGTATGTTCATACTTTCTTGTTCTTGTAATAATTCTTGCAGCAGCATTTTGGATTAAATGGAGGCTGTACAAAGAACAGTTTGAACATCCATTGAACACCGCATTGCAGTAGTTAGTCCTACTAGAAATAAATGCATGAATTAATTTCTCAGAATCCTGTTTATTTAGAAAGCGCCTTAATTTCCCAACATTTTTAAAATGGAAGAAACATGATTTGGACAACTTTGTAATATGTGCTTTAAATGACATGCTAGAGTCAAAGATAACTCCTAGATTGCGGGTTGATTCAGTAAAATTAATGGTGATTCCAACTGAGTTAAATGATGACAGAATATTGTTGTGATCAGCATCATTCCCTCCAACAGCTGACATCTCTGTTTTATCTGTGTTTAATGACAAGTAGTTCTCATCCATCCACTTCTTCAATTCACTAACACAACTAATTAAAGACAACATTGGAGAAACTTTATTTGATGTAAATGAAAGGTAAAACTGGGTGTCATCTACATACGAGTGAAAATTAACAATATGTTTCCTAATAATAGATCCTAGTGGAATCATTTTTTTTTTTAAGGGCATGGCGGCACGCACGGTCGCAGCGGCTCACGGCTCTCCTTTTCAGTGCACTTTTTTGTTGTTTTTGTACTGTTATCTTGCTTGTTTGTGCACGATCGGTTCAGCGAACATCCGCTACACCCGTCAGAACCTTATAGACATCGGTGTCCAGTGCCAGACATCTGTTTCGAGTGTTTTTCATCACACACAACACATCCCAGACAACATAGCGAGACCAACGGGCTCTCCGTGGATTGTTGTCGGGTCTAGGAGACAGCGCAGACGAAGGAGGGAAAGGAAGCAAAAGTGGGGCCTCAGATCCGGCGTTATGCTAAGGCTAAAGAAACAACCGCACAAGCCACCTCTACCGAGCCTGTATCTCACCAATGCCAGATCCCTGGTGCATAAAACGGATGACTTGGAATGATAACTCGCTGGAAATCACTATGTTCGTGACTGCTGTGTTTTGATTATAACTGAAACCTGGCTTCACCCGGGGATACCCGATGCTAGTATGCAGCTAGCAGGTCGCACTCTGCTCTGCTGGGACAGGACAAAGGAATCCGGTAAGAGCAGGGGAGGGGGGCTCTGTATTTACGTGCATGAATACTGGTGCAACAACGGGACAATTATAGACAAACGCTGTTCCCCTGACCTCAATTACATGTCTGTAAGATGCCGGCCATTTTTTCTACTGAGAGAGCTAACAGTAGTGATTGTCGTGGCTGTGTACATTCCACCCGACACCAATGTAAACATGGCGCTCTCTCTACTGCTGAATACTATTAATGAACAGCAGCGAGCCCACCCTGATGGTGCTCATATAATTGCAGGAGACTTTAACAAGGCCAACTTGAAGACTGTACTCCCGAAATTTTATCAACATGTTAAATGTTCTACTAGAGGGGAGAACACTCTGGACCATGTTTACTCCAACATCAAGCACGCGTACAGAGCCATACCCCTCTCCGAACTCAGACAGTCCAACCATCTTTCTCTCCTGCTCTCCCCAGCCTACACCCCCCTCAGACGCAGTGCCAGGCCCACCATAAAGACTGTTACAACCTGGCCTGAAAATGCACTCTCCAAACTACAGGACTGCTTCGAACAGACGGACTGGGACATAGTTGAACAACAACAGCTGGAAACATTTACAGGAAGTGTACTGGACTATATCAAATTCTGCATCGGGAATGTGACTGTGGACAAAAACATTCGGGTTTTCCCAAACCAGAAACCCTGGATGACCAGCCAGGTCCGTAAACTACTCAGAGACTGCGACGCTGCCTTCAAGTCACGTGACAGAGCTCTATACAGGGCTGCCCGAGCCACTCTGAAAAGCGGAATTAAAAAAGCCAAGATGGACCATAAAAGGAGCATTGAGTCCCTCCTGTCCAGCCACAGTACACGGGAGGTGTGGCAGGGAATACAAAACATCACAAACTACAGAGGCTGTGATGCAACAATAGGAGATCTGAGTGCGTCACTAGCAGAGGAGCTAAACTGCTTCTTTGCTCGCTTTGAATCGTCACAACAGCAGCACTCACCTACTCCAGCCCTGCTCCCACCCTCATCGGGTTCCTGCACTTCTCCACTCACTGTAAAGGAGCACAATGTCAGACAGGTGCTCCTGGCAGTGAACCCCAAGAAGGCTGCCGGCCCAGATGGAGTGCCTGGTAGGGTGCTCAGAGCGTGTGCCCACCAGCTCACCTTTACCTTTACCAAAATCTTCAACCTCTCCCTAGCCCAGGCAGTCGTTCCATCCTGCCTAAAATCAGCCACAATCATTCTGGTGCCGAAGAAGTCTTCCATCACCAGCCTAAATGATTATTGCCTGGTGGCTCTCACTCCAGTAATCATGAAGTGCTTCGAGAGACTGGTTCTGCAGCACATCAAGGACTATCTCCCCCAAGACTTTAATCCCTACCAATTCGCATATCGCACAAACAGATCTAGAGAAGACACCATTACTGTAGCTTTCCACTCTGTGCTGAGCCATCTAGAGCAGCAGAAGAGCTACGTCAGGATGCTGTTTGTGGATTACAGCTCAGCTTTTAATACAATCATTCCTGACATTCTCATCACCAAACTCCCCCCTCTCACATGTGTCTGGATAAAAGACTTTCTTACCAACCGGTTCCAGACTGTGAGACTCGGACCCCACCAATCCTCCATTTGCACACTGAACACCGGCACCCCACAAGGCTGTGTGCTGAGCCCCCTTCTGTACTGTCTCTACCCACGACTGCAGTCCGGCCCACAACAACAACCTCATCGTCAAGTTTGCTGATGACACCACAGTGGTCGGACTCATCTCAAAGGAAGATGAGGCAGCTTACAGAGAGGAGGTCCTGAAGTTGGCAGCCTGGTGTTCAAAAAACAATCTGGCTCTGAACACCAGAAAAATCAAGTAGATCATTGTCGACTTCAGGAGGCACAGCACTGACCTAGCCCCCCTTTACATCAACGGCGAGTGTGTGGAGAGGGTCCACACCTTCCGGTTTCTTATCGTCCTTATCTCCGCTGACATCTCCTGGACAGACAACACCACAGCAGTCATCAAAAAGGCTCAGCAGCAGTTACACTTCCTGAGGGTCCTCAGAAAGCACAACCTAGACTCCAACCTGCTACTGACCTTCTACCGCTCATCCATCGAGAGCCTGCTGACGTATTGTATCACAGTATGGTACGGAAGCTGCACTATGGCAGACAGGGAGAGGCTTCAGCAAGTAGTAAAGGCAGCACAGAAGATCATCGGCTGCCCTCTCCTCTTCTTGATGGACATTTACACCTCCCGCTGCCTCAGCAGAGCAAAAAACATCATCAGGGACAGCTCCCACCCTGGCTCTGATCTGTTTGACCTGCTGCCCTCAGGGAGGCGCTACAGGTGCATCACAACAAAGACAAACAGACTCAAGAACAGTTTTTTCCCAAAAGCCATAACCATTCTAAACTCACACATGCACTGACTACACACTGTATTCTGCAATATTTAAATTATGTGCAATAACCCAATAGTGCAATAGTTATTTATTCTTTCCAGTATTTAAATAATGTGCAATAACTCGGTTTAGTTCTTATTCTTTCCATTTGTATATAGCGTCGCAGAACTTTTTTTTTTGCAACTTTTTGCACCATTTGTTTGTTTATTTACTTGTTGTGTACTACATATATGTCTGCACGGAAGGAGCTGCTTTTAATGTCATTGTACATGTGTATAGTGACAATAAAAGGCATTCAAATTCAAAATTAAAGTGAAAACAGTAAAGGTCCCAGTAGTGAGCCCTGCAGGACACCATATGCCACAAATTTACACAGAATGTTACAGACTTACATCAAATGTATGTTTTTATTATATAATAATATTTTTTTCATATATAGAGCACATTTCTAACTACTGAAAGCAAACTACGTAGGGAGGACCCAGGATGCAAACCTATGATCTCCTTACTGCGAGGCAGCAGCTCTACCATTGTGCCAGCTGTGTTCATACCATGCAGACATATGCAAACACATGCAAACATCTTTATTTTGTACAAACTGATATTTAGACTTCAGTTTTACACATTCACAGCAACATGTCATTTGAACAATTCCTTTTTACTTGCTTTTATTCTTGAATAAAAACACAATTGTTGTGTTATACATTTTGTGAAAGTGTTTGGTTGCTGTTGGAACTTTAGTCGGTACACATTTTACACTTCATGTGAACATTATGTTGTTATTAATATTCCTAGGTAAAATCTTCAAGGCAGACTTGAGCTGAAAGTGAAATTTCTGGCTGGGGGATGGCACATGGCTGGCTGAGTCCAGGCTGAGTACTGCTAATTGACAAATTTGCAAAACAAAAGCAGTTATTGGTGGGCAATTGGTGCGGTGATAAGGACGTACAAGGTTCCTCACGTGTGTTTAGGAACAGTAGGGTGTTCAATTAGAACAAAATTTTTTGCAGGCTTTTAGAAATACTAGTTTAATGATATATATTAAGGACGTGACATGTATCATAATGAAATTAACAAAAAAAATACAGTAAATATGCACTGGTCAGTTAACCTGTTTTATTATGCATGAAACAGTTACCAAATAATTGTTTGTGTATTTTAGGCATCTCAAGTAGACCTATTCAATAATTATCTTCAGGCTCTCAAGAGCAACATTGAAGAAAGGGCTTTGCAAGATTTCTGGGAGCTCCTAGTTCAAGGTATTTTTTTCTCACCAGTGTTTGCCTTTCAGGAATTTTCAAATCACTAGATAATGAAATTATACTTTTCTCTTGTTAGTAACACTACAAAAGCTTATAAGGCTTGTCCTTAAACACGAATTCTGAAAGCCTTGAAAGCTCTGATGCCTGCAGTCTCCTAGGATTAAGAACATTTAAATTCTTAGCCTGATTTGATGAAAGCAGTTCCTTACTTTTCAGTAAAAACTCAAATCTCGAATCACTGGTTGAACATGTTTAGTGTCTGTGAAGTTTTCATTGTGCATTTACATCAAATTAAAAAAAATACAATGACTGAGGTTCACTAAATTAATATTTCCAATGATTATTTTCCAGATAAAGTGTCACTAATTAGTAAAGCTGAAGTGGAAGGCAGTACAGTATCAGTAATGGAGTCAAATATGGTAATTATATCTGTCTTAATTTTTGTCTTTGCCAGATAAATTGAATGATTTAAATGTAATTAAGAGGGAAATAATGCACTAGACTTTAGATAACTTTTTTTAACTTATTTCAGTGTGGCTCTGTAAAGTATTTGTGTATTTTAGTGTTATTTATAAGAATTGAAAGGTGTTAGTTGAGTGTACTAAATTCTCTGGTTTATCTCAGTTATTCTGAGCTTTAAAAGTGAGATAATTAAACAATATCTTTCCATTTCTTTCAATGTCAAGTTCCTTACTACTGAAGAGAAACAAAATGACCACACTGAATCACCTAAAGATGATGGAGGAGATGTTGATGATTTGGTAAGCAGAATAGGATTTCATCTTAATTGGTGTTATAACTCTGATGGGTTATATTCAAGCATGAACTTGACTGATGAGTGAACAGGTTAATTCTTTGATTACACACTTTATACTCTGTCGAATTAGCTTCTTTTAAATATTTGGGAACAGGCTGATATGCTAATTTTTATGAAGTAAACTCCATGTTATGTTACTGCTCTACTGTTGTATTAATACATGATACCAGACATAGTAAATTTACTCTGCTTCTAGTGAAACCATGACAGGCAAAAAATGATAGCCAACAGGGTATGTCATTTGATCATGAAGTACTGAGACATTAGGTGTTATGGAACAGAGACTGTTTCTTTAAGATCAGATAACATATTTTGTTCATATATTTAATGCAGATTATGAAGAAGTTTCTAGGTTTATTTTAATATACTTTTCTTTATATTTCACAGCTGGATATGATGTGAGAAGAAATACAAGAAATAATAATGGAATAGACCTTGAAGAAAAAAATAAAGATCTAATTTTTTTTTGGAATAACTAAATGTCTTGATTGGAATTTCCTGATCTCTTATACCCCTTTTATATGTTTATTACTTTATCTTTTTAAAGAGTTTCCTGAGTAAATATGTTGTTGAATGGGAATGTTCTTATATTTAACCTTACATTTATTATACTGTAAGTGTTCAGCATGAATGTTTGCAAATTAAGTACCTGTCGATTTGCAAATCTGAAGTAGGGGTATTGCTGCTATTTAAATGCTCATTCCCAAAAATGTTGTTTGTTCTTATAATTCTGCAAGGTTACACTAAACATTTTGTACTAAGGCAGTACTTCCTCTTTTGCAGTGGGCACCTCTGTAAGGATATATTCATGTTAAATAGTTTTTAGGCAAAGCTTCAAAAAGCTGAATAAATTACTTATTTTTTTGTATTGTGATGAAACTTTTGTTTAATTGTTTTATTAAAAAAACTTTCCATTCTATCAGTCTAGACAAAAATATACAAAATTGATATGTAGAAATAATGTAGATCAGTTGTTCTCAAGTTCAGTCCTTAGGCTGCAGGTTTTTGTTCCATTTAGTTTCACAGGCAGTGAGTCTTTTTACCTCTTAATTGATTTGTTTAATTAGATCAGTTTTATTTCTCCTTCTTTTATTTTATGTTATAAAATCACATTAGTGTCAGATTAACATTAATAAGTAATTTACAAATGTTAGTATTTTTACCATCAATTTAACTGTTTATCGTTTATTGTGGCCTTTGCTCTCTTACACGTATCATAATATAATGACAGTCACCAAGAAGTGAAATAGACATTTCTGCAAATGACACTGAATGCTGAACGGCTGCAATTGCTTCAGCATCAGACCCACTTGTGAGGTCATTAGTATGTAACAGCTTAAGTAATGAGAACTCCTAACACAGTGGAATGAAAATCATAATGATTTGAATCTGCAGGATTAAAACACTAAAATTATCCCAGTGTAACAGATTTTAAGGTTTGCTAAATACCAATTACAGTTTAGCAAACCCAGCTTTGTAATTATTGGATTGACATGAAACCAGAGAAACTGGAAAATAACAGCTTGGCAACTTAGGGCAGGAGTTCAATTAAAATTAGAATTGGGTGGAACAAAAACCTGCAGCCAGCAAGCCCACAAGACTGAAACTGAGAACCACTGATTTAGATAATTGAAATTTCAGTATTTTAAAAAGTGTGTACCTAGTTAGAAATCATGGAGTAAAAGAAATAATCAAAAATCAGTTTTACATATTGTGGAAATTTATATTGGTATTTATTGTTAGTGGTGCTCTAAGTTGAGATTGGATTCAAATTGCGGCCCAGTCCCTTCCAGGCTTTACTTAACATATTCACATGGACCTCCCCAAGATACCCTTGACTGATTTTGCACATCTCGAAGAGATGCCGTCTGACACTGAACTGGTTCTGTCTCAGTGATGCCTTGTATGCCCTGTGAAGTTTGATTCCAGCCTGATAATTGATAAAGTAGACTTCTTCTTACCACGACTCTCGTACATTGGATTCTAACATAAATGATATGTTCATTCATTCTTTTGTTTTAATTTTTTAAATGATAGTCAGTCAGCCTCCTTTATAATCCAAGATTTGAACGAACCAGTGTATAGTCAAATGTTTTGCAGCACAGGTTGCCAAAAACAAAGAACTTGTATGATAATGGTGTTAGTTGATTTTATTTATTTATATAGCACATTTAAAACAACCAGAAGTTGACCAAAGTGCTTTACAACGAATAAAAGGTAACAGTATGAAATGAAAGCCAGATAAGGAATAATTAAAAAGAAAACAAAAAGGAAACATTATACATACAGTACATGAACACACATATACCAACACACAAACATAAATAGCAATATAAAATTATACAAAATAAAAATACATGCATAAGATTAACTTAGTACTATAAAAATAAATAGATTTAACCACTGAAACTCAAAAGCTAAAAAGCAAGTGAATAAAAGTGCTTTTTAGCAAAAACTTAAAACTATGAAGTGTGGGAGCCGACCTTAGTATGAGGGGCAGACTGTTTCACAATTTAGTACCAGCCACCGCACCTCAGCTTCAACCGTGTGCGTGGGACAGTAAACAATTGCTGATCTGAAGACCTCAGCTGCCTGGCTGACGAATATGGAAAATAAGATCAGTTGAGTGCGGTGTAGCTGACCCATGAAGAGCTTTAAAAACAAACACTAAAATCCAAAATTCACCTTGTAACTAACGGGGAGCCAACAAAGAGAGGCCAACACTGTTTTTTTTTCTGCTGGTTAAAACTTGATAACATTAAATTACATATCTGAAAAATCAAAATTCATTCAGAAATACAAATTTATTAGCTACATCTTGTACCCTGAATAACAAAATTAAACTGAATATATATTAGAAACTTAAAAATATGGAACAAAAAATAAATATTTAAATGCAGAGACAAAAGAATTAAATATACATAAAAAACTTAAATATAAAAAAATATATGGATGCGTAAAGGACATAGGTTATATAATAAAAAAAAATGCAATAATACCTTTGTTAATGAAGTAGATGCCTTCCAAGATTTTAGTTTGTTATGAGAAACGTAGGTATTGGAAGTAGATTTAACATAGGATGAATATGGGCTCATCTTGACAAGGGGAATGAGGTTGTGATTGGTCTGGCCAGTTGTAGTGTGGCTTATTATTATTTACTTATTTGACTGATGCTTTTATTAAAGGCAGCTTACAACATCTGAGATACAGTTGATTACATTTTTTGTTACCCCAGCCAGGCTGGTGAAGTGACTTGCTTTGGGTCGCACAGTGTTAGTAGCAGAGTTTAAAGTCCAACCCCTTAACTGCTGTACCACACTTATTCCATCTGCTGTCTCATGTGTCTTTCCTTGGCCATTGTACAGTATGGCTGCTAATGGTCTGCTTTTGCACTGCTCCTTCCACGCTATTCTATGAGCTCTCATCTTCTCTTTCCCTGCCTTCCCACCAGTGGCTCCTCACACATTCGGCTCATAGGCAACACGATCTGCCTCATTTTACTTAACTCTGTGAAATGTTTTCAAGTCTTGATGCTTGAGAAAACTCACATGTAGCCTTGCACACAGACTAGTGGAGGTCAGTGCTATCTTTCTGCTCCAATCTTCCAAGCAAAGAACTAGCCTCTGCTTATGAACACCAATGATTCTACTATATGTGGCATTTCTTTTCTTCAGCTCCTACCCTCTTTATAATCTACATTTTAGTTTCTAAAGATACTGTATTATGTTTTATTGCTTTATAAGAAATATTAATATAGCTATAGTACTTGTATACTTCATATATAATTCATTTGTACTCACAGCACACACAATATCAATGTCAATCAATGGTTATTTTGTAAATGAAAGTGCACAGTGATGTGTAGTTTGTGCTTGAATTTACACATGCACCATAGTGCATTGTATGTAGGCTTTATTTTAAAGGAGATTTGTTCTTGGTGGAATTTGTTAACCAAGGTGTTACTGTATACTGTATGTTCATAAAAAGATCAAGTAATAGACCAAAATGATACAAAGCTAACATGTAATCTTCATCTTCACCTTTTCCCACTTCTGTGTCAGTTTGATGTTTTATATCTTTTGGAGTGATTTTTACTGCTGGGTGCTTTTCCAAACTTCAGACCTCCTCAATAATCCATAATAGTTGCTGAGTTGCAAAAATAGCACATAATAAACTCAAAAATTAAAATCAAAAATGGAAAACAAGAACAAAAGTAAATGCATCATAAGAAAAGGTTAGGTAAATACATCCCAAGCAGGGGTTCTCTATTTGACAGAACTGTTGTTGTGATGTGAAATTTTGCATACAATTTGATAAATATTTTGCATGTCTTTATTTGGCTGCTGCCTCGCAGTTAGGAGACCTGGGTTCGCTTCCCGGGTCCTCCCTGCGTGGAGTTTGCATGTTCTCCCCGTGTCTGCGTGGGTTTCCTCCGGGCGCTCCGGTTTCCTCCCACAGTCCAAAGACATGCAGGTTAGGTGGATTGGCGATTCTAAATTGGCCATAGTGTGTGCTTGGTGTGTGTTTGTGTGTGTCCTGCGGTGGGTTGGCACCCTGCCCAGGATTGGTTCCTGCCTTGTGCCCTGTGTTGGCTGGGATTGGCTCCGGCAGACCCCCGTGACCCTGTTCGGATTCAGCGGGTTGGATAATGGATGGATGGATGTCTTTATTTGTAACTTAGGCAAAGCAATGTAATATTTGTGTTACATTAGTGAGAAGCATTCATGTTTATAACCTGGGACTAAGTCAGGAAAGTGTATTTTACGATAGGGTTGGGGGGGAAGTGCCTCAAACAAGTTTGGTAAATGTTTCTCTGAAGTCTCTCAACCCCCATAGGAAAGCCAGGCTGCCTAACTGCCAAGCTTTACCTTAACATATGGTTTTGAGGGCAGGTCTGAAGGTGTTCTATCCCCCCCCCCCCATTGGTCTGAAGTATGGCTGTTTGGAACTGGCTTGTATCAGAAGCCTTTAAAACTAGAATTACCAGAGCCTACAAAAAAACTCATAGATCCGTCCCACCTTAAATCGCTTCTCACCTTTCCGTCCTTTAAATGTGATTAATTCAGTCAACAACAGACCAGCAGCAGTCAGTCTCCCGGCTCCCACTAAGACTGAGCACAGTGGACTTGGAGGATTCTGCACTCTGCAGCTCACGAATGCCGGGATGGGGCAGACTTCATTGACGTCTGTCAGATAACAGCTTTGAACAGCAACTTAAAATTGCAATGTGTCAGTCTGTTGCATCTGCATTATCTGTGTCAAGAAACTTGCCATCAGTAAAGGCTGAAATGGCGGTGTTTCAGAGCAACGGCAAGCGCGGTCGTTGTTTAGAACAAGTGTATCAGTATCTGATGACTGTGCCGCCTACTTTAGTGGAGGCAGAGCATGCTTTCTCAGCGGCTGGTGTACTCTGCACGAAGGTGCGCTCTCACCTGGACGACCACACGCTGGATATGTGCTTTCTACGCTTTTATTACAGCAACTAACTAGATACACGTACTTATATGACAGCATGAACTGTTTATAGATCAGGTTAGTCTTTTATTGGTGTCAAGATATTGCAGTAATTTTATTAAAAACTAGCAGAATACCCGCGCTTCGCAGAGGAGAAGTACTGTGTTAAAGAAGTTATGAAAAAGAAAAGGAAAAATTTTAAAAATAACGTAACTTGATTGTTAATGTAATTGTTTTGTCATTGATATGAGTGTTGTTGTCATATCTATCTAT
>JANRMT010062814.1:125819149-125845637 GCA_026402145.1 Polypterus bichir lapradei | reverse complement strand
ATTTGTGTCTCCCATAAAAGCAGCTTCACTTGAAATCACTTTGTGATTGTGCACGGGTAAAAACGTCCGCTGAAGTGTCAGATTCTTATTTAATTCTTCTGCTTTCTGTATCTTCTGCATTGCATTCAGGTCTTTCAGGTTATCTTGATGTTTTGTCTCATTGTGCCGTCTTAGATTAAATTCTGTAATTACAGCCACATTAGCTCCACAAATGAGACACACGGGTTTAACGGCAATGTCACTAAACATATACTCAGCCTCCCATCGGTTTTTAAAGGCTCTATTTTCAGAATCAACTTTTCTCTTAAGCATCGTGTGGGCTAGCTTCGCAATAACTTGCAAGCTAGACTTGATTAACGCGGTAAGTGTTCAGCAAGGCAGGTGAAGCGCTGCATTATGGGATCTGTAGTTTATTGTGTTACCAGCGCTTCATATACCCGGGCCATTAATAACAATAATACAGTATATAAAATAATCTCGCGGGCCGGATATAATTACACGCCGGGCAGGATGTGGCCCGTGGCCCTTGAATTTGACACATATGGACTAAATAGAACTTGAAAAAGATATATTTTTTCGTACATCGAGCCCGCGTGCTAATGTGGTTTTGCCTGCATGCCTGAATAAGTGACCCTCCCCTCGCTCTTACTTTTTTACCGTTCATCTAATGAATACACTGAGTATGGCTTTACCAAAACAATCATTGATTGCGAATAAAGTATTCATTATTCGAGTATGTAGATCAGGGTATATATATATATACATACATATATATATATACCCGCGTATCGCAGCGGAGACGTAGTGTGTTAAATAAGCTATGAAAAAGATTCGTTTCTTACTGCATCAATAAACAGCTCGTCTTCTTCTTTATCTGAGACCTGACACACTGCATGCACGGGTTTTTTTTTAACACTGTCTTCCTTTAGCGGGACATTCACTTTTTCCACCGTGTGCTTTGTTTCTGCAGTAGCTGTACTTATTACATACTTATCTTGTATGTATCAGACGCTTCATATTTTTTTGCTGCCTTTTCAATTGTGTAATTCGGTTTTTGTTCAGCGCTCTTCGGAACTCTTGCTTTTTGTCTGTGCACTGCGTCAGTTCACATGAGCCGCTCGGTGTTCATGCATCGAAGTTTCCCAGCTGTGCTGTTGCCATGTCGTGCTATGTCCATGGCTGTATCTAATGCTACCGAAGTCCCGGTACTTAAAACTTTCTCTCGCAGTTTCGCTGAGTTTGTGCCAAACACCACCCTGACTATCTCATCTTCTTCTCCATAAGCACAGTCCTACACCCGTGAATATTTACCCGTGGCAGATTGCTATTGGATTGCCGCTGACGGACGGCCTTATATGGGCAGGCACTAAATTACAAACGCCAGCGGCAGCCTGTCTATGAACTTAATTTAAAGTGTAGGTTTACACTGTGCTTTGTTTCCGAAGTAGCAGAACTCATGAATATGGTTGTATATATCACTCGCTCGCTTCTTATTGTTTCGCTGCCTTCTCAATTATATAATGCATGTTTTCTTCAGCGCTTTTTGGGGCTCTTCCTGGTTTTCTACGTACTCCGTGATTACGTGGGAGGCGTGATTATGTCAAACTCCGCCCCCACGGGTTTCAAGCTCATCTCCATTACAGTAAATGGAGAAAAAACAGCTTCCAGTTATGACCATTACGTGTAGAATTTCGAAATGAAACCTGCCCAACTTTTGTAAGGAAGCTGTAAGGAATAAGCCTGCCAAATTTCAGCCTTCTACCTACACGGGAAGTTGGAGAATTAGTGATGAGTCAGTCAGTCAGTGAGTGAGTGAGTGAGTGAGGGCTTTGCCGTTTATTAGTATAGATAAGTGTCGGTCATTCTAAAACCGTTCACATGTGAGATGCCCATGTACTGTGTCATCCCCGGGAGCCCGGGATTCCCGGGAATGACATGCGGGATTCCTGAATTCCCGGGAATGGATTCCCTAGTGAAGCCTGAAATCCAAATATCAAACAAACACTTTCACAAAAGGTACAAATACAACAGAACAAGTGAGCTTTTATTCAAAAATATACAGTAACTGCAGAAAAACAAAACGCATTAGGGTGTGACATTGACACGCATTTCCTTTGACAGCTTCAGTGGTGCAACGGTAGCAACAGTTGACTGGTAATCAAAACTTCACGGGTTCGATCCCCGATGAGTTCGTTTTGAGAAGTCAGCTGCTTTTATTCTGACTATTTTAGAATAAAAACATACATTTGATTTCAGTCTGTAACAGCCGGTGTAAATGCATGATACTTGTAAAGGTTAGCTTTGTTTTTTTTTGTTTTTTTTTTTAATTTAGTTTCATTCTCTCAGTCGCGTTCATGATCCTACTCTGACGCCCCCCCCAATTACACCGTCCAGATGTTATTTATTTGGATTTATTTACTTATTTCCTACTGAGTGCAGAGCTATAGCGCGTCTTTATGTGTAAACAGCAGTGTCAGATTGGGATTGGGTAGGATCGTGAACGCGACTGAGATAATGAAACTGATTGAAATGAAACCCATCTGACGCTGCTGTTTTCACATAGAGACATGCTATAGGTCTGCACTCTGTAGGAAGTAAGTAAATAAATATTGACTTACAATGGGCCGTGTGATCAATGATATGCAAATTGTTCACTGATCAATGGCCATGAGTACCATTCACAGAGAATTGGGGAATGGCTGCAATCACCGCATTGTAAGATGGTGAAAGATGTACCCTTAGGCCCCCTTCTTGGTTCACAGATGGTTGTTCCTTTTTCATGTAAATGGCCTCTTTGACTCCTCGCTCAAACCAGCGTTCCTCCCTGTCCAGGATGTGCACTGGCAATTGGAAGGTTGCTGGTTCGAATCCCGTAAATGCCAAAAGGGACTCTGCTCTGTTGGGCCCTTGAGCAAGGCCCTTAACCTGCAATTGCTGAGCGCTTTGAGTAGTGAGAAAAACGTTATATAAATGCAAAGAATTATTATTATTATCACTGAAAGAGTGACCACTGTCCTGTAGGTGTAAATTGACTGCAGAGTCCTGGCCTGATGAGGTAGCTCTTCAGTGTTGTGCCATCCGCTTCACCAGTAGTTGTTTGGTTTCCCCGATGTATGATTCACGGCAATCCTCTTGGCACTTAACTGCATGTCCAGCTGGACTTTCGTCAAAGCAGGGAAGACACCTAAAGAATGCTCTAAGCAATCCAGGAGAGAGGAAGGACAACCACTGCCTAAACGAAAACCTTTGGTGATCCCTTATGTGTCAGGAGTATTGGAACAGCTAAGACGCATTTTTTCAAAATACCAGGGGCCTCATGTATAACGCCGTGCATAGAATTCGTAGTATAACATGATGTAAGCACAAAAGTCAAAATGTGCTTACGCACAGAAAATTCCAGATGTAGGAATCTGTGCGTACTCCAACTTCCGCGTTCTTCCGCTCCATAAATCCCGATCAGCGTGAAAACTAACGCACGTGCATGCGCCTTCTGTTTCACTCCATCTCCTCCCAGAATTACGCCTCTTTGAATATGCAAATCAATATAAATAGACCTTAAGCTCAGCGTTCTGTGAAAAGGCAATGGCAAAAGTAAGGGGGAAAATATAAGAATTTCAGCGAATACCAAGTGGAGGCAAAGAAAAACATACTATTTGTTGGTTTATACATTGGTATAATCAACAAAAGGAAGTTGATCGAGTGACATAGTGTGTGGAGAAACAAGCTCAAGTTCACAAAGTTGCACAGTGCCTGACATAAAAAAGAAGTTGTCACATATCAAAGTCGACGTGAAAAGGCGAGACGTAGCCCACCGTCTGAGTGTCATATGGAAGCTTATTAGGGTACAGTGAGAAAAAAAGGCACAGAGTAGGAAAGAAGCACAAAATGTTAACTTCAATCTCGAAATATCCACTTTAATCATGTAGTTTATTTTGTCATTAAAGCAGAACATAAACTTCATCTTAAAATCATTTAATTTACTAGTTTCTCAAATCCCATCGTAACTAAAGTAGCACGTTAAATGCTCTGTTTTGTATTTGACCTTCAATGTGCTGTATGTGTGTGAATCACTACGTGTTTCTGTTCTTTCTCTTTCTCCGACAGGACACAGAATTCATTACATTTGTGATATTACAGCTCTCTGAATAATTAAAATACTGAGATGTATACATGATATCATTTTCATGATGATTGGAATGAAAGCATGTTATTAAGAACATGATGGCGCAGTGATTGTTCATGTCTCATACAAGATGCTGCTGCGTCCTGCGCGACCTTCAATGAAATAATTTATTGTAGCAGTACTGCCTCTTTCAAACCTACTAACCTTCAATTCTTGTCCTTACTTTTCTTTCCCCAAATACCCAATCGCCACACAATCAGCTCTGTAATAGACGTTAAGCCATCTGTAAGCTTACAACCACAATTCTTCAAAACTTTTAAGGAACATTGAAATATCTTCATAGTACGTGTTTAATTATTCTATCCATCTATCCTTCCAGTGTGGAAGCTGGCCCGGACACAGACAGACGGACATCGTTGGCTCCACCACACACTGTTTATTTACACTAATATTTACAAAGTTCTCGTGCACAACAAACCCCAGTTCCTCCAGCACCGATCCCCCTCAATCCAGGCCACACAGTCCTTCGTGCCTCTCTCTTGGCCGCCTCCAGTCCTCTCTCCTGCTCTGTCCACTTCCACCCGACTTCCGCTCCTGACTGAAGGGAGGCGGCCCCTTAAATAGGAACCCGGATGGGCTCCAGCTGCTTCCTGGCATTCCTCCGCAGACACGCCCCCGTGTGGCGGAAGTGCCGGCTGCGCACCCGGAAGCCCTCCGGGTGTTCCCTGTCTTCTTCCCCCCAGCACTTCCTGGTGTGGCGGAAGTGCCGGGCTCCAGGGATGTTCAGGCACCGGGACGCCGCCTGGCGGTGGCCACGGGTCCCTACAGGGCTGGGCTTCCAAGCCCTTTACCCGTGGCCCCCAACATAACTAGGGCGGTCGCCCCCTCGCGGTCTGGAGGATGTACAAGCCCTCCTCCGGTCCTCCTGGGCGTCCCGACTGGGCTGTAGCCCCGGCCGGATGCCACACTAGTGTCACGCCAGTCTTAGCAAATATACAGCGCAAGGCAGGAACAATACATGAACATGCAAGCGCTGCGGCACCATGTCCTCACATGTTTAATTATTAACAGTACAGATTATTTAAATGAAGTTAAAGTTTTATCTGTATAATATAATCAACATATTTTGCTGCATTTCATCTTATAAATGATACCGTCATCATATGTAAATACACGCTTTATAAAGTGGCGCAGGTTGTGTAATATTATAACTGTAGTGCAAGTTTACAGTGGGGTAATTGTACTTATAAGTACAAACAGTTCTACAAGGAGCAATTGATTGAGTGTGTTTATAGTTATTCGGATTAAACTGTTTCTGAACCGCAAGGTCCGTACAGGAAAGGATTTGAAATGTTTTGCCGTGGCTGAGGCAGCATGGGCTTGATGCTGTATACCGATAATTCTCTTTCCGAACAGCTGCTGCTGTGATTCCCCACTCAGATACAGTCATATAAATACTCTGAGTGGTGCAGTGAGAGTAATATGGAAAAAGATGATCCGCTGTGGCAACCCTTAAAGGGAGCAGCTGAAAGAAGAAAAAGAAGAAGATGCAGTGAGAGTAACAACGCTAAAGCAGTTTTGGTATCTGGAATACTATAGCTTTTCCCTGGACCATTATGTTGTTACAAGTTAATTACAATCAGATGCATTACACTAGTAAACAATATGCGGTTAGTTTCAGTGTATTTATAAAGCCGCATCAGGAAAATAAAGAGTAACCATACAGGAACAGTAGCACTGCTTTGACGCTGGGTGCCGCCAGTCTGCAAAACCGAGTGGAGAACTTGCGTACGACAAGGTATGAGGTACCGTGGAAAAGTGCGTGGTTTTACACCAAGTGCAAGTTTTATACATCGCGATTTGAACGTGGAAAAGTTCTTACGCAACATTTCTGTGTGTACGCACCATTCATACATGAGGCCCCAGGTCTCGGTGGCTTTCAAACCACAAAACATGATATGGCAAAAATTAGTTCACTCCCAGGATTGGGTGCCCAGACAGAGACAGAGTAATATAGTTTACACAGTTAAGTGCCTAGAAGATTGCCGTGAATCATACATCCGGGAAACCAAACAACCACTGGCGAAGCAGATGGCACAACACAGAAGAGCTACCTCGTCAGGCCAGGACTCCGCAGTCTATTTAAATCTACAGGACAGTGGTCACTCTTTCAGTGATGAAGATGTGCAGATCCTGGACAGGGAGGAACGCTGGTTTGAGCGAGGAGTCAAAGAGGCCATTTACGTGAAAAAGGAACGACCATCTCTGAACCAAGGAGGAGGCCTAAGGGTACATCTTTCACCATCTTACAATGTGGTGATTGCAACAATTCCCCAACTCTCTGTGAATGGTACTCATGGCCATTGATCAATGGACAATTTGCATATCATTGATCAAACGGCCCATTGTTAGTCAATGGTGCTAGTTCAGTCATTAGGCCAAGGTACTGTTTATAAGGTTGGAGAAACCTGCAGTCAACTGAGACTGTGGAAGTCACTCGGATGAGTGATGAAATGTATCGGAAAAAAACTATGTCCAGATGAACAGAATTAACTTTCTAGGATAGGTATGAAAGTTGAAGTAGGAGGGTGTATTCATAGCAAGAACAAATTAAGTTTCAGAGTTATCAGGTGTGCATGGCAAGTAAGAAGAGATGAAGAATAAATGGTTGAAAACAACTGAAGAAGTCTTCAATTTCACAAAGAGACTGCAGAGACAGGAGGAAATGTGGAATGCTGAGATAGGGAAAGGAACTGAGGAAAAAATGTGTTATGAGGAATGGCAGAAGATAAAGGCACAAGAAAGCAAAGCAAATGTTTTGAGTGGCAGTTGGTAGGGTGAAAGAAGTTACGGATCAGCATTTGTCTAGTGAGCTACAGAATGAGAAGTGAAAGAGAATTGTATTCAGGATCACATAACAGGTGGAAAAAGAGTGACAGGATGTATTAGGTTTTGTGATGATGCAGGTTCTCATACCATGCTCCCACCACCTTTTTGGGAGCTTTTGACCCCGACACTATTGGTAATGTCACCGGATGAGCTGATCAGTGAAGACACAACGAAGCAAGGGGATGGTGCATAAAGGTTTTTTTAGTAAACAACAAAATCACAGTGTTCAAAATAAATAGTGCAGTACTTCAAATAAATAAATAATCCAATAAAACCAATGGAAAGGTGGAGGTTAAAATCCCTTAAATAAATCCATAAAAACGAGGTTAAAAACAATGGCTGGAGGCAGTCTTTTAAAACACAAAGCCCGGTGCACTCTTCTACTGGCGACTCCCCTGCTTCTCCCATCCAGGGTATGCACCAGGGGAATCACTCTACCTGCAGCTGTCCTTTACATCTGGTTGCCTTTCGGTCCCTGGCTCCGTCAGACCAAGACTTAGGTTCCCCAACAGCCAGGGCGCTCATGCTGGGGTTCACTCTAAGCCTTCCTGACTCCCACTGCCTACCGTGGCCTTATGCGGCGAGCCAACCACCTTTTGGGTTACTCCAGCTCCATGATTGCTCAGATGGAGCAACCGCTTCCTTCAACCCCACCAAGTGTCAGCCAAACACCCTTTCCAGGGGGCTCTCCCTCCAGCTGCCTGATCCCACTAGTGAGCCTGCCTTCACCCACTTGCTCTTGCATGCTCTGGTTTTTTCCTTTCTGCCACCTTCTTCTCCCTTAACCTCCATTCACTTTCTTTTTTTCTCTCTCTCCCTCCGCACTCCCACTCCTACTGTACAGAATATAATGGGGATGTGACTCAGGAATGGCAATTAGCAGCCTCCATCATCAATTACGGATGTGGACAATTCCTCACCTATGCACATAAGCGAGGAAAAGTCTGCCTCACATAGCGTCCAGGAACTGCTCCGGCCACACTACCACGCCCCCTCTTTAAGCCACGAATGCGCCAATTATCTATTTAAAAAATGGGCTTTTAATTCTGAGCTGTGGACCTGCTATACCACAGGTTTGAACTAATTGAAAAATCCCTAAGAGATCATAATGAGTATACCTGGAAGAAGTATATGGAGAAGTTGCTTGATCAGGAGAATAAATGAGATGATGATACTTGTTATGAGAAAAGAGAATAATCAAGCTTTAGGTTTCAAAAGTGGAAGTTCTAAATGCACAGAAAAAAATTTAGACAAAGTAAAACTTCCTATTATAGTAGATGTATATATAGTACAGTAGATGGTCCTAGAAATGAATGTTTCATAGACCTGTGCAGCGTTATTGTGTGAAGGGAGGATTCTTGAACATGGGGAAAGAAGTGTGCTCATTACAATATTCAGACAGAATGCTGATCCATCGGAGTGTGCATCATATCAAGCAATTAAGCTTTTGGAGCAGGTTGACAGAGTTTGGTTTCATGCCTGGGAAGGTAAGAGCAGAAACCATCTTTGCTGTCAGGGAAATGAATGCAAAAATATCAGGGAAAGGCAACAAGCTGGATTTCATTTGTAGATCTGGAAAAGGCTTTTAATAGGGTACCACAACAGGTGGAGAAGTGGACATCAAGAAAGTTAATTGTGGATGAATGTTTAGTGTCTCCCGTGATATCAGTGTATGAAGAAGCTTGTATTTTGTTCAGGAAAGCAGACAGGATTGTGAAAGTTTGGAGCTGAAGGTGAGACTGCACTAGGATGCCATTCAGAGTTTGCAGTGCTGACCAGGGAAGTGTGTGAAGGATTGCCGTAAAAGCTCTTCTACATCGGTGATCTTGTATTGATGGCAAAAATTTGAGTAGAATTGAAGGAAAAGATTCTAACATTAAAAGCTAGTTTGGATGTGAAAGCCTCAAAGTAAACTTGGGAAAAATCAATGTGATAGAGGCAAAGGGGTAGGAAGCATGGAAGTGGTGGGTTCATGGCCTTTAAGTATGTGTGGTAAAGGTGCTGGAAGAAATTCAATGTTCAGTATGGGACATTGGAAGTGCGTATAGAAAAAATGTCATGGAGTGAAGGGTATTCTGCGGATAGTGAATACGAACTTAGTTTGTAGAAAGTGTATGAGAAAGTGACAGAATTTACCATTAACATTCAAACATTGTCTCTCAATTTCAAACCCCTAATTGTTTATGCAGAGAGCAGATACAATTACTATATTTTACTTCAGTAAGAGAAACAAATTATTCATAAAGTAAATAAAAATACAGGTTAACTGCGAACAGATATTTAAGAATTTCTTATTTCAATTACTGTATGTACTCTTTCTTGTAAGCAGACACAATTTACTCATGGGAATGCCCAGTGCTGGTTTTGTTTGTAAATGTTCTGCAAATTAAAAAGAGCAACATTTGAATATTGTGGAGATGGTCAGGATGTTTTGCTTCTACTGGCATAGCAGCTTTGTTGAGTCTGCCTCCGATTCCCAATATCCCATCATGCTGAACTGGATCCAATTTTAAAAATATGACTGTTATTTTATACATAAGCATTTTTCTTTAAAGCCGATATACATTCTGGATATTCTTGTAGTTGAATGATTTGGATAAGCTTTGCTTCAGCTTTCCCAATGTCTTGCATAGAAACTGAATTTGACTTTATTGTCAATTTGTATCTTTTCACGTATTCTGTGGTAATCATTGTAAATTTTTCTAGATGACTTTCAGATTGACTGATTTCAAGTAGAAATGCATTTCTTTTAGCTTTTAAGAGCAATAGTATTTCTTTTAACTTGGGAAACCCTGCCACAGCTTTCTGAAGTGTAAGCATCTTGCGTAGTCAGTTATGAGTTTATTTATAGGTTCAGTGATCTCTTCTGTGCTTGTCAAGTTAACTGTAAGTAAATCCATTTGATCTGGTCTTTTTGGCTATTTGTGTTTTGGCTTCAACAAGAAATGTGGGCCTTGTGTACATGTTTTGCTTTTAAAAAAGATTTTTATGACACTGAGACTTCTGATTTCCTATTTACAAATGTTGGCTTGTCTCAAAATTGACCATGTTCAGTCTCTTAATCTCTTATTAATATCTACTGGCAGGTTTCCCATCTCTGGCAGACTATTAGGCAGGGGTCTCAAATCAGGCTACATGACACAAATAACTTTGCTAAATAATTCAAAAGTGGCCATGTTACAAATGATGCTAAGACAATTTTGTTATTATCTGTATCTTTATTTTCAGTTTCTGATTCTCAGAAACAAAAAAGCAGAAAAGCAAAATTCTCAGTATATATTTTAAAGCCTGGGACTGGGATATTCAGAGACTTGTCCTCTGACTGTGTTAGTTGCCCTAACTGGCTTTAACATTCACTTATGCATGTCACATTACTATAATGGCTGAATCTAAAGCAATCTCAAGAACGGTGTTGAAAATGCTTATCTGTCTATGGAGAATTATAAAATCATTGTAATGCATTTTGGAATTTATCAAATAGTCCATTAAAAGAGAATATTTTATCTTGATGCTTCTGCCTAGTTGAGGACATTTCAGAAAGAAAAAAACAGCAGTGATAGAGAACATCCAAAGGAATCTCAGAGGTACATTTAGGGATCTCTAAACCCATCTTTTTAATCCATCTTCATCCATCAGTGTTACAGCAAGTCTTACATTGGATTGTTCATGAAAACAGACATTAAATCTGAAGTAGCTGAAATATTTTTGAAGAAAAGTTAGTACAAATTCCTCAAAACAGATGTGACATACTAATTAAAAATTAAATCACGTATCTGGTTGCTGTCAAGATATTTAAATTCGTGACACTACTTTTTAAGTTGAAAGGGTCATTGTTGCACACAGGGGATCATTAAAGCTTTTTTATATTACTTGGGTCATGGGTATTTAATTTTTAGGTAATAATTCTGACACTGAATATGTAATGTTATATTTCACAATTGCATGGGTAATACAGTCTTACCTCTTTTTTCTTTTAGATATTTGTTTTCATCAGTTGCGATGGAAGTAAACAGTCTAGGTTAGATATAAAGTAGTGCACCATCTTTTACTTATAAGGAAGACATTTATTGTGAGCTTACTGTCTTCAACTATGCTGAGAAATAATAGTGACAAAAAGAAGACATTTGAAATGGACATCCTTCTCTGGTAAGCAAAACCAAAAATAAAAATATCAGTTTTATATGAGTGAATTAAGGGTTCAGGATTAAAACCAGGACCAGTGCGAGGGAAAAAATCCATAGTGGTGTCTGAAATTGTGCTGGGTGTAGTAATATTTTGGTTAAAATAGAACAGTTTTAGCTACTCAAGTTAAATCTTATTTTCATTTTCAATCCCAATAAACAGTGAAGTAACAAGAAATACTCACTAGTAAAATTTAATATGATAAAATTGTGCAGATTTTAATTTTATTGATGCCACATACGTGGCTGTATGTTTGACTTCCTCCAATATACACCTACCTTAAGAGATACATTGGTCCTCAGAATGACATATTTATAAGTGTCAATGTGAGATGAATGTGTTGTATGTGGAATACACTCAGCCAAACCTATCACCCAAACCAAATCTGGAGACATTTGTAGTTCGGTGGCTGGGCAATTGTCAGTATGAATTTTCAATATAGATTTTAAATCGGGGGTCTCCAACCTTTTTTCCCCTGAGAGCTACCTTTACAAAATGAAAATGGCCGAGAGCTACTCATGTTTTCTAACGTTTATCCTCATAGCTTATTTCAACCCAAACAAATTGAATAAACTTGTTTTGCCTGAACATTTAAAAAATGTTGGTGTACACAACTCACATTTTGCATTAAAACATCATAAAAAATATTTACTTCACCTGCAAGTGCATTTTGTATGTCTGTATGCATTTTCTAGTGTATCTCACACTATTGCATTAAAACATGAATAGTGTCAAAACAAAACAATGTGATTCCAAATACACAGATATTACTTATGCATTTGTCATTTTGCTACATGTCACTGTTTCACTTCACAAGAGTATTCACATGTCCGGTTGCATGCGTGATGTGTTTTTTAGTTAGTGAGATGACTGGCACTGCATGGAGTCAACAAGAGAGGTGCATGGTGAAGTGTAGCCACTTAGGTTCACTCTTATGGATTAATTTAAATGTTCATCTGTCAGTCTTGCTTTGAACTTTGATTTCATGACATTCATGTCAGAAAAGGCAGACTCACAGAGATAAGTAGACCCAAACAGAGCAGAGATTTTCAGAGCTGCTTGGTGAAGATTCTTATAGTTATCTGGCTCCACTAAGCTCCAGAAATGCTGATGAGACTTTAACTGCACATTATTTTGAAGGTTTACTAATATATAATATATAAAATCCAACGTCTGTCTGTCTGTATGTGTGTCCGCTTTTCACGAGAGAACTACTTAACGGATCGGGATTTTTTCTATAATTTGCTTAAACATTCTGGTTGATTTTGCGACTTCTCTCATTTTGCTATGTATCATAGTTCGCTTGCGGTACCGATTTATTTGCGCGAATCCGAGAAACATGCAGCGGGGCCTTCCTCACTCACATGCCAACTTCTGGGCGTGTTCTTTAACTCCGCTTAGCTAGCAAACAAGAGAACAACTGAATTCAACTTTGTCTGATATTTAAAATAAAGTGTTACTTAAGTCTTGATGAGTTTAAGTCGGATATTCTATTAAGTATATGCCATATTATAAGATAGATTGCAATTCAGATTGTGGATCATGATTTTGTGTTAAAAGGATTGTGATATGATTTTTTGGAAAGATCGCCCACCCCTAATTTGACTAGTTTTTAAATTTATGTAGGATTCATTAACCCTTTGGCGAGCTACTTGGAAAGGGGTTGTGCGCTACCGGTAGCTCGTGAGCGATGTGTTGGAGACCCCTGTTTTAAATATTTTCAAATTGAGGAGGAAAAGTCCTAGTTTAGAACTATTTTAATAACAGTGGTTTCAAAAGAATTTAAATTTGATGCTGTAATCAATCAGGCACTAGACTGAAGAGATGATTTTTAACAAGAAGTCTACAAGACGTTAGTGCTACTACGTATTTCAGCAGATGAACTAACATCAACACAATAAATCTTTTGTTCAAGCATAATTCTAAAGTTAACCAAAACACAGCATAAAAATACAACTTAATGATCATGCATGAAACACATAGCAGATGTTGTAGGCATAAAATAAAAATGTATTAATCAAAAATTATATTCATCAAATGCTATACTCTATAAAAATTAGGCATTTAACACTAGAATAGAGCATCACCAAGGCAGACAAAACACTTGCACACAGTATAAGCAGTATAAACATCACAACGAGTGCAGGACATGCACACACATACACAGCAAAGCAAAGGGAGACTAAAATGATAACTCATCGCGTGTGGACCTCCCTCAGTCGGTGTTCAGCATAACATGTTTAGGATTGTCTGTGTCCATGCCATCTACAGTGAACACACATGGCACTTGTGATTTATTCTGTCCCTCATTCATGACAGTTATTGTTCCCTAGTATGTTCTTAAAACTTTGTTAGCTGCACTCTGTCTCCAATCGCCATCAATGTGGAGTAATCTGGTGTAATAATTGTATTCACAGTCCTTTACAATCTTGTCTGAAACAAAAATTGCAGGACTGATTTTATGCACTTCCTTTTCATGGAGGAATGACAAGAAAGAAAGAGGAGGGTGGTAGTCTTCTCTTCATGGCAAGATGGTGTGAGGGAGAGGCAGAGTGACCAGTTGTATACCATTCATATCACAAATCCTAGACCAAGGGGTGCAGGCAATTCCCTTAGTCCATCCAATCCTGTTTAGGTACTCCTGACTCTGCTTCATGCCATCTAGGTACTTTATGTGGGGGTTGGCTTGTAGGCTCATGTAATATCCAAACAGAGTGACCCTTGTCAAAGTGGTTCAATGCATGCTTCCAAACCCCTTGCCATAAATTTCACACCCTGAGTCAATAGTTAGCACTTCTTCCAAAATACTCAGGGGTTGGGTAGGTAAGCATCAAAGCATAGCTGTTCTTATCAGCAAAGTAAAATGTGCCTCCTGAAACACTAATACAAATTTAAACCTATTCTAAAAAGACATAATACATATAATTATAACAATGCTAGATATCATAAATCTTCTTCTTTCGGCTGCTCCCGTTAAGGGTTGCCACAGCAGATCATCTTCTTCCATATCTTTCTGTCCTCTGCATCTTGTTCTGTTACACCCATCACCTGCATGTCGTCTCTCACCACATCCATAACCCTTCGCTTAGGCCTTCCTCTTTTCCTCTTCCTTGGCAGCTCTATCCTTAGCATCCTTCTACCAATATACCCAGCATCTCTCCTCTGCACATGTCCAAACCAACACAATCTCGCCTCTCTCACTTTGTCTCCCAACCGTCTAACTTGAGCTGACCCTCTAATGTACTCATTTCTAATCCTATCCATCCTCATCACACCCAGTGCAAATCTTAGCATCTTTAACTCTGCTACCTCCTGCTCTGTCTCCTGCTTTCTGGTCAGTGCCACCGTCTCTAACCCATATAACATAGCTGGTATCACTACCGTCCTGTAGACCTTCCTTTTCAATCTTGCTTATACCCATCTGTCACAAATTACTCCTGACACACTTCTCCACCCATTTCACCCTGCCTACACTCTCTTTTTCACCTCTCTTCCACAATCCCCATTACTCTGTACTGTTGATCCCAAGTATTTAAACTCACCCACCTTCGCCAGCTCTACTCCCTGCATCCTCACCATTCCACTGACCTCCCTCTCATTTACACACATGTATTCTGTCTTATTCCTACTGACCTTCATTCCTCTCCTCTCTAGAGCATATCTCCACCTCTCCAGGGTCTCCTCAACCTGCTCCCTACTATTGCTACAAATCACAATGCCATCAGCAAACATCATAGTCCATGGGGACTCCTGTCTAATCTCGTCTGTCAACCTGTTAATCACCATTGCAAATAAGAAAGGGCTCAGAGCTGATCCCTGATATAATCCCACCTCCACGTTGAATGAATCCGTTGCTCCTCACCACTGTCACACTTCCCTCGTACATATCCTGTACAACTCTTTCGTACTTCTCTGCCACTCCCAACTTCCTCATACAATACCACAGCTCCTCTCGAGGCACCCTGTCATATGCTTTCTCCAGGTCCACAAAGACGCAATGCAACTCCTTCTGGCCTTCTCTATACTTCTCCATCAACATCCTCAGAGCAAACGACTAGTGTGGCTGGCCGTCTGCTCGTCTCTCTAGTCTATGTTTTAACTCTGTTTTTATGCTTTATTTCATCCCAACGATCACTGTCCTATGATCGGGAGTCTTTACTTAACATATTTTCTGGCCTACTTTCCTCTCAATTTTCATCTTCTGATTGGATTTTTTGTGAACCTCCACCTTTGTTTTATTCATCTCCTGACTTCTTCACCTGGACGCCGGTGTTCACCTGTATCAGTCAGTTGAATGCTCCTCGGAGACGCAAACGCACTCGCCACCGTCGTGGGAAAAGAGACGGAATTGCTGTTAAACAATGCCGACTCAAGTCCCAGAGCTTTGTTTCCCGATGCCTGCGAGTTGTCTATGACCCATCTTCTCCTGCTCAGGAATCCATCACTGATTCATGGGCGCTGGACACCCGATTTAATTTGTCCATTTCAAGACAGCATCACTTTTCCTCGGTGTGCAATGGGGCAGTAAACGCTGCTAATCTTTGCACACTCACCCGTGCTCATCCTGCAACGAGCTCTTCTACTTCTATCAAGGCTGCTCTCCTGAACGTGAGATCATTGTCTAATAAAATTTTTATTCTGCAAGACTTTATTACATCAAATAATCTGGATTTCTTCTTCATCACTGAGACTTGGATTTTAAATGGTGACTCTTCATGTTTTACTGACTTGGTTCCATCAGGTTATTCATTTTTAAACTCTCCTCGTTTGACTCGTCGTGGGGGGGGGCATTGCCACTGTTTTTAAAAGTATGTTCTTGTGTCAGAGCCTTACAAGGGGTCCGTTTAGCAGCTTTGAACTTCAACTTTTCGAAGTGTGCAGCTCCCCTTCTTTGTTGTTTGCCATGGTTTATAGACCTCCTGTAATTATTGATACTTTCATTTCTGAATTCTCTGTTCTCCTCGCTGATATCACCCTCTCCCATGACAAAATATTTATTGTTGGTGATTTCAACATTCACGTTTGTTGTCAATCAAAACCTTTGGTCAAAGACTTTTTATCACTATTGGACTCATTTGATTTTATACAGCATATTAATACGCCAACTCACTCTCTCTGTCACACCCTTGATCTCGTTCTTACTCGTGATATTTCAGTGAATAGTATTGATTTATGTGATGTTTCTTTCACTGATCACTTTTCTGTAATGATGGATCTGCATATTACTGTTGATCTCCCGACTAATAGCTGTCCACCACGCTGCTCGCGCTTTTTAAATTCTTCCATTATATCTGATTTTAAAACCATTTTCTCTAGTCTTTATATGCATGACCAAAGTAATGATATCGATGACTCTGTCGTAAAATTTAATTCCTCCTGTGAAACGGTTTTAGACGCAATTGCTCCGCCCAAGATACACAGAAATAAGGTAAGACCTGCTCCGTGGCTAAATGAAACTACGCGATCACTGCGCCGCGCCTGTTGAACTGCTGAACGCCGTTGGAAAAAAGATGGACTGACTATCTCTAAACAGATTTTCAGGACTTCTCTTTTCAATTTCCAGGCTGAAGTTAAGAAATCGAAACATGACTTCTTTGCCAATTTAGTATCCCGCCATTCAAACTATCCTAGGGTTTTATTTAATTCAATTAATGCGGCCAATCACCCTCATTCTATGATGGGATTAAATAGCACTGTTCTTTCATGTGAGCAGTTTCTATCTTTCTTTGTCAGCAAAATTGATACTATCCGCCGTGGCATTGTTCAAACTGGCTATGAACTTCCTACTGTTAATCATGACATTGTTCTAGATTCCTTTGATCAAGTCTCACTTTCAATGCTAAAAAGAACTATTGACACCCTTAATCCAGCCTCCAGCCCCCTCGATATTGTACCACCACGTCTCTTAGTGGAAGCCTTTGATGTGTTGGGCCCATCTTTACTAGCCATTATAAATGATTCTATTAGTTCGGGTGTTGTGCCCTCATTTTTTAAACATGCTGCAGTCCGTCCCCATCTAAAAAAGGCAGGATTAGATCCTGGAGTTTTAACCAACTTTCGTCCAATTTCCCAGCTCCCATTTCTGGCTAAAATTTTAGAAAAAATTATTTATAATCAATTGGTCGATCACCTTAACTCTAATAATTTATTTGAGACCTACCAATCCGGTTTTAGGCGTTATCATAGTGTTGAAACGGCACTCCTGAAAGTGTTCAACGACATCTCTCTTATTACTGACTCAGGTGATGCGGCAGTCCTTGTCCTCCTTGACCTATCCGCTGCCTTTGACACCATTGACCATGAAATATTGCTGATGCGGCTCGAACAGCTTGTTGGGATTAAAGGGGCTGCTCTTAACTAGTTCAGGTCATATTTAACTGGAAGACACTTTTCAGTGACTTTAAATTCCTCTTTTTCATCTACTGTTCCTCTTAAATATGGTGTTCCTCAGGGATCCATTTTGGGTCCTATTTTATTCTCTATATACCTTCACCCTATTGGAGCGATTTTTAGGAAATTTAACATTTCTTTTCACTGCTATACTGATGATACTCAGGTTTATATTCCCATCTGCAACAAATCAACTCCACAACTGTCTGTCTGAACTAAGATCCTGGATGGCCAATAATTTTCTTGATCTAAATCAAAAGAAAATGGAGGTGCTTATAGTGGGTCCACCAGCTAAAGCCCAAATTGGTCTTGGACTTCTCGGCTCTTTCTCTGCCTTTTCCAAACTTCAAGTCGGCAATCTTGGTGTTACCTTTGATAGTAACCTCTCTTTTGAGAAACAAGTAAATTCTGTAGTCAAGAGTTGCTTTTTCCAACTTCGTCTATTAGGTAAGATAAAGCCTTTTTTATCTTCTAAAGATCTTGAGAAAGTTACTCATGCTTTTATTTTTTCTCGCCTCGATTATTGCAATTCGCTGTCTTCTGGGATTAGCAAATCTCTGATACGCAGGTTACAGTTGGTCCAAAATGCTGCCGCTCGCTTTCTGGTTGGGGCAAGGAAGTATGACTCTGTTTCTCCTATTTTAGCTTCTTTACACTGGCTGCCTGTCAGTTTTCGAATTGATTTTAAAATCTTGCTGCTAGTTTTTAAATCTTTACATGGGCTTGCTCCTGCCTATTTATCTGAATTGTGTATTTTACACCAGCCATCCAGAGTGCTTAGATCTTCTGGTCAGTTGTCTCTTGTTGTCCCTCGTACCAAATGTAAAACCAAGGGGGACAGGGCTTTAGCAGCTGCTGCTTCTCGCCTGTGGAACTCTTTACCTCATCATATAAAGGAGTCGTCTACAATTGAACAGTTCGAAACAAGATTAAAAACTCACTTCTTTTCACTTGCATTCAGTGACCTTCAGTAATACTGATGGTTTTCCTCTTTGTGATCATATAACATTATTTCTATTTGTTATCTATCTTATTTTATGTTCATATATTTTATTACTATTTATGTTTTATTGTTTTTGTTTTTTTAATTTTCTTTTATTCTATTATTGTAAAGCACTTTGGCTGCAGCATTACTATGTTGTTTTAAATGTGCTATATAAATAAATTGACATTGACATCTGTGGTGCTCTTTCTTGGCATGAAACCATACTGCTGCTCACTAATCATCACCTCATTTCTTAACCTAGCTTCCACTACTCTTTCCCATAACTTCATGCTGTGGCTCATCAATTTTATTCCCCTGTCGTTACTGCAGTCCTGCACATCCCCCTTATTCTTAAATATCGGCACCAGTACACTTCTTCTCCACTCCTCAGGCATCCTCTCACTTTCCAAGATTCCATTAAACAATCTGGTTAAAAACTCTACTGCCATCTCTCCTAAACACCTCCGTGCTTCCATAGGTATGTCATATGGACCAACGGCCTTTCCATTTTTCATCCACTTCATAGCTGTCCTTACTTCCTCCTTGCTAATCTGTTGCACTTTCTGATTCACTATCTCCACATCATCCAACCTCTTCTCTTTCTCGTTCTCTTCATTCATCAGCCTCTCAAAGTACTCTTTCCATCTGCTCAACACACTCTCCTCGCTTGTGAGTACATTTCCATCTTTATCGTTTATCACCCTAACCTGCTGTACATCTTTCCCAGCTCAGTCCCTCTGTCTAGCCAATCGCTACAGGTCCTTTTCTTCCTCCTTCGTGTCCAACCTCTCATACAACTCATCATACGCCTTTTCTTTAGTCTTCGCCACCTCTCTCTTCACCTTGCACCTTATCTCCTTGTACTCTTCACTACTTTCTGTATCTCTCTGACTATCCCATTTCTTCTTTGCCATCCTCTTCTTCTGTATACTCTCCTGTATTTTCTCATTTCACCACCAGGTTTCCTTTTCCTCCTTCCTCTTTCCAGATGTCACACCAAGCACCCTTCTTGCTGTCACCCTTACTACATCTGCTGTAGTTTCCCAGCTGTCTGGTAACTCTTCACTGCCACCCTAAACTCAACCTTGCAGTCTTCCTTTTTCAACTTCTACCATTTGATCCTTGGCTCTGCCTTCACTCTCTTCCTGTTCTTGATCTCCAACGTCATCCTACAGACCACCATCCTATGCTGCTTAACTATACTTTCCCCTGCCACCACTTTGCAGTCTTCAATCTCCTTCAGATCAACTCTTCTGCATAGGATTTAATTTACCTGTGTGCATCTTCCTCCACTCTTGTACTTAACCCTATGTTCCTCCCTCTTCTTAAAATACATATTCACCACAGCCATGTCCATCCTTTTGGCAAAATCTACTATCCTCTGACCTTCTTCATTCCTCTCCTTGACACCATACCTACCCATCACCTCCTCGTCTCCACTGTTCCCTTCACCAACATGCCCTTTGAAATCCATTCCAATCACCAATTTCTGTCCCTTGGGTACACTGTTCATCACTTCATCCAACTCACTCCAAAAATCTTCTTTCTCACCCATTGCACACCCAACTTGCGGTGCATATGCACTAACAACATTCATCATCACACCTCCAGTTTCCAGCTTCATAATCATTACTCTGCCTGACACTCTTTTCACCTCCAAAACACTCTTGACATACTGTTCCTTCAGAATAACTCCTACCCCATTTCTCCTCCCATCCACACCATGTTAGAACAATTTGAATCCACCTCCGATCCACCTGGCTTTACTCCCCTTCCATTTAGTCTCTTGCACGCAGAATATATCAATCTTCCTTCTCTCTATTATATCTGGTAACTCTCTCGCCTTACCAGTCATACTGTTCCACTCTCTTTAACTTCCTCCTCTCCTCCTGCCTCTGGCCACATCTCCCCCCTCTTCTTCTTCTTTGGCCAACAGTAGCCCAATTTCCTCCAGCAGCCTGTCGGCTAACAGTACTGGTGGCGGGCGTTGTTAACCTGGGGCTCGACCGATCCAGTATGGAAATTTGTATTGTCTGTATATTGATTTGGCAAAATTTTACACCGGATGCCCTTCCTGACATAGCCCTTCCCATTAATCCGGGCTTGTGACCTGCACAAAAAAAACACACTGGTTTGTGCATCCTCTGTGGCTGGGTTGCTAGATATCATAAATAGACAACCGTAAAAGAATATTAAAACAAGTGCACCTTGTGCGGTCATTAAATCAGTTTGTTTCTTATTGTATACTAGCAATGTGCGCCTAACTACGTTGCGCGTGTTAAAGTTGTCTGTGAAGGGCTCCCTGTTTAAACGCGGCTGCCAGTCGTGAATTGGGCCCTTCGTTGCACAGCATTATGATTTTTTATAAGGGAAACAAAATTACAAAAGAAAACCCTTGGACATTGATTAGATAGGAACGGCCTACTCGGAATCACTGTCCGAATTGTAATTATGTGGTGGTGTAGGAGCATTTCTGCTTCTGTCCGTTCACAGTCCGTCTCGTTTTCACGACGCTATCGTTTCCTCTCACGATGTCTTCTCAACCTTTCTCCAGTGTCACAGGTTGCTTTGTGGCAATCCAAAGAGTAAGGCAATATACACGGAGCAATGGTTATAAAGGGGGGACACATAGGTATCCAGGCTCGTTAAAGCATAAATAGGGATCACTTCATTGACATGTGAGCAAAGCACGGTACAACTGTGAGACACGCAGCACTCGCCGGCTACAACGTAACAATAATAATTTCCGGAACGTGCTGTTACGTTGTCATTCATTTTACCCACTGTCTTTCTTTCCTTCATATGTTACGTAGGCACGTACCTTTTATCTTTGGCAATCTCATTCTCTAACCAGGCCTCAGGAGCTAACCAGCGTAAAACTGTCCACCACCCCTTTCGTTATTCTGGCACATTGTTGACATCCGTGAGTAACAACAACTTACTAAAAGGTGGTCTACGCATGCGTGGAATTCGCGGACAAACAAAGATCAAGATCTAAATGAAGATCTCTATAGTTAATTTAAAGCACAACAATTTGTTTAGTTTGAATGTCTGTGTTTTGAGGTGTGACTGGCATACTACAGTCTTCAGTAATATAAGCCTGGAGGAGATTCTTAATGCAGTGCCTATGTTTTAGCTGTCTCTCTACTGCCATCTAGTGCTTCTTCTAATTCATTCGCGGACAAACAAAGATCAAGATCCAAATGAAGATTATATATAGAGATTTTAATTTCTGAACATTTTTAATCTCCATCACACAAGATTTTTTTGCTTTCTAGGAAAAGCAGACATAGAACCTTGAAATGTTCTTTTTGAAACCATCTCATTCCTCTTATCTTAAAGCAGTTGTTTGTAGTATGTGTTTGAACAATTAACTAGGCCAGGGTATCTTTAGCTCTGTATTCAATCCTAGAGTTTTGGGATACAGATCTGTTAGGCAACCTTGTCTTATTTTAATTATATTCATTACATTAGTGTTTGATAATAACTGTTAAGTACATTATTTAATTTGGGTTAATAGATTGTAAATTACCTGTGGTATTAATTTAAGCATTAAGATTAGTAATGAGGTTAGAAACTTCCCACATATGCATCTGGCTAACATAGTAATTTCATACTCATAGTGAAAATGATGAGATTTAAGTAGTACTTATATACTATTATTTTTTTAACAGATACTCAGACTCAGCTTGCACTGCAAGTAATAGCTGAAATTATGTTTGCTGCTTCTGTCATTCTATTTATGTGCTGTATTATCTTCTTACACAACCAATAACTTGTTAGCATTGGGTTGCATTATTAATATTCTGTTTTTGATGTACAGTTTTTTTTACTGGCAGCCATTGAATCTTTCAGAACATTTCATTTGCATTTAACTAAATTCATACAACACTTTATGGAAACAGAGTAATAATGACTGTATTGGTACTCTGCAGATTTCATTAGGACCCACATATCTTGTTGAGGGGTTAACCAATAATAGTAAATGAATTCTGTATCAGGCAAGTTTTGTTCTAGACTGAAAAAGTCCTCCTTTCTTGCTTTGGCTATGCTATCACTATATTTGACTATTATGGGACTATGAATTCTTTATTGCTCTTAGTTTAACAAGTGCCAAAATGTGCCATACGTATTTAAATATGAACAAAAAAAATATTTCAGAAAATGGGAAAAGTGATGTTATACTTTAGTAGGGCTCAATGCCAACTCCATTTGTTGTTCTTAAAGACTTGTCCTGTGTCCCTCTCCCTGGAAGCACTCATCAGGTACAAAGATAAAGAAATGTTATTTCAACCATGAGGTACTGTAACATGAAATGAATTATGTTATTAAACCACTTTAAGGCAATTTCAAGTCACAGAATGCATATTTCTTATTTTTCTTTTAACTCAGTAAATAACACAGGAATATTTGCCACAGTACATACTGTATACGAAATAGCAACCATAGTGCAACTCTGACCTTCTAGTGGTACAACTGTAGCTGTGAGTCTGAGAGTAGGTTAGGTTTTACATGTTTATATTGTAACAAGGAAGGTTTGGGGCAGCCACCCATATAATGTGTTCCTAGCTGCAAAAGCAAAAAGGGTTTTAGAGCGAGTAGTGTTTACAAGACAGAGTCCAAAACAGAACTAAAATCAAGAGGAAGGGAGTGAGGTTTTATAGGGAGTCTGGGGGAAGTGATGGCATCCTCGGAGCTGGGACTGGAAATGATGTCGTCCTAGAGGCCGGAAATGATGTCATCCTTGGGCCCAGGACCGGAAGTGATGTGTCCCATACTGAGGTAGAGGCTCCTGGTGGGATTTCCCGGGAAAGGTCTGCAGGAGACTTAGAAAAAGAGTAAGTGCACTCCACCACCCCCTGGGCAGATATGTTACTACCTGTCGTTAAGCCCTTCATCTGCCTCCTATTCACACGTGTGTGGCAATATATTTTAAAGAGTGGTAGGCAAGCTGAGAAGCTGACTTGTCTAATGTTAGGGCATCTTCTCCTGGTCGCAATATGGCCACACCACACACAGTGAACATGTTTACAGGGCTTTGTTTGAATGGCAACTTAGAAATTGTTAAGACTGATTGATTTAGATTTAAACAGCATAATGAAATTTTTTGTGTTAAAGCAAAAGTAAACTTTTAAAAATATGCTTATTATTGTATTTAAATGTAATCGCATTTTACTTGTGAGTTCGGACATTAGTTAATATAGTATTTAAGAATTCCACAAATTGGCAGTAATATTTGACAAACATATCTACATGGATTTAGCATATGTTAAATAAATGATAACACTTGATAACATCTTATTATTTTGTACTTTTGACAGGAGTAGAAACTGGACAAGGATGAGGCAGTTCTATTTTATTCCACTTCCTATTGTTTTTTTTTTATTTTTATTTTTATAAAACATGACCTCACTTCCAGTTGCGTTCACATATCTGGACAGAGCTTTTTGTTTACTCCTTTTACTACTGATGCCAATCAGACACCACGTAAATAAATCAATTAGCTCTGGTTCAGCTCCCATATATCATCTTAGCTTTCTGCTGCTAATACATTAAAGCTGCTTTTAAAGTAGAAAAGCTAGGCACAGACTTGAAAACTGCCAATATCTATCATGCAATTGATGCTGAGAATTTAGAATTTTTGAATTTTAACTATCTGATGTGGACTAGCATTGTCATATATTTGCCTTGGGTGAGTCTCTCTGAGGCTCTGCAGGCTTTGGTCTGTCATTACGTTTGAGGCAAATATGGAGTACTTAAACAGCCTAAAGATTAGATGTCTGAGGTGGAATTCAACTCCAGCCTTGTTGGTCATATTAGTTTCAAGTTAGCCTTTTTTATTATCTGTTTCAAGGTAAAGGACAAACAGTAAGGTATGATTCTGGATCTTCTCACAGAGTCCATAGAGCAGAGTTCCCTTCCTTATTAGGTCTAACAATTAAAGGTCTCTCCAAAGTATTAATTTCCTCTTAGAATCTGAGAGGAGGTGGTCCTACTTCAACCAACCTGCCTTTCTATGGTACAGTGCATATAAAAAGTATTCACTCCTCTAATAGTTTTCACATAATTGTTTGTTACACAACATTAAATTATAGTATTTTTTGATATTGATAATTAGAAAAAGTATTTAATGTCAAAGTGAAAACATCTCAGCAAAGTGATCTAAATTAATTTCAATTATAAAACACAAAATAATTAATCATGTAAATATTCATACTATAGAAGCCACATAATTAGTTTAATGGAGACCACCTGTCTTGGGCTTCAAGTGATTGCAGTATAAATGCACCTCATCTAGAAGGTCCAACTTGTCTTGTGTTATCACTGCATAGTCAACACAACAAAGACAAAAGAAAACTCCATGCAACTTCATGAAGTAGTGATTAAAAACAATAAGAAAATATTCAAGTCACTGAGTAGCACTTGGAGTCCAGTTAAATCAATCGTTAAGACATGGGAAGGCTATGGCACATGGCCATGGGCATCCCCAATAACTGAGTAATTGTGCAAGAAGAAGACTAGTGAGGGAGGCCACCAAGAGACATATGAGAAGTCTGAAGGAGTTATAAGCAACAATGGGTAACATCGGAGAGACTGTGCATGCAACAACTATTGCTTGGGTCCTTCACCATTTGCAGATTTATAGGACATGGGACTGTTTTGGATCTTGGACAGTTCCTTGTCATCTCCACACTTTGCTCTTGCCGTTGTTCTGATACTGGTCCATCTCTGACTTCTCTGTCCGCAAGATCTTTTTCCCCAGAATTCTACAAGATCTTTTAAGTCCTTTTCTGCAAATTGTAACCTGGCCACCCTGTTTTTGTGGCTAACTAGTGGTTTGCATTTTGCAGTGTGGCCTCTGTTCATGAAGTCTTCTGTGTTTCGTCATCTCTGACACATACACGTCTGCCTTCTGAAGACTGTTTCTGATCTCTCACACAGGCATTTGGGGCGTTTCCCTTTACTATAGTTGTCATCAGCAGTGGAGGTCTTCCTTGGCCTACCGTTTCTTTCGCAATTACTGAGCTCACCAGTGCATTTTCTCTTCTTAATGATATTCCAGACAATTGATTTAGTTTTTTTCTAATGTCTCTAATGGTTATAATCTTGTTTTTCAGCCTCATAATGGCTTATTTGACTTTCATTGGCACAGATCTTGTCCTCATGTTGAACGACGGCAACTACAGACTCCAAAGGGTAGAAACAAGCTGAGGTATTTAACGTCTGCACTAATGAACCCACAAAACTCACCTGAGTAATCACACATACAGTTGTGCTTGAAAGTTTGTGAACCTTTTAGAATTTTCCATATTTCTGCATAAATATGACCTTAAACATCATCAGATTTTCACTCAAGCCCTAAAAGTAGATCAAGAGAAACCAGTTAAACAAATGAGACAAAAATATTATACTTGGTCATTTATTTATTAAGGAAAATGATCGAATATTACATATTTGTGAGAGGCAAAAGTATGTGAACCTTTGCTTTCACTATCTGGTGTGACCCCCCTTTGCAGCAATAACTGCAACTAAATGTTTCCGGTAACTTTTGATCATTTCTGCACACCGGCTTGGAGGAATTTTAGTCCATTCCTCTGTACAGAACAGCTTCAACTCCGGGATGTTGGTGGGTGTGATGGATGGCCGGCCGTTTATCTCAGCCAATACCCCCAAGCCGCCAGGTGGAGCCCTCCTTGAAGCATGGAGGTCCCCAGAAGACCAGCAGGGCATCATGGACAATGGAGTTTTTATGCGCAGCCCTGCTGGATGCCGTGGGGGCCACTAGAGGATGCTGCAGGGAGGACCGAGGACTCATTTGTGCCCTATGACCCGGAAGTTCGTCATAGGAAGAGCGACGGGCTTCCGGGATGAAGAACAGAACTTATACCTGACCCGGAAGTGATTGAGAGTCACATGGA